>CM021108.1:58886005-59357733 GCA_007115665.2 Sequoiadendron giganteum | reverse complement strand
CTATCTCTATCTCTCTCCCTCCTCTCTCCTCTCAAGTCTCACTCTTGCCTCCCTCTCGAGATCTCTCTCTCTCTCTCTCCTCTCAGTATCCTCCCCCTCTCTCTCCTCTCTCTCTCTCCTCTCCAAGTATCTCCCCCTCTCTCCTCTCTCTCTCAAGTCTCTCCCTCCTTCTCGAGGTCTCTTTGCCTCTCTCTCTCTCTCTCTCTCTCTCTCTCTCTCTCTCTCAAGGCTTTCCTTCCCTTTATCTTTCTCTCCCAGGTCTCTCCCTTTCTCTCTCTCTCTTGTGAATTCATCACACATCAATAAATATATAATATATACTATGTATTAAATATACTATATAATATATGTTACATAATATTAATATAATATATAATATACTATATATAAAATATATGTAGTATATAGTATATAATATAATAATATAATATAATACATAATATATAATACATAATATAATATATAATATATATAATATATTAATATATATTAAAATATTAAACATTATATATTATAAATAATACAGGTAACAAATATCCATTTTTTTTGACAAAATCAATAGGCTCAAGATCTAGCTTAAGATTTGGTTCGGGATTGCCAAACTTGGAAAGTCAACCCAAAAAACGTGTAAAAATTACAAAATTTCCTTTGTTTTTCGAAGTTCGCCCTTATGGATAACAACTTTTTTTTATTTGAATTTGGTGAAACAAAAGAGTTTTATAGAAAAAAATTTCAACTTTCCACCAATATATGATGTGCCTTATTTTGAATTTAATAAATAATTATTATTGATTTTCTACATATATTATGACTAAAGTTCTAATTGATAGGCTAATTGAAAAACTTCTATAACTTTCAAAATATTTCACATTTTTTAAATCTAAAAGATGCATCACATTTTATACTTCACATAATATAAGATAAAAAAAAATGAATTTCATTAATTTTTGACCTAGTTATGGTGGTTAGACAAACATGTTTTAATAATTTTGAAATGTTCTACTAAAAAAATCATAACTAATTGTTTATATGCAAAAAAATTATAAAAAATTTGACACATCCAGGCATATGTCCTCTACATATATTGAAATTTTTTAAAAATAATTATTTTGTTCTTGTACTTAGGATGGTCAAACATACACCTGCTTTTTATCTTTTTCTTGAAAATTTAGTACCACTACATTGGAATTTCATTTTTTTGCAAACTAGATTTACATTTTTCAAAAAAATGACTAGTAGCCTAGAAACTAAATTCAATTTGGTACAAGTTTTGTTCTTACATGTTTTTCAAATTATGTTAATAATTTATTCAAATTTTTATGTCAAGTTGCCTAACTCTATTTAATCTGAATTTTCATTTCCACTTAGGGGCCTAGTTTGGACCCCCATGATCATGCATTGCCTCATTAGCTATACATTGAGTGAGCATATAGGCATGCTAGATTTTCAATAATTCACATTGTGTGCCATATTCCTTCATGCATATTGCCACATACTACTAGATCTTTTTTGATGGGTCAATCAAATCTCTGTTAGAGTGGCATGGAGAATCTTAATGTTTTTTCATAGGGTGGATATCACCTTGATAATTTCATTGCTTTCTCTCTCCGTGTCTCCTCTTCTTTCTCTTTGCATGTTCTAAGTATGATTCATGATGTGTGAACTTTTATTGTAACATAAATAATTTGATTCATTGAAAATGAACTTGTGCTAATGGTAATGATTTATATAAGAAAATAGTCAAGTGTTTGACTCTTTTGACTTTGGATAACCATTATATTTACTTATTTCATCAATTTAAATATTTTATTAAGTGATAATTGATTATATCTTACAAGATTGATCTTGTGAACTATATCAAATAGTATTTCTATTTGTAGCCAATACATTCAGAGATGTGAAATACTTAACAAGATATTAGATATATATTATAACACAATGTTTTTATTGCATCTTCATAAGCTTGATTGTCATTGATGTCAAAAATATATTTAAGGCAATATATGCTTTGAAGATTGTTAATGTGCAGAGATATCTAATGGTGCAGGTCAACATTGCAGTGATGTGGAATATTAGTATTTAGTTTGTTGCCTAAGCATGATGTTGTTGTGGGTACACATGTCTTAATATGTTTTCAAGATGCCTACAATAATATTTTATCAGTTTGGTGTACTGGAGTGAGGCCCTTAGCGGTCTTCCCAATCTTACCCATATTCAACTGTATAGTTGCCAGCTCTCAGGTAATATTCAAGATCTCTCAAACCTCACCCGTCTATCAGATCTAGATATAGGTTTCAATTCATTCCCGATTGAACTACCCTCTTGGTTTGAGAACGTGTCCTCATTGGTTTCACTTGATCTCAGCGACTGTGGTCTAAATGGCTCAATCCCTTCCAATTTCATGCCCCGTTCCAGAATGAGCTATCTTACGCTTGACAATAATTTTGACTTGAAAGCAAACCTTTCTTTCATTCTAAGCCATTCTATTCTAAGTCATTCTTCCTCTCTGGTCCTGCTATCTCTTATTGGCTGCAATATAGGAGAACTTCCCCCCTCTCTTGCGAACTTTTCAAAATCGTCCTCTTTTGGCAGCTTTTCGTCCCTCGGATATCTAGACCTTAGTTACAACCGGTTAAGTGGTCATATTCCTACGTCTCTGTTTCAGTTTCCAACATTAAGTGACCTCCATCTAGGCCATAACCAGTTGTCAGGAACAATTCCAGATTCAATTTCAAATCTAGCTAGTCTACAAGTATTGTCACTTCATTCCAACAGATTAAGAGGACTTTTCATTTCACCTAGTCGAGAATCTAACTCGCCTAGTACAGTTGGACCTTTCTGAAAATCAGCTTCTCATTAACATTTCTACAAGCTGGGTTCCTCGGTTTGCCAACCTGGAATAACTTGGATTGGGGTCTTGAAATGTAGAAGGCCACTTACCTACATTTTTTTCCCAGCAATATCAGTTGGAAGGTCTATATCTTTCAGATAACAACATTGTGGGAAATATTCCTTCGTGGCTATGGGATTTTCCATATCTTCAGTGCCTCAATCTTTCAAACAATCAATTGGAAGGTTGTCTACCCCCCAAGATATCCAATCATTTTGACGTGGTAGAATTGCATGGGAATAGATTATATGGCTTTCTTCCTGCTCTTCATTTTGTTTCAGACATATTAGATCTGTCAAATAATGAGTTCAATGGCTCTATTCCTGCAACAATAGGCACGATATCTTCTTTATCATTGTCAGGGAATAATCTGATGGAAAAATCCCTAGTTCTATATGTAACGCTTCATATAGTTACTATGAAGTTTTGGACTTGTCAAAGAACAAGCTGATTGGTAAGATTCCTGCAAGCATTGGGAGGTGTTTTGGATTATCAATTTTAAAATTGGCTCAAAATGTTTTGGAAGGGGAGATTCCAGAGGAGTTGGGAAATCTGAGGGCTCTTCGCAGACTAAATCTCAATGGAAAATTTCAATGGCAACAAGTTGCAAGGTATTATTCCTTCATCCATTGCGAATTGCACGGATCTTCAAGTATTTGATTTGGGAAATAATAAATTTGAAGGTAGCATTCCTGTATGGATTGAAAACCTGACAGACTTAAGAATTCTCAGCTTAGTTTCTAATAAGTTTACTGTTAGAATTCTGCCCCAGCTGTTCAGGATGCAAAATCTTAAAATTCTAGATTTATCAGGAAGTATTCTTCCAGATGTTAGCAAGTTATATGCTATGTTCAATAATTCACAAAGTTTTGATGTACAATATTCCTAATATTATTGCAGTAGTTTTGTTGACGCAAATTGTGCATTGAATAACTGGGCTTATCCATCACACACGAAGCTCTGACTTTCGATCAAAAATCCGTGTCCGTTTCTTATTTCCCTTTCTTCTTTTTGGACGTCACTGTTACGGTGAAGTTTTCAAGTTACCAGCAAGTGCAAAAAAATAAATTGATCTGGAGAATCGGTACGCAGTGTGCAGTGGAGTGAAAGACTTTCTTATTGAACGTCCGGTGAAGGGATTTTTCACTTAAAAGTGACGTATGCCAAACTCTTTAAAATTTTAAGATTTTAAATATCATCTCAAACATAGATAAAACATTTATATTATAGTAAGTATATTTAATTTATTTTTATTTTATTTTATAGGGTAATTTGAATAATATTTTGTAAATTTTGTGGTGTAAAAACATCTTATATATGTAGGATTAAATAATTGTCACAGCAAGTTAATGATTAAATATTTTATATATATTTTAAATAATAATAATAAATAAATATGTTAATTAATATATATGATAAATAATTAAGTATTTTGTTTTAGATTTGATGTTCAATTATATTATGATATATATTTTTAAATTATGTAAGTGGTTTTGGAAATTATGCAATCTTTTCTTATATTTGATTTTATTATTAAAAGATGGATTTGTGTCAATTTGAATGATTGAAGTTGATTTGTTGTTAGTTGAATTTATTTTTTAGTATTCATTGGATTTGTTGGAACATCTATACATTTGGTAAATTTATGTTTGACATATCAAGATTTGTGATTGAGTTAATTTTGGAATTTATTTTAATTACTCCTAGTGTATTCAAGGTCAAGCTAAAATTGTAGATTGACCAAAGTCTAATGGACAACCTAATGAGTGAATTTGGAAAAAAAAAATTATGAAAACACAATACCATGTTAGAGCCATAATTTATGGTTCAAGATTATAATTTAAAAATCTCTACCATGGAAAAGTATTAGGAACATAATTTATAGGTTGGGGTCATATTATTTAGGTTAAGACTTTTTTTTACAAATTGTTTGAAAATGCAGTTTTGGAGTTCTAAATGATTAATCTTTTATTTTCATGTTACATATATCACAAAATAATAAGTAATTACCATAGTGGATTTTTTAAAAAATTATCTATGGTTGAATTTGAGATTCTTATGTAACTTTCTATTATGATGAAATTTGTATGATGTTACTTGGTTGTGAGTAATTGATGAATTTGCGATTTTGGTGTGTATGTGAAGAAATTTTAGTCTAAGATCAAAGGACAATTTGATAATATCCACATATAATAAAGACAATAAGATACCCCAAAAAATCATAACATACTCTTTACTTTTCCTTACAATAATATTCACCTTCTTTATATAGACCTCCTCTTGACAACATCATGGAAGGGTAAACCATTAAACCAAGATTTGTGATTTTGAAGAACTTGATTGTTGAGATTTTGGAGTAATATTTTAAACCTAGAGTTACCTATACGGAAATCAGTGGAATGGGAAAAGGAGCGATATTTTCACAGTCTTCTAATAGAAAGGGCTGGAAGGCACTCTAGATCAAGATTTTGAACCTAGAGTGATCTTTAGGGAAAATCAATGGAATGGGAAAAGGAGTGAGAAATATCAATCAAGTAGAGTTAATATTATTTATTGGTGGATTTATTTTCTTTGATTTTATTTTGGTTTGATGGATGAGAGCAATATATTTCAACTTACATGCTTTATCTATGGAATTTTTTACTTTTATTTTTGATAGGGATATGTCAACCCCATACAACTAGGAAGATGCAAGGGATCATCACTAAATTTTAGACCAAGTGAGTATAGACATCATGAAAGAGGAATAATGGTATATGAAATGTGTTTCTTTTAAAATGAAACATTTGACGAGGAAAGAAAGGGGTGATCTTCCTATAAGTATGCATGAGTCAATAATAAGATAAAAAATTGTGAAATCTATCTATGGTATTTGTAAGGTTACTTTAAATTAATAAATTTCACAAATAATTTTCTTAATAGCCAAGGTTGATTATCAAAATTAATCCCTAATATTATGACAACATTTTTACTAAATGTGACAATATTTTTTAAACTATTACAATATTTGTAATGATCATTTTTTATTTACAATGAGAACTATATAACTCAATAATGGATTACTAAGTATGTTTTTATCTATAATACTTAGACATTGATTACATTTTCACGCTTTGATCAATTATTTTGTGCTTAGCTTCTTTAAAAAAAATTCTCATTAGCTATGACACTATCCATTGATAGGCACAAAATTGGGAATGTATTGACTCAATGAAATAATTAAAAAGAATAAAACATTATGCTAATAATTCTCTAGTTTAGTCATAACTCTCAAACTTAGCCCATGGTTCTACAATAAACAAGGTACAAACTTATATAAATTATTTTTGTCATGTTACCTTGTGGTCTATGTGGATTTCCTCCACCTTACGCCTATTACAACAATGATGAAATTACCTATATAGAGGTTTTAAGATAGCTAGTTTTTCTTGGTGATGAGTGACAATATTTGAAGTCAAGTCAATAGGATGGGTTTAACTATCACCATTTTTCTATCCAGTTTTTTTATCAAATCTCTAGGAATACCCTCTTCAGTCTAAGCTAAGCTCAAAGAGTAGGAGATTAAACCAACTTTCATAATGTTGGCCTTCAACCCTCCATGGTTTATGGATGAGAAAGTTTCACTGTCATGATGAAACCATTAGTCTTGAAAGTGAAAATATGTTCTAGGAAGTGGAGCAATGGTTTTGGGAACCAACACACACTTAGTCATATTTCTACCAAATGGTTTTTAAAAATACTTAATATAACAAAAATTATGGGGCAAACACAAAACACTATGTTATATTTCATCTCCTTAACCTTAACCATTTAAAATAATATTTAGTAGTTTAAAAATTATACTAAGAGTACTACAATTCTTATTCTTATTATATCTTTAAATTTTGAGTGTACACATCTCAAATTACTCATCTAAGTTCAACTTTAGTTGTTTTCAAGAAACAAAATTGGTCACTTTTAACCCCCTTTTTGCCCCCAATTTTTAGAAACTTACCTTACCCATTATTAGGTTAGAATATAACACTTTGTATAGCTAATTTATTCAAGCATAATGCTAAGGTTTTTTTTTAATATTCTAGTGTTAAAATTGAACATTTAAGTATGATGTGCTAGCTTAGTCTTAAATTCTCTCTTTGCTTCTACATAGAGGAGCCTCTACGTATATTTTTAGAGGAATTGTATTTACGTAATGATTAACTGGTCAATGAACTTAATAGTAAGCAAGATGTTATCTTAAATATTTTTAATCTTATCTTTGTTCATATTTAGCTATTATGTGTACATGTTTCTATTGATTAATGTGTCATAAACCTTTACTATGCTCATGTTTCTATTGATTAATGTGTCATAAACCTTTACTATGCTTAAATTTATTATTGCAATCTCTCTCCCTTTTCACCCCCCATACACCAAATTTAGTATTAGCTTAGAATAGATAGGGAGATAGCTCTCAAATCATATAAATCATCTTATAGGTTCTACCCACATTACTTTTTATATTGATAAAAATAGGATTAAATGAGGCCTTGGCCCTTTTACATAGTAGCAACCAAGATGTTAGAGGAACTACTCTAATGAAATATAAAATAGAAAAAATGAAAATGAAAGAGAACCAATTGGTCATTATAGGGCCAACAAATGTAGAACATAAGAATAAGAATAGGATACAAAATCTAACCAATACCAATCAAATTTTAGAAGTTGCTAGCTTCCTACCACTCCTTGAATAATAAATTAATGTTGTCTTCAAAAGTGGCCTCCTTGAGTTCTCCAAATTGGGTGTTTGTGTCTCTAAAAATTTTCCTAGTTTTGACTCTATTTCTTTTTGCAGGGCCTTCATGAGAAGTATCTCATTTTATTTTGTGCACTCCATCATATAGTACAAAAATATTAGTGGAAATGTTTTTAATTATCCACCTATATTCTTTATCACAAGATTTTCCATATTCTGAGTCCTACATGGTGCATTGACTGTCAAGAAAAGGGCCTCTAAATCAATCTAATAGGTGTATTGCATGGATATTTGTGCCACTCATTCTTCCTCTTATTGAATTATCCTATTAATTTTTATCTTATTATACTTATATCTTCCCAAGGCCTTTCTAAAAATGGTAAGGATTGATATAATCTAATATTTTGACTTCACCCTTTGTAACTTGACATGTCTTGCAATTTTGAATAAATTTTCTCATTTCCTTTATGTTTATGACCAAAAATATTTTGAATTCACTAATTCTATAAACTTATCTACTCTAAAGTGATATGCTAAACTACCATTATTCTTATCCTTGATCAATTCTCCCTCATTGAAATTTTATGAGTCCACAACTAATTACCCTTCAAGAACATCTCATTTTAAATAAAATAATCAAGTCACTTACTTCTATCTATATTTTTTGGTTCATTACATTCTCTCCATGCTTCCATATAATTAGGACTAGTTCCATACAAATATTTCAACTCTTTAAATCCAATAACCATTATTGTCATATCTATCCAAAAAACTTGTCTCCTACTTATTACATCAACTACCTTATTTGAATTTCCACTTCTATGCTTCAATACAAAATTATAACAACACTGATCATGCATTTGCTACACCATTTCTATGGTGATGTTATATTTTTACAAATATATTGATTGCGTTTTATATTGAGTTTTGTTTGTGGTAAGTTTTTGTGCAATATAATAATTAAAAAGTGTACTCATTTCATTCTTTATGTAACCCTATATATGGGTTGAGTAGATGAATAAGGGAAATATTAATCAAATTATCACTCAATAGGGTTTGGAGCACATAATCTATAGTTTCACTCAACTTTGTAAATTTCTTGTACTTGTTTGAGGCTTAAAATAAATAATGTTAGAATTAGTAGGCATATGATTAGTTTTAGGTTTAGATTCTTTCTTGTGATTACCATATTCAACTTGGAAGGGTATGAAGGTATAGAAGATATGTGTGAGGAAGGTAAAACACTAACACAATGAGATGAGGGGATATCAATAGAAGTAGAACACTAGAGGGCACAAAAGAGGGAATGGAACTAGTGGGATTAGAGATAAGTGCTTCACTTGTAGAAGAAGAGGTGGAAAAGGTAGTAGAGAAACATAAATGGTAGGGGTCACACTAGAAGTAACAACAATAGATGTAGGCATTATGAGAGGATCTACCTCAATATGAGAGAATGAAGGGAAAATGAAAGAGCAAGGTTGACTAAGTAGAGAAGATGCATCATGCAAAAAAGAAGAGACAATCATAGTATCAAAATTATAAAGAATATGTGTACATAAAAGAGCTTTGAGCAACAAATTATAAAAAGATGTAATTAATTATATTGAAAAGGTGGCATTAACAATCTCTTCAAAAAGTAATTATCTACTAAAAAAAATATTGTACTTATCTACATATATATCATGATTCAAAATAAATAGCTCATTATAATTAACCTTAATGAAAATCTCTTGATTGACAAAATGAAAAACCATTTAAAAATTCAAATAAAATTTCCTAAAATATAAATTAATATTCCAATTACATCTTAAAATAAATAAACTTATATATATATATATATAATTTTAAAAATTAAAAACAAACTAAATATACTCCACAAATTTTACAAAATATTGTTCAAATTGCCGTATATAATAAAATAAAATAAAACTAAATAAACTTACTATATCGTAATATAGGGTGCTTTATCTATCGTTGAGATATTTAAAATCTTAAATTTTAATTTTAAAGAGCACTTTTAAGTGAAAAATCCCTTCACTGGACGTTCAATTAGAGTCTTTTCACTCTACTGCTCACTGTGTACAGAGATAGATTCTCCAGATCAATTTATTTTTTCGCACTTGCTGGTAACTTGAAAGCTTCCAAAATATTTGTATTTTCCAAAATCCGCCTCTACTTAATATTTTTACTATCGCTCATATTTATGTTGGTTTATTTTCATTACAATGTGTAAAAAACAAAGTGTTCTCAATTTATTTCAAAATTAGTATCACAAAGTTTTGGAAAGCTAATAAAAAATAAGTATATATTTTATGATTATGTAAGACTATTTGTAATAAATAATATTTTTAAATTATTAATTTATCTTTGTTTCAAATTAAATATAATAATTATAAAATAAATTTGATCTATTTAAATGTATATATTTAATATCATCTTATAAAATATAATTATTAATTTTTACATTTTTATAATTATATTGTAATATTGTTGTTTCTAATAATTTTCAAAAATTAAAATTGAGATATTTTTAATTATTTATGTTGATAGATAATGTAAGTGAGATATTTTTTCATAATGACATGATTCCATTAGTGTAATCACAAGCATGGTCCTAGATGTCTATGAAGAGAAAATGTTGAATTGTTATATAGTTATCCAAATGACAAAGATGGTGGACATGATCAATTGAAGCTTACTGAATTCTCTACTCAAAAATGTTATTCAATGTAGTAGATACAGTCTTCCTTTTTTGTTTGTCTCAACCTTTTAATGCATTTAAGCTCGACATTAACATATTATACAAATTTTCTCTATCTTTCATTCTTTACCTTGACATGTGTCTATAGAGAGAAATAATTAGTAAATCATTTTAAATATTTGCTAAAAAATTTGGGTCCCTATAACACAAAAGTCCAAGCCACAACCACAAGATCAGGCTGTCATACCTTTGAACATACCAACAGATTGCACTAAGATCATGCATCAAAAATTGTTAAAATTGGATCTGGGTTGTTTTCATTCCATTTCTAATGATAACCACTCTTTCTAACTGCTATCAATCCTAACTATAAATGTTTTGAAATAGATCAAAATAGAATGATCTAATACTCATTTAAATGCTCTTTGTTTAATCAAATTATTTTTTAATCTTTCAGCCACATGTGCTACTGAACATAGTTCAATAACTCAGACTCCACAACAACATGGCAGCACAAATTTTACTCGAACATGAGACTCAACAAAATCTTGGAAGCACAAATTTTTGACTCAAACAAGGGACTCGGCCAAAACTCAACAATCCAAAGTATAGACAAAATAATTTTATATAACATACAATACTGTTAATAAGAAACAAATTTACTTTTTGCATAGCCAAGAAATTGTTCAAATCCACATCATTTAAAAAAGATCTTTTCTATTAGCTAGAGAGTTTCTCGAGAGCCTTCAACAGCTGAGTTTATGACAAACAACTCGCTAAGAATTTTTTAAATAATGAGTATTCGCTATATTTTAAATCCATGTGCGAATAAACATTGATGTGGCGGATGGGCAGGCGGGCAGTTTAGTAACCATACTTTGGCCTAGTTGCTTATTGTTGGAAGACTCCAGATGGAGCAAGGTAGTGATCGCAAATGATTATTTAATTCTAACCTTGTGGCAGTTTCTAATGATTTTGTGTGAGTGCTTAGTCTTTGGATGTGTAGCCATGTATCTCTCTGCTAGCTTGCCAAAATATTCCCTTCTGTTGATACTAAAGTCACTCAATAGAGAGATTCATTATGATAGCTTTGAGATTGCAGATTCTGATCGAAACAAGTACTGAATAGTTAGAATATAAAGGGTTTTGCAACAAATAGTTGATCTGGAATATAATGCAGAAATTTCATATTCTGTTCTTATGGTTTCCACATAAATCTTTCCATAAAGTGTTGGTTTATCAAGATATTTGCAGTTTATTCTTTATATTTACCATTGTGAGCTGAGGTACTTTTATTTTATTTATGATGCAGATTAAAACCTCTGTATCTGCAAGCGAGTCTCTAAATATCCTTGCTCAGCTCCTATGCTTAAACGCCATAACACATCATGCAGCTAAATGATTTTTACTTACAACTAAACATCTTATTCTACAACAAAAATATGAAGCAGAATCTATAAGCTTCAACTACTGAACACATAAAAGGAAAACTGCGATGGATTCTGAAGTAATAAAAAATTAGATTTCATTCAGAATCAAGCCAAAAACACCGTATCTTTCACGGCCAAAAAAACAGACCATCTTATCGCTACAAAATTCTTCCCTAAATTAAAAGAAACTAAAAACTCTCCTCAAATAAGGAGAAAGCAAACAAAAATTAGAAACTGTCCAGACTGATAGTCGCCACCACAAAAAAGAACACACAAATCGCATAAAAATTAAATAACCAATTGACGGTGGGAGCGCAGCAAACAGTCGTTACACATCTACCCGGTTTTGGAAAAATTTGGTGGTTACATCATCTTCCAAGGTCTAAACCTCTTGGTTCAGAAGAGTATAATTTTGTAAAGTTCACGAGATCCTCTTCAGCGATCCAAGTGTTGTTGGAATTACGTAAACCCATCCATTTCACTAAATATATCTTGTAATTCTTGGATCTTGTTGCAGCAATCTTAGTATCCACTACCTTTTCAATCTGCGCTCTTCTTCGTGGCAAGGTACTGGCCAAGTCTATCTACACATTTCCATCAGGGATTGGTTCAGGACCAAAATGGTAGGGATAAATACCTACAACATGAAAAACTGGACTGATATCTAAATCTTTAGGCAAATCCAGTAGATAGGCATTCTCACTAATTTTCTTTAGTATTTTACGATGGTTCCACTTTTCTGGGTTTCAATTTGTTATATAAGTTCCCTGAGGAAATATTTCTTTACGCAAATACACCATGACTTGTTCACCCTCTTCATATACTTTCTCCCTTCGATGCAAATCAACATCTTTTTTATATTTCTCATTGGTTAGTTGAATTTTGTGCCTCACTTGCTGTTGTATTTCTTGTATATGCCTTGCAAAGTCCTCTACATCTTGACTAACCTATTTTCCATTCAAAAGTTCAATAAGATCGACCACCCCTTTAGGATTGCTTCCCAAAACAACTTAGAAAGGAGACTTACCAGTTGACCTATTGATGCTTGAGTTAAAAGCAAACTCGGCATGTGCTAAAATTAAATCCCACTATCTTGGATTTTCACCAACCAAGGATCAAAGAAAATTACCCAAACTCTTGTTAACCACTTTGGTTTGTCTATCCGTTTGAGGATAATAGGTTGAACTATACTGCAGTTTGTTGGCAAGCTTTTTCCACAATGTCCTCCAAAAGTGACTTCAAAACTTTGTATCCTAATCACTAATAATAGTTTTGGACAATCCATGCAGGTGAACAATTTCCTTAAAATATACATCAACAACCTTGCTTGCATTTGTAGTCTTTATTCATGGAATGAAGTGGGCCATCTTTGAGAAACAATTCACAACAATAAAAATGGAATCATTTCCTCACTATGTATGAGGTAATCCCAACACAAAATCCATGGTCCCTTGGGAACAAGTAAGGGTTTGTATAAACCTGTGTTTTGTTGCCCACCTTTAGAAACTTGACAAACTCTACATGCAGAAACAAACTTATTCACTTCCTTCCTTAGCTAAGGCCAAAACAAATTCTCACTTACTAGGCTATAAGTCTTGTCACTTACGAAGTGTCCCCCCAAGCCATTTGAATGCATTTCCTGAATCAATTTTTCCCTCTTAGACCCAAGTGGAATACAAAGTTGGCATCCTCTAAATAAAAATCTATTTTCCAATAAGTAGTCTTCAAACAATTTACTCCTTGCATCAGCAAGACTATTGAGGGCAGCAATCACTTCGTTGAAATAGGGATATGTTGCATATTCTCCTTTCATTTCCTCAAACACAACAATCTCATTGGTCATTGAAATGAGTAGGTAGCATCTTCTACTTAAAGCATCAATTACCACATTAGTTTTACCACTCAAATGTTGAAAAACAAATGTATAATCTTGCAAAAACGAGACAGGCATTTAGCATGTTTATGGGATAGTTTAGCTTGTGAGTTGATATATTTCAGTGCTTGATTGTCTATCAACAAAATGAATTCTCTATGTAGCAAGTAGTGCCTCCATTGTTTCAATGTTTGGACAATAGCATATAATTCTTTATCATAAGTATCATATCTCTTCTTGGCATCATTTAGTTTCTCACTAAAGTAGGCAATTGGTCTACCCTATTGACTCAACATACCTCTAATCGCTACTGTAGAAGCATCACACTCAACATTTGGTAAAAAATTCTCAAAGTCTAGAAAAGCAAGTATAGGAGCTTCAATTACCTTTTTTTTAAGCTATTTGAAACTTCTTTCAGCTACTTAGGTCCAAGAAAAAAGACTTTCCTTTAGTACAAATAGTTAAGGGAGCACATATTCCACTAAAATTTTGAATAAACCTTTTATAAAAGTTTACTAATCCATGAAAACTTCTTATTTTTGTAATACTTTGAGGGATAGGCCATTCAAGTATAGACTTAAACTTTTCAAGATCCATACTTACTCCTTCTACTAAAATCACATTTCCAAGGAAAACCAACTTGTCCATACAAAACTCACTCTTTTCACGATTTATAAACCTCTCCCTTATAAGTGTATCAAAGATAGTTTGAAGGTGTGTCAAATTTTCTTCAATGCTCTTGCTAAAAATCAGAATATTATCAAAATAGATTATGACAAATTTTCCAATATAAGGTCTAAATACCTGGTTCATGGTGCGCATGAAAGTGGCAGGGGCATTAGACATTCCAAAAGGCATCACCAATCATTCATATAAACCATCCTTGACCTTAAATATCATCTTCTATTCATTTCCTTCTTAGATTTGAATTTGATGGTAAACACTTCTCAAATTGATGTTGGAGAAATTTAGCACCTACCAAACAGTCTAACATGTCATCCATTCTAGGGAGGGGGTACTGATACTTTACCATGATCTTTTTGATAGCTCTAGATTCCACACACATTCTCCATTTGCATCCTTTTTTTGGTGAAAGTAAAGTTGGTGTGGCACAAGGACTCAAGCTCTCCCTTATGAACCCCTTTTCTAATAACTAGTAAATTTGTCTTCTCATTTCTACATTTTCTTTTGGAGATAGTCGATATGCAGCTTGGTTAGGAAGCTTGGACCCTAGCACTAAGTCAATATGGTGTGCAATCCCTCATGAAGGAGGTAAACTAGCTGGCAGCGTCATTGGTGTTATATCAGAATTTTTCTTCCAACAACTTGTACATCTTTGGTGAGGGTTGGATCCTACTAGGATCTCTTACTTCTTTTGGCCATAAAAAATAATAAGTTGATCCCTTTCCATTGCAAAACTTCTTATAGTTGGTTGAAACAAGAGACAGGGCTGCCATTTCAAATGCATCCTCTTTTGTCCATGGTTGTAAGAGTGTTTTCTTCCCTTTATGTTGAACCTCATAAGTATTGTCTCCACCCCAATGGGTCACATTTCGATCACACTGCCAAGGCCTACCCAACAAAAAATGGCATGCATCTATTGGCACTACATCATAGAGCACTTCATCCTCATAAAGTCCAATTTTGAATGCTATGAGACAAGATTTATCCACAAGCACACTATGATCTTTTTTAACCAATATATCTTGCAGGGATAAGATTTTGGAACACAATCAAGTTGTAATTTGTTAACCATTTTTGTACTCACCAAATTATCAGTAGATCCACCATCTATGATCACCTTAAATACCTTGTCCTTACATTTGCATTTCATTCAAAAGACACTTTTCCTCTTCCAATCAACTTCAAGAGTTTCCTTGTCCCCAAAAATTAAGGTTCTTCTCAGCATTAGGTTTTCTCCTAATTCAACCTCATCTTCTTTTGACCAAGTTTTTTCTTCTTCTTGGGCCACCAATACCCTTTTGGATTTTTGAGGACAATCTATAGCCTTGTGGGATTCATCACAAATAAAAAACCTTAAGGGCTTTCGCTCCCCCGATGGTGATTGTCCACATCCTCTAACTCTAAAGTTTCCCCTTCCCCAAAAATTTGGTCTCACACTTTCATCTAGGTCTTCTTCTTTAGTAGGCTTGGAGGAACTTCCTCTTCCTCTATTATGGTAGTTATCACCTTTCTTACTCACAAATTTTCCCTTTCGATATAGCTTCTCTTATGTGCTTCTAAGTGCATATTCATAAGCTTCATCCATCATAGGTACTTTCAACAATGCGAGCTCATCCTGAAGTTGAAACTTTAATCCAAATTGGCATACCTATTTGTTATTTTCCCTTCACTTTAGTGAATATCTATTTGAATTTGAAGCCTCATAAACTATTCAGTATAAGCCTATACTAACTAATCCTTTTGTTTTAGTTTTTGAAATTCTTTAAGCAATTTTTCGTTGGTAATCAAAGGCAAAAAATTCAGCTCTCAAATGTTTCAGCATCTTAGGCCAAAGCCTAATCTTATTTTTCCCTTCTTTTCTTCTTGAAATTTTTACATTCTCCCATCAAAAGGTTGTATGTGACTTCAACTTGGATGTAGCAATTTTCACTCTCTTCAAATCATCCTCATCAATATCCTCCATGTCAAAGTACTTCTCCAATTCTTGGACCCAATCTAGAAAAGCATCTAGGTTGAGCTCACCTTTAAAATCATAAATATCAACCATTATCTTAGCACTCTAGCTTTTTAAGGCTTCAATAAGCCTCTCCATAGGGTCTATAGCATTAGCATTATTCCTACAAAGGTTAGCATTTCTCCTACCCTTCTTCCCCAATTCTAGGCCATTGTTGATTGCTCTGATACCAAAACTGATGTAGACTAAAACCTTTGTATTTGCAAGCAAGTCTCCAAATATCCCTACTCAACTCTTGTGCTTAAACCCCATAACATATCCTACAGCTAAATGATTTAACTTACAGTTAAACATCTTATTCTACAAAAAAAATATAAAGTTGAATCCATAATCTTTAACTAATAAACACATAAAAGGAAAATTGGGATGGACTCAGACGTAATAAAAATTTAGATATCATTCAGAATCAAGCCAAAAACATTATATGTTTCACAACCAAAGAAAGAGACCATCTTATTGCTACAACATTCTTCCCTAAAGCAAAAGAAACCAAAAACTCGAGCCTCAAAAAGGAGAAAGCAAACCAAAATTAGAAACTATCCATACTGATAGTCACCACCCCAAAAAAGAACACACGAATCACATAAAAATAAAATAACCAATTGATGGTGGAAGCCCAACAAACAACCGTTACACATTTGCCATGTCTTGTAAAGATTTGGTGGTTACATCAAATTATCTTGTTAAAAAAAACATAAAAATGAAATTGTAGCTTTAGCATCTCATGACACTCAATCCAACAGTAGATTCATGTTACAAGTTATCATTAAAAATATTTAAACATGCATAAGAGTAATGTTTTATTATGTATCACAATATTCATAATTGCATTTCTAGAAACAACGCATTTTAAGCTTAAATATCACACTCTAAGTTTTGACTTATTTAGGCGGGTCATCTAAAATCATCTTGGCTTCTCTACTAGGACCCACCTATTAGTGTGATTTCAAATGAGCCACATAAACAAGTCAAATTTTAGAGTTTTTTATTTAAGCCAAAATGAATGAGATTGTTTCCGTCTGGACTTTTTAAGAAGACCTTGAATTGATTTGGGTAAGCAATCATTTGTATCTTTGGTCTTCTTCTTGATGTTTTTTCACTCAATTCTAATAGCAGTTTTGGGTTAGATGTGTGCTCAAACTTCAGCTTGAAAGTAGTAGCCAGTAGCACATGTCCATTCACCGTACATTATACAAACTAAAGATTAAAAAAAACCACAAAATAAAGAGCACTCATACATGATTTTACTTAAATAACATACTCTAAGTGTTGACTTGTTTACGTGAATAATTCTAAATACACCATTTATGTACTATTTATCACTACAAATGGTTGTCTAGTAATTGCAATCTCTCAATCTCTATACTTTCAAGACTTAATCACACATGTGACCACTTTATATTCTCACTACTATATATTAAATCTTGTGTCATTGAATCTCACACCCATGCCAAGCTTCCACAATGATACCAACCTACATACCTTTTCTTTATAGCTCTACCATGTCACTAAATTCCCATGCCATATGTATTCTAGTTGCACAAATCTCTTACTTGGTGTGATAGATATATTACTTCTCATACAAGTTTATTATTGAACCAATTTTATATTGTTACTTTGGACTAGTGTCATCCCTATTCATGGACACTTTTTGGTATTACTTTGCACCATTTATATTCTACACAAAATTATTGTTTTGGCTTCTTACTTTTATTGTCAATTTTTTTATACTTAATTAACTTACACAATCTCTCATCATTACACCGATGTTTGTTATTGCTATTTTTTGTTCCTAATTCTTATGCAACATCTTTAGACTATTGCATCATGATTTAGGTTGGTTACACTATGTTTTCTAAATCTATAGAAGCATTAGTTGTTTGATTTCATTATGTGTTCATTTGTATAGCCTATGCATTTAATATGACTTAGTTGAACAATGGTGTGCCCTTATTTTATGCTTGCATTGTCTCTTTTGTCTACTATATTGGTTCTCTACTACCACACCGTTCCTCATAAGGTAGTGCTAATGCATT
Organism: Sequoiadendron giganteum; assembly: GCA_007115665.2. NCBI lineage: Eukaryota > Viridiplantae > Streptophyta > Pinopsida > Cupressales > Cupressaceae > Sequoiadendron > Sequoiadendron giganteum. The sequence goes on along the minus strand of CM021108.1, from coordinate 59,339,373 downwards.
AAACATGTGTGCCACACTTCTCAACTATTTCTACACTTTTTCTCCAGATCCATTCCTACCATTCTATCATCTTTACCTATAGCCCTATTCAATTGACATGCCTTCGTACTTGTGCCTCATAATCTTGAATTTCCATGCCAGCCTTTAATTATTGTCACTCCTTCATGGTCATGTGTAAGCCTTTATCTTTGATGCCATACCTTTGTGCTATTGGGGATTCAATGCAAGGCTATAGGCTTGAGATCATGTGTCAATCATCTCTATGGCTCGTGCCTTATTATATTACATTTAAAAATTGTTAGAAATATTACATTTTCATGTTGTTTTAAAAAATATATTTACACTGCAATCACTATATAGGTACTACTGCAATATTCTATTTGTTTCACATGTATTATCCTTTCACTTCTTTTGTCATTATATCTTTCTATGCTTGTTAGTATTTTTTCTATAATGCAAACTCTCAATTTACTTAAGGATGTAACCTTGATTTTATTTATGTAGATATTTCTTGTTTCATTTGATTACTTGAAATTGAGTGTTGACTACACATGGGTACAATTTTTTGCTAAGACTAGTTGCTTTAATACTACCTCATAAAATCCACATTTAAAGCCATGATTATCTTCATTCTTTATCACCCCACCATATCCTATTGATTTACAATCTTCACCTTTTCTTCATACACTCCAAATATTCCCCTTAATCAATAAAACATATGCATAATGTTAATTTCCATTTTATTTGACAATTAACATTCCCTCACTCAATAATGAGCTCAAAACAACATTTTCCAATTGCTAATCAACATGAGATTAGCCCCCTTCCTAGAAGTGACCTATTAACAATCTAGAGGCCTAAATACTTCCCTTGTAAGTTGTGATCTAGTTGAATTTTCCTATCAACATCCCCTCTATCACACAATCTAAAATTTTAATGGTTGCAAAAAGTTAGCACAAAAATACTATTATGAGCTACATGAGTGTCATCACCCTTGAGAAAAGTGGAATTCATATAATGTTATAAGAGAATTGTGACTATTATAAGCTCATGAATGCATGGAGTAAAGTATTCCCACAAAGGAGAAGTATAAATAAGTTTGAGGAAGGATTTAAATTACTAGCATGTTAAACTTGACGCATCCCTAAATCATGGAACCCTCTTTTTGATAAAAGTAGATAAGATCTTTAAATTTTGAAGGATTTTGTGCAAAATGTGAAAACTTGTAAATATCTTTGAGGCATTGAGGAACAAAACCCATGGCTTGAATGATATAACAAAATTGTGGAAATGACAAACAAGGTCAAAAATTGAGGTGAATCACTAAAAGCATGTTGAAGCTTGAAAGAGGGTTCACATTTGATTGAAAAATTTAAAAATAAAATAGATCAAAAAATAAAATTAAAAAATCAAACCCTAAAGGCTAAACCCCAAGAGGGGTAATATCAATCAAGTTTAGCAAGATGAAAATAAGATATATAACTTATTTAATTAAATTCATGGTAAATGAATGGAAATTGAACTGTCAATTGAATTACCCTAGAATAATCAAATGAGTCAAGAAAATTCTAGAAACATGCTCTTCAAAATTGACAAAGAGGGTTAGGGTAATTAACTTTGTCTGTAATGTGGATACATTTTAATATAAGCTACACTCAATGATTTTATTTTATTTTTTTCTACCAAATATGAGATAATAACTTAGCTCCATCAACCTAAGAGATGACATGTGTTATTTGGGTTCAATCTAGGTTCACTTGTGGATATGATTCTTTTAGGAGCTGAAAAATAGTTCTATCCTAGGACCATCTAAAAAAAAATGAAAACCTTCTACAAGAGAAATGAGCTTTCTTGATATTAGGATCTACCATTTATATGATGATGATGTATATTACAAGAGTGTACAATGACCTTTCTTATATAGATAAGGTGTGATGAAGCACCAAATGCAAAATATTAAATGGTTGGTATCATTATTAAATGACATGAGCCATCATTAAATGACCTAAAACACTAATATTTAATCAAAGCTAAAAAGATAAAATCTGATCTAAACAATTTAAAAATGCATAGGACCTAAGTGGACTGACTTCACATGTAAATAGGACCCCCCTAATAACTAGCTAGTAAAATTACCTATTTACACCAACAATTCTCGCACCTATATTTTCTATCTTGAACACTTTTTTTTGAACTTTTATTGTGGGAATGATCTTTGTACTTTTAAAATTCAAGAAAATGTTCACCTTAGTTGTCTAGATTTGGTAGTGCCTAGAGACATTGTTGAAGTTTTTTTGCTTGACATGGGAGGTGCCTAGAAAAATAACAAAAGAAGGTTTCTTTATTAACCCATGCAATATATAGTTCTTTCATTGTTGTACAATACCCAATGCAAGATACATATAAAAAATATTTTGTTATTTTTCTACTTTTTTCTTTTTTCATACTTGTGGAGAAAATAACAACTTTATTTTTTTCTATTATAAAAAATTGTATATATATTATAATAAATAAATAAATAATCAAATATAGTGTCGAAAAATGTACACTTTTACATTTTCACACTTTGTTTGCCTCCCCTTAATTAATCGGACTTAATTAAGCCCTTAATTGGCCTAATTAGGCATTCACAAGCCTAATTAATTTTGTTTTCTAAAAGGGGAACCCACATTTAATTAATGCCTACACTTAATTACACATCTTGGAAAATGTATGTCCTAGGCCCCAAACCTAGGACATACATTTTCCAAGATGTGTAATTAAGTCTCGGGACCCATTTTTTAATATGTTTTTGGTGGAATTTTCATGATCCAAATTCAAATTGCAAAGGTTGGCTTGTGATGTTTAATTGTTGGGTATTTAATGAATTATCTATAATACAAGGTCTTTTTATCAATTCAATATCCAAAATTTTATGAGAGCATTCCTATAACAAGGATTATTGGACCAAGAGCATAGGAGAGTAGATTTATCAATCATTTGTTGCAGCATTCAAGATCCTATCATGATGTCAAATTTTGTGTGTGTCCATGCATGTTTTAGAGCTAACATTATGATGTAGGTTTCAAGTTACGAGCATCAATTCAAGCATCAAGATCAACATCCAATCAATTCATTTCATGTAAGATCCAATCATTGGAGAGATGTGTTAGACTTCAATCTTCCAAGGGCATCCATTAAAGGGTTTGGTGAGTTACAACAAGCTAGTGTTCATTCATCATTCCCTCCTTTTATCATTATTTCATTTCAAGGTTTAATTACCAAACTAGGGTTTGACCGAGGCAAACCATTATCCACCAAAAACAAACATTTTTTTCCTCTCTTTGTATGTGCAAATTTGCAGGTGAAGCAAGATTGAAATTGGATCAAAAGTACAAATTTACAAAGTTTTCAAAGTTGTCATTAAAGTTGCCAAGATAGGGAAACTCACCTATAGAATTTATTTTCAGTCTTTCGACAGTCAAACCTAGAGAAATTAGAGCCTTAGATCCAACATCAAAGGAAGTTACAAAAAGAATTTTTAGAAAAGAGTTCAAGGACATATTCGCCTAGGTGAATGAGTCTTGTCAGGATGCTTTATGACATTTTTGAGGTCAGGTAAAAACTGTCTTAACCTTCTTAGATCTTTTGTTTGATTTTTTTTTATAGTGTTATCATAACACTTTACATTCCAAGTGGTAGAACTTAGATATTATAAATTGTTAATGCACTTTTTTTCTTCTCCCAAAAGTGTTGTTTGATCATATTTTGCACTTTCCTATCATAAGGAAGTCAAGGCAAGATAGAGTTCCAAAACTTAGAGTTGACTCACATTGAGGGTTATAAGTCAATTCTAATCACTTTTGGCACCATCCTTCTTCCTAATGAACATGAAAAAGGTGGATTTTTTATTAGGTGGACACTCCCTTTTGCATTATACATAGGTCTCACATCATACATCTTTCACATTTAAGGGGATTTATCCACATCCTATTAGATCTCATCTCTCCCGTAACTCTTTTTCTATGTTTCAATTAATACAACCACAATTATATAAAAATGAGTTGAAATTGAAAAACTAGAGAATGATATAACTACTTAGCTATTTCAATAATGTGGTAAGATTCATCATTTGATGTCATTTCATTGGTATAGGTAGATACAACTAGTAATTGGGATTTGGATTTTGATATTGGATAGATGTTAGGGACATTAAAAAATTCTACTAGAACTTGATACCACATAGACTAGCTTGTGTCATATAGTATAGTCACAAATCAAATCGTGCCATGTTATTTTTTAGTTATTCTACAATCCATGTGAGGACTCACTTGAACTATGAAATTTTCTGTGTGTGTATCTCCTATGTCATGTCTAGAAATGTCTTAAAATGAAAATTGTATTGGGACTTACTTTTGAGGCAAGTGGTTAATGACCTTAGTTTTTACTTGCACCTAAAATCATTAGAATAGACCTATAAAAATTTAAGCATTCATCAATGGGTTGTTGTAAATGTAAAGTAATAAACCATAAATTGGTGTAGTGTCTATCATAGTGTATTGGGTAGTATAGAGAACTAGAAGCATTATAGACCCCACAAAATATACACATGATGTGAGTTGTAGAAGGGATCATGATACATAAGATAATTATAGAGTTGGAACCAATGTTTCCCCCATGATTTATGAAAGCATGAACCCCTTCTAAATTAAAATATGGATGGAACCATGATTTATAAGGAAACAATGGAGTTGGAACTAGTGTGCTCTCCATGAGATATGCAATCATTAAGTTGTGTAAGAACTAGTTTAAATGGATTTATGATGCATAAGGAAATTATGAAATTGGCATTGATGTGGCCCCAAAGACATACATAACCATAACACCATGTAAATATGAGAATGTTATAATTGGTAAAATATGCCTCATAATGTGAGAAGTCATCATGCAATCAATTTTAATAGTGAATAAAATATTTTTAATAACATAATAGTGAAATATATAGTAATGTGACAACCCACAATGCATTATTGCATTATTCATATAATTTTTATTTTTTTTATCTTGTAAGAATATAATAATGTTTTTTCTCAATAATTCCCCCATATGAGTACATACATGGATGTCAAATGTATGGCCATGTGCTAGTTTTTATAGTATTGTGGAAAATATCACCTTGTAAGGATGATATAAAATATGTCATGTAAAATATGATTATGTAAAATGACATGAAAAATGTGACAATATTTTTTATTAATTAAAAATGGTTATTTAAAGGACTCCAACCCTTTTACAAAATTTGTGATAAACCACAAGTGACCTCTAAACATAGCTACAACAAGGCTACCCATAACTAACTAAAAATTAATAAAATTCATAACTAGACTAAGAAATGAGCATGCCATTAATCTAATATGTGACAAAGATACATGCTTCAAAACAACTTTATTCCTTCTTCGTTCACCTGTCCAAGAAAAAATATTATTTTCATTCTCAAAAAAGGATAGAGGAGGAGAAAACCTCTTTGAATCCCTATTTGGTGACAACACATGAGAAAAGGAATGCTAAATAGTGGAAGATAACTGCACGGGGGTAGTCACATAGCCTCAATGGGACACACCAACAATCTCCACATGATTAGTTAAGGAGACACAAGAAGAAGGATCAAAAAATGGTAACTTAAGAGGATCTAAGGCCATCATTATATTTTTAGTAATAAGAGGTTAATAAGCCTTGAAATTAAAAGAATCATCAATCACCTCCATATGAGTAAGTTTTTCATGTAGCGCATTCTTTCGTCAAGAGGAAGAACAAGAGACCTTTGACTGTAGGAAATCTAAAGCAAGAAGACTCATATCAAATCATCACCTACACCAAAAGGGAATGACTATATAATCCAAAGTATGACTCCAAAAGCAATAACAGCAAATTATAAAACACCCTCTATTAGGAGAGGCATATAAACTTCTAGTTCCAAAAGAATATAAGCATAGATAGTGTGAGTGAATATATTAGGGGCTTGATCCACCATATTAAAATGTCCCAACAAGTTACCAATGCCAATGTAGCAATAATTATACCAAAAATGGAAAGGAAGATTTAAGAGAAAAATCTAAATTGGTAGCCAATTGAAGGACTCTATGAGAGGGTCAAAAGAGGAAACCCAAAAAATAGTTTGGTAACTACCTAAAATGGTGAATATTTTCTTCTTGTGAAGGCCAAGAGGTGCAGGCACATGAGAAGTTGTATCTACCCACAACAAACAATGTGTGAGTTAGATGAAAAATCATGCAAATGATACTTTGGTGGTTGTATCTTTGAGAAGTGAATATGCAACAATGTGCATGGGTGTTGAGCATAGAGTTTTGTGATGACAATTTTGCATTGTGTTTGGAGTACACAGTTGTAGTAATTGTTGTGAATTAAATAAAATACTGTAACTATTTTTTGTTGGAGATTTAGATAAAAATTGGATTGTTGTTTGTGGACAAAGCCCAAAGGGTGAACCACTTTTAAAAAATTATCCCTGTGCATTTTATTCTATCATTTAAATTTTTTGGTCTACAATTTGTAATTATTTAATTTAATTTCTTCAATCCTACTTGAGTTCCCAATGCAAGAGACCTTTAGTACAAGGGAAAAAATAAAATTCCCCATATGTTAATTGTAGGCATTACTCAGAGATCCAACAATTTAAATCACAGAACCCATGTTGAAATCTTACCAAATTTATAGATAAGGACCTTTTGAGAGAAATATTCCTCAATTCTTAAAAAATCATCCCCCCAAATCACCATTGGGAGGAATAAGCAAGTAGAAACATAGACCTCCATAATCCAAGGGAAGTAGGTCCAACAATTTTATTAGCATGAGGATGAAGAGGAGACACACAACTAGTTCAAATAAAAATGGCACAAGAGCCCTTATCATGAACAATAGACTTGGATTTTGAGACCCCATTACCTATAATAGGGGGAATAGGGAAATATGAGGCACTGAGAAACCACCAATTTTAGTAGCACCACAATCTAAACGAGTACGAAAACATATAAAATCATAGATGTATTTATCACAAACTCCAAATGAGTAGAGCTTGTCATGCAAATATGAGAAGTGATGAGAATGAGATTAGATACATAGGGTAATGAAAAATCCTAGTGCTGAGACCCCCATGCCATTGAAAATCAACACACAAGTCACCAACATCAATGTTTGAAGCCACAAGACCACCATCAATGAGAAGGAAAATGCCATTTAAATCCTAAATGAGTGGGAGGGAGCAAGTGGACGCCATATCAAATAAACTATTTATCATGAATAAATAATATGGTAAATATCATGTGAAATATTATCTTCTTGGCCCAATAGCATGATGTGAGATAAAAATCATGTTTCTCCTATTTTTTATTCTTTGAGAAAATTTGAAGTTCTTGGTTTGTACAAGTAAATCTAATAGGTTATCATAAATGGGGAAGAATGGTGTTTTAGATATGAAAAGTGACATGTGAGAAGGAAGCTTAGGGCCAATAAATTGTAAAAGAGAAATAGTTAATAAGACTAGAGAGATTAATATGTAAGTGTTGTCGCTAAAGTGTGCACCCAAATTGAGCTGATTAAATCACTCAACCACCTTGTGAACCATGGGATGATCTCCCTGAGTGTGGGCTTAGATTTTGGAGATCAACCTCTAGAGAAGGTTGGTTCCCTTTGAAATTTCACTTAATTAGCCTACCCTACTGTTGCATTCTGAGAAAAGGGGGAAAGGAAACATAAAATGAAACCTAAGACTAATAAGGTGATGCACCAAAATTATTTTTCATAGCATATACTGTTGTTTGGAAACTCAAAATGATCAACAATTTAAACTCAACACATACATAACACACTATTTTGTATTTTTTTTGCAAAATTGTTTCATAACAAGGTTTAGAGTGTCAAAAATAGTTTTGGTGCATCACCTTATTAGTCTTAGGTTTCATTTTATGTTTCCTTTTCCCCCTTTTCTCAACATGAAATAGTAGGATAGGTTTATTAGGTGAAGTTTCAAAGGGAACCAACCCTCTCTAGAGTTTGATCTCCAACAAATAAGCCCACACTCAGGGAGATCATCCCATATTTCACAAGGTGGTTGAGTGATTTAATCAGCTCAACAAGGGTGCACACTTTAGTGACAACTCTTATTTGGCACGCTTGGTGGGATTATTTGAACCATCTCGATTTAAAATGTGTCCTATCATTGCTAGTACTTGGTGTGTATGTCAGTAATTTCTACCTTTGGAGGAGAAAAATATTCACACACCTAGTGACTCCAAGTTATTTTACTAGTTTCAAGAAGACTAAGTGTTGGTATGTGCTCAAGTTTTACAAAAAAAAAAACTTTATAATTATTCTAAGTTTTAGAATATTTCTATGAGCTTCCAACTTGTTTGAATGTTTCATAATGTCTTATTTTAGTAAAGATAAGTTTTACCATCCTCCATTTCATGAAAATGTTGCCTCTATGACCTCTTATCAATCACATCAAACTAAACATGTAGCTTGTTTTTACCCAAATGCCTTTTTTATGCAAAAAATTAGCATTCTTATCATGCTTGCCACCCACCCTCCTGTGCTCAAGGCTCATGGCAACCTGCATGTGCTCAAATTCAACCCCATGAATACCATGTTGTTTCAAGCTACCATATTTATCCTCACAATCAACCTCAAAATGATGGCAATTTGAGCATCAAATATATAATGTTAAACCTTCAAAGAAAACTAAATGAAATTGAAATAGATCAAGAGTATAACTTGCAACAAGAAGATTTGGCTTATCAAGCGTATCAACACCAGCAAGAGTTTGATTACCAAAGGGAGAAATATGAAGAGTCACTTGCAAAAGTGATTGCTGAAAAACAAGAGCAAACGAATATTTTGCTTGCTCAAGTGCAAACGTTGGAAGACAAATCAACCTCTTGCATTTTGGATCAGCATGCAAAAGAAGAGCCTCCCAAGTATATCATTCCAAACTTCAAGAAAGGTATACCTACTAAATCTTCAAGTAAGTCTTTTGAGTTTGAAATTCCAAATTTTAGGATTCTTCACCCATTGCAAGTCCTCGAACTTAAGCAAGATCAACCTACTATCCCTCAAGAACAACCTTCTCCAAAACTTATACTTCCTCAAAAAACTCAACAATACCTCTAAAATTAGCCTTCTTGTCCTAGCACTATTCGCCTTTGTAAAGATGGGCCCATTGTCTACCAAGATAGTTAGTTTAGTGAACAAAAAGGGAAAGTTTTTGGGGAAGAACAAGAAGAGTATTTTTGTTGGTATAATTTCACATGAGGTGGAAGAGGAAAAAATAAACTTGTAGCAAGAGGTTTATTCAAGCATGATTGGCTAGGAAAGCAGTATGAAAGACAAGCAAGAAGTGTTGAACATGTAGTGTTGACTGATTGGTTTGATGAACTCCCATTTTTTGTTGAAGATGAAGAGAAAATTCTTGTGTCAAGAAATCAGTTGGGACAACAGAATGGAAAGAAAGAAGGGGATGGTGAAGAGGAAATTTATCCACTGTGGTTTGATGGACTTCTTTCTTTCTTTGAGAAATATGAGGAGTGCAATGATGACAAGCTTGTTTTATAGAATATAGAAGAATTTGATACACACAAGGTTATTGGTCAAAGCTACTATGAACTCAAAATCAACCTATTCCTTGACTTTATGTATAAGAGGACTGGTTTGACCTTATAGCATCCCTCCTTGTGTGTTTCAACTTCATCTCTATCTTGCAAAACAAGGTTGTCCTCATTTGTCTCCTCATGGACCAGCATATTTTCATGTTCATGTACTCATCTTCTCTCTACTCCAAGACTTGCGATAAAATTGGAATTTGTATGCTACCTTCTTCTTGCTCAATGAAATAAGGAATTTCATCAAATAACAATGTCAAATTTTCATTTTTACCACCTCTTTCTTGCTTGCTAGTTTTTTTTTTTCTAAACTAATTTGTTAATGTAGGCATTGACATATTCTCCTCATCTTCAACAACAAAACATATTCATCAAATAAATCAATTAAAACTTCATGTCCAACACTTTTTACTTGTTTTCCAACCTTCTACCCCAACTGACCATGCTCCTCAACCTTTTGCAAAAATTCTAGTTTTTCCTCTTTCACCTCATGTGTAAGTGTAACAATAATAAAAGATTCTTCTTCTTCACTAAACCAACTATCTTGGTAGACAATGGGCCCATCTTTGCAAAGGTGGATGATGCTAGGACAAGAAGATGTATTATAAAGGTCTTGTTGGGTGTCTTGAGGAATTATACATTTTGGAGAAGGTTGTTCTTGAGGGATGCTAGGCTCTTGCAAAGGATGTAGGTCCCTAAAACCTGGAATTTCAAGCTCAAAAGAATAACTTGAAGACTTAGGAGGCATACCTTTTTTGAAGCTTGGAATTTTATACTTTGGAAACTCTTCTTTGGTAGGTTGACTTGGGATGTAAGAAGTTGATTGGTCTTTTATTCTTTGTACTTGGGGAAGCAATAACCTCATCAACTCTTGTTTGACAATAATATCTTTTGCAAGAGATTCTTCATATCTCTCCCTTTGGTAATCCAACTCCTATTGGTTTTGGTATGCTTGATAAGCCAACTCTTCTCATTACAATTCAAGTTCCTTTTCTCTCTCGATTTCATTGAGTTGTCTTTGAAGGTCTAACATTATATCTTTGACACCCAAATTACCATCATTTTGAGGTTGACTATGAGGGTAGCTATGCTGGTTGGAGACAAAATGGCCTTCTTGTGGTTGATTTTAAACATATTTAGACTACAATGAGGCTTGAGAAGGGGTGGGTGGGTGGTAAGCATGATAAGAATGTTGATAACCTATTTTTAATAGGCTATTTGGGATGAAATCAGCAGTATGAATTGATTGGTATGGCTTCAATAGGAAGGTTTATGAGCTACACTTTCATGAAATGGAGGATGCTAAAAATTATCTTCATGAAATGAAGACATGATGCAGCATTTAAACAAGTTAGAAATTCATAGAAATGTTTTTAAAACTAGAATAATAAAGGCTGATTTTTTGTAAAACTTGAGCACATACCAACACTTGGTCTTCTTCAAACCAGTAGAATAAACTTGGAGTCACCAAGTGTGTGAATATTTTTCCTCCAAAGGTAGAAGTTACCGATATACACACCAAATATCAACAATGAAAGGATAAGTTTTGAGTTGAGATAGTTCAAACAATCCCACTTGGTGTTCCAAAAACTATTATCACTAAAGTGTGCACCCTTGTTGAGATGATTAAATCACTCAACCACCTTGTGAAACATGGGATGATCTTATTGAGTATGGGATTAGATGCTAGATATCAACCTCTAGAGAGGGTCGATTCCCTTTGAAACTTCACCTAATTAACCTATCCTATTATTGCATGTTGAGAAAAGGGGGAAATGGAACCTAAGACTAATAAGGTGATGCACCAAAATTATTTTTCAGAGCCTATACTATTATTTTGAAACTCAAAATGATCAAAAATTTAAACTCAACACATACACAACTCACTATTTTGTATGTTTTTTCAAAAGTGTTTCATAACAAGGTTTAGTGTGTCAAAAATAGTGTTCAGAAGGAGCTATGAGTGCTATCACAACTTAAACTCTATTCTTAACTAGGTAAAACAAGTTATGACCATAAAAAATTTATACTTTCTACTCAAAGGCAATGAGAATAGGACAGAAATCAAGGGGAAAATATATCACCACAAGACTACATCAACTATCTTAAGAGATTTTGCACAATGAACATCAATGAGAAGGTAAAATAGCTTATATTTATTGATCAAAAAAGAGTGTTACATGTTAAACCTTGAAAACGAGTTGCATCTACTGCTCCAACTTGAAAGAACTTGAAAAACTAGTTACGATGACAAGCTAGGTAAGAAAGAACTAGAGAAAAAACTATCCTTAGGCTGACTTATAATATGCTCAATAGCTGCTACATAATAGGAACATGTGTTGAAGAAATAAGGTTAAGTGTTTGCATCAACTTGATGGGTCAAAATCCTTGGGCTTCCATAACTATCCTCCTTACTTTGTAGCCCCTCAAACTATTCCAAAAAGGTGTTTGAGTGAAGAAAAATTTTTGCTTTTACCTTATCCACCATCAATGTACCTTAAATAACTCCTAGATGCTTGTAAATGCTCCAAAACTGAGTCAAAACTACCTCCTAAATTCCTCTTAACTGCCTTGACCTTCTCTCCAAGTTCATAGGGCATGTGAAAAAAGGGTTGAAGAAGTCATAAGTCTCCTAGGAGGGTATAGAATATTCTTTCAAGGCTAATACATTGACACTTGTCTCATGTTGTCGATCTCTCTATAGGTTGTCTCCACTATATACTATCTCTATCATGATACTATAGACTATCACTATAGGTTGCCCACTTACCTTCCACTCTTCTCACCACATAAAAATTATTATATTATCATGCTTTTTGGTTTTAAAATCACTACCCTTTTATTGCTCCATGGACTATCCAATACAAGATTGAAATGCACAAGATTTGTGGTATAGGTTTTTTGTCACATTACAGTCATAATCACAAACATAAATCATAGTCATAAACTTAGATTATTTTCATAAACTACTATCTCAAGCTTATAAATGAAATTCATAGTCATGAACATGGCCATAGTCTTTATTGTTGCTCTCATGCTTCTCAAATAGTTATAGATCTCACTATTATCATGACTTTGTGTGGACTGTCATACTAATCTAAACCTTGGTGTCCATTTGTTGAGTATTTTCATGGAGGTTTGAAGGTCTAAAAGATAATTGAGTGCATTCATGCATGTCACCTTGCTTCCCTAAAGACTTCTTTCTATGAATTTCACAGGGATTTGATCATACCATCTTCTAGAAGCTTGCACAACTTTTTCCACTGTACCTTATGCCCATTACATATGTTGCCCTCTTTGTTTCATGAGCACTACACAATCTTCTTTATCACTTATATTGGCAAGAAGCAGATTTTCCTTATCCTCATATGGATTGATCTTTGCAACATATGGGATTTTCCTTTTTTGAAAATGTTGAAATCACCTTGCCTATATTTGTGTCCCAAAGCTAGTATTTCCTACCATACCCTGGGGAAGAAATTGATTTCAAAAGATCCTATTATTGTCAAAAAAAATATCTTGAACAAAACCTTCCATGCCTCATAAGACCCTTGCAATTTTGCACCAACCTTTTCCAATACCCTATCATTGAGACACAAATTACAAAATCCTCCAAATCTAGGCCAATAGCATCTAGGACGGTACTGCCATTCATAATTTTTTATCTTCAACTATCCTCTTAGAAACTTATTGTCCCTTGGCACTCTCAAGATATATCATGACTGTCCTTTTGAACTGTCACTTTTTTGAAACATTTTATGTTGTCCTATGTTATTTGATGTTGTCTTCTCATTTACATTTTAAAGTCTGATTTGACCTCTAAAACATAGGACTGCACTTTAGCAAGATCATTGTCTGGTATAAAAATAAATGGTTCGTGTCACATAAAATTATGGTCAAGTGGTATGTGCTAGACTTTGAATATAATATTTTTCCACCATGCTTTGTCTTGGATAAATGAAAACTGATGTCTTTCAAGTCTTACTACCCTTTCATGCAGCCCTTGTGATTTTGCTCTATCCTTTTCAAATTCTTTGAAAACCTTTCATGAGTATTGTTGTCATCTACTTGGCATTTTCCTCTAACACTGGAGTACCCTATCAAAGGACCTTTTGTAAATGTCTCTGGATTTATAGCATTGTCTTCTATAAACAATATCATTTTCACAAACACAACTTCATAGGCAAATGATCACCATTTGATTATAAACTTTCAAATAGGATTCAAACCCATGAAACAAAATTTCATTAAGGAGATACCATGAAAAAATGCTTCTTTAAATAGAATTAAGAAGAGTTTTTTATGATAGACTTGCTACAGTAGTAGCTATAAGATCCATAATAGGGTCTCCATTCTATCATTGTACCTTCAAGATCCACATCCATTGAAGCCATGTCATGCAAGTTGGAGATCTACATTCCAAGGTTTATTCAAGGGTTTGGTAAGTTGTGACATTGAGTTGTTCATTCATCATTCCTTTCATGCTATTTTATTTCACTTCAAGGTTTGATTACCAAAACGGGGTTTGACCAAGGAAAACCCCTATTCACCTAACAACAAACATTTTTCCCCTCTCTTTGTGTGTTGTAGATTGGTAGGTTGAAGAAAAGTTGAAGATCTCAAAAGTGAAAAATTACAAAGTTGCATTTGTTGTCACCTTTGTTGTCATCTCATAGAAACTTAGATCCTAGATTTATTTTCAACTATTTGATTATGAAAATTGAGAATTTGGAAGTGCAAAAATAGGAGCAGAGGATCTAGAAATAGATTTTTGAAATCCCTACATAGGACCCATTTGCCATAGGGTGAATGAGTCCTTAGACATCTTTTGAAAACATCATTTTGTGAGAGGTACACAACATTTATCCCTTATAGATCTGCTAGAAACTTTGTAGGTTCCTTTAGTTTTATGCTTAATCTACTAAATCCAAGTGATATATTGCATTTTACAGTTGATTTTCTATTTTTAATCTTTCTACCCAAAGTGTTGTCTGACATAGACCCTTGTCCTAACACAAAAAATAAAATTGGAAGATTCCTTAAATAATTCACTCACCTAAGGGTTGAAAGTGGATTTTAACTTGAGGGATCTCATTTCCTAAATGAAATAGAATAATAGGTAGGTTCATTTACCCAATTTTTCCCTCTCTATTTATAGTAAGTTTGGCGGAATATTCCAAATTTAGTACAAAACCCTTTGTTTGAACCCCTACCCTATTTTTCTATGTTTCATTTTGGTGAACTTAAGTATTTGAACATTCTAATTTATAATTTGGAGTGCATTCACACCCTAGATCTATGACTTGCATTAATTCATCGAGGGTTTCTAAATTTGGCTCCCTAGCTAGGGAAGATATCATGGTGCAAGAAAATAATAAAATTGATACATGTCTTTCAAAAAATAGTAATGTGGATTCCTTAGATGAAGATGATGAAGTGACATTAGACTCCCCTTCACTAATAGATCATGAAAATAAGGATAATTCTTTTGAGGTTATGCACATTAGATATCCCTTAAAGTGATCTCTTGAGCCACTTCTTACCATCTACCCACCCTCACATCAATCACAAGTTCAAAATAAACCTGTGATTATCTTAGAACCACCTAAAACGCAACTTGATAGTAACATTTTTTTACAATAACTAAGTTACAATACTGTTGCTCATACATATAATACAAGGAACAATAGGCAAACACAAACCACTTCTACATTACCATTGATTCCACCTATCTTCCCTAGTGCTCCTCATTTTCATTCACATAGTGGAAAGGAGTATGACCTTTTTGAACAACTTAAAAACACTCCTGCTAAGATATCCTGATGGGATGTTATTCAAACCTCACCTATTTATCATAGTATGCTTCAAAATGCATTGCAACAAGTTGTGGTTCCCCCTAGTATAAATCCAAATGATGCGGTATCCCTAGTTCAAGGAATGAATACGATTAATATAGACATTGTTTTTCACCAAAGCAAGTTACCCTCCTTTGAAGTTCAAAAACAATAAAAATCTTTCATGATCATAGCCATTATTAATAGGAAAGGAATAAAGAGAACCCTTGTTGACAATGGCTCAAACCTTAATGTGTGTAGTGTGAACCTTTTGTATAAGATTGGAATCAATAAGAGTAAGATCCAACCTGATTCTTTATCTAATCTTGAATTTGATAACATAAGAAAACAACAATTTGGCATGATCGCATTACCTGTTACCATTAAAAAGGCCACATTTCAAACTACTATCCATGTTATGCCTCACAATCTTTCATATAATATTATTTTAGGTAGACCATAGATAAATGAAATGCATGTGGTGTCTTTGACTCTTCATCATTTAATGAAGTATGTTTACAACAACAAATTATATACAATCAAATTTGATCATGAGCCTTATAGTGTTTTACAACTTGAGAAAGACAATGAAAATCCTTTGAAAACATTAACACCAACTACACAAGTGGAACCCGTACAAGAAAAAGAAAGAAAAAAGAATATTGAAGAAGTTACAAAGCTATTGGATGATGATTGGGGTTCCTTAGATTTCACACCTATGATCATGAGAGAATACAAGATCATAATAAAAAAGTTTGAAAAGGGAAAAGGGAAAAGGAAAAGTGGTAAAGTCAACACAAAATTCAAAAGAATCCACCTCAACCACTTTAGGAGAAGAAACAAATTACACAACAAACCTTGATGAAGTTGATTATGAACAACTACCAAATCCAAAAGAAATGAAAAATCTTTATGGAAGAGGTTACAAACTTTTGAAACAACTTGGTTATAGTGGAAAAGGATGTGGTGCTAGAGAACAAGGTATTTGTGTTCCTATAGAGCCTAACACGCAAGAAATGACTAGTTTTCTTGGTTATTGTCCCTTGAAAGAAACAAAAGCATAAAAAAATACTTCACTCAATATCAACACACTTACAAAAGATTCTTCCAAGACAACTTTAACTTTGGTGCATCCTGAACTAATAGATACTACATGTGGGCATATCTCATTAGATAGGCATCAAGTTAAAACATTTTCTACTCATTATGATCAATAACATTAGTTGTTTATCCTTGTCATGTAATAGTTGTAGGATCATAACATACTCACTATTACATGTTTTACATTCATTGTAAATCATTTATGTTTCACAAGGAGCAACATACCATCATCCATTTTTGGCTCACCTTTTTCCCTTGGGGGCAAGGGATTAGGTAGCCTTGTCCTAGTATGACACTTGTTGTCTCTTTTCGCTAGTTGACCACCTTCCATGTATTAATAAGAGCAAGCTTGGGATGCAAGTGGCCTACTATAGGTTGATTCACATGTGCCTTACTAGTTTTGTCTTTTTTTTTCTTTTCTTCGTGTGATTGCATGTGTGTGATGTGATCCCTTGTATTGTTATGTTTGATGTCTCTTCATGTGTATTCCTCTATTTGTATCTACATTCTTCTATATGTCATAAACATTTATCTTTTCACTTGTCTTGGTTTTTCCTTTTGGGGATGACAAGGGGTGTCGAGACATTTAGGTCTCTTCCATGCTAACCCAAAAGCTTCTTTTTTGTTTTCGCTCTTTATGTGTCATTCTTCCTGTTTTGTGAGTATTTGGGGAATGATGATGTTTCCAAGCTCTATAACCACATTGTAGCAAAGATATACTAACCTCGAATCCATGGCTCCCTTATGTGTTTTAGGATTTCATTTTGGGGGCAACCCAGACTTCCTCTTTATTTTTCATGATGCAACTTCATTCGAGAACATATGACTTGGCATAGGGCTTTCCGAATAAGCTCCCATGTCTTCTTCCTTGGCTACTTTAAAGAAAATTTCTCACAGCAATGGTGCTCGAATTTTTTTTAAAGTGGGGGCATACATTGGCATAATTTTTTACATTCATGTTTCATTATGTGATTTTATTTCTTCTTGTAATGTGTCTTTTTCTTGGTGGTGTCATTGGGTTTAATGTCCTCCAAGAGCATGATATTTTTTAGCGTACAACTTTCCTCTTATTGGTGATGCTACACATTGCATTCCCTAAGTTGTGAATCTTTTAAACCCTTTTTTTGTCCTCTCTTGGAGACATTAGGCACAATATTCCCTAAGAAGAGACCTTACACGGACTAAGAAAATTCCCTTTGAACAAACCTTTACTTGTATTTTTGTTCATAAGTGTTTAGAATAATACAACTTGTTAACCTTATGAAGCTCGAACCCCTCCTTTCAAGGCCACCAAGAAGAACACACTTTTCTTTCCAGTGGAGCCTTGCCTTGTTCATAAGTGCTTAGCATAATGCAACTTGTTAGGCCTTGTGAAGCTCAAAGTTCTTGTGGTGCCTTATTGAAATTGTCAGAGGGATAGCTTTGATATGGTATGGGATCCTAATAATATTCTCTCATTTGCCAATGTTGGGGGCTCACCTAGTGGATGGCTTGAGGTTCCATTAGCCTAGAGTGAGCGCGCACATCGTTTGCATAGTGGAATTTGAGTTCTGCTTGTGAATGTTCTAGGACAAATAGTCGAGACATGTTCCACATCACATTGGATAGTTAAGGCTTGATCCTCCCCCCTTCTCTTGGACAAATAGTCGAGAGGTGTTCCAAATTATGTTGGACAGTCGAGGCTTGATTCGCCCTCATTGTTCTCACCTTTTCTTTTAAGTCTTTGATGTTGTATGATTGAGTATCTCTGTCATTGTTGCATACATGTTTATTGAATGTCTACTTTAGTGTGAGTTTGACACAAGGTAATCCTCTCACTAAAGTGGGGGCTAAATGTATTGTAAAAAATGTATCCCTTTTACATTTTCACACCTAATTAGGAATGAATATTAAAATGGACATAATTATGCCTTAATTTAGTGTTATAGTATATATTTTACATATTCACATTAAGTTTAGGGCGCTATTAATTAAAATGGAGTTAATTGTGTCTTATTTTTAATGTTGTAGAGTGTAAATCTTTACACTTTCACACTTATATAGGGCTCCTTTAATTAATTAAGGTTAATTTTCCTTAATTGACCCCTTTAATTCAAATCCAAGCCTAATTTATTACATTTTCCAAAGAGGAAACCTGACATTCATTAATGCCTTAACATAACACTTCTCATTGAGCAATATGTGTCCTAGGTGAGTGACCTAGGACCCATTCGCCCATGAGCGGATGGGTCCTCACTTGGACCTAGGATCTAAATTTGAATTATGTTTTTGGCAGTATTTTAACATATTCACATGTTGGCTTGTGTTATTTGAATTTCGGGAAAATAATGTTACATACATATAAATATAAGTTCATTTCACTAAGTTTCATCTAAGACTTTCAAGCAATCTAAGAATATTCAAGTGAGTAATTCAAGAGAAAATTTAGTGAAGAATTATTGCAGCAATCAAGATCCAATGGCCACATCAAAGTCTTCTTGCATCATGCATGTTACTAGAGCTAATATGGTGATGTAGTGTTCATGATCCATTCAAGTATTCAAAGTATTGTTTCAAATCAAGTTTCAAGGTTCAAGATCCACATCCATTGAAGCCATTTCATGCAAGTTGAAGATCTAAATTCCAAGGTTTATTCAAGGGTTTGGTGATTTGTGATATTGAGTTGTTCATTCATCATTTCTTTCATGCTATTTTATTTCACTTCAAGGTTTGATTACCAAAATGGGGTTTGACCAAGGAAAACTCTCATTCACCTAACAACAAAAAATTTTCCCCTCTCTTTGTGTGTTGTATATTTGCAGGTAGAAGAAAATTTGAAGATCTCAAAAGTGAAAAATTGCAAAGTTGCATTTGTTGTCACCTTTGTTGTCATCTCATAGAAACTCAAATCTCGGATTTATTTCCGACTGCTTGATTGTGAAAATTGAGAATCTGAAAGTGTAGACACAAGAGTAGAGGACCCAAAAACAAATTTTGGAAAGCCCTACATAGGACCCATTTGTCATAGGGCGAATGAGTCCTCAGATAGCTTCTAAAATCATCATTTTGTGAGAGGTACACAACATTTATCCCCTCCAGATCTACCAGAAACTTTGTAGGTTCCTTCAATTTTATGCTTAATCTACTGAATCCAAGTGATAGATTGTATTTTGGAGTTGATATTTTATTTTAATCTTTCTCCCCAAAGTGTTGTTTGACCTAGACCACCCTCTTAACACAAAAAAGGAAATTGCAAGATTCCTTAAAGAATTCACTCACCTAAAGGTTGAAAGTGGATTTTAACTTGAGGGATCTCATTTCTTGAATGAAATAGAAGAATAGGTAAGTTCATCTACCCCATTTTTCCCTTTCTATTTATAGTAATTTTTGTGGAATATTCCAAATTTAGTATAAAACCCTATGTGTTTGAATCCCTACCCTATCTTTTTATGTTTCAAGAATTAATGAATTACTTGAGATAGCTTGTTTTAATAAAGCAAGATGCAAAACCCTAAAGGTAAAACCTAATTAGGACCTAAGTAAACTTAATAAAGTGGAATTAAATATTTAATTACACCAACACTCCCTTAAGTGCAACTTAGGGAGAATAAGAAACATGCAAATAATGTAAGGATGAATGAATGAATTCATGAATGGTTCCCAGCTACAAGGCCATGTTAGGTACCCATGTACATATACAATGAATGGGAAAAAGGGAGAAAACCCATTGGGACAAAACTCCTCCCCAAAAGATACAATAATGATGAGAAGAGAGACCATACAACCACCCCATAATGAGATGACTTGTTGCAAAGAAGCACTAGAAGTAAACTGGTGGAGTAACAATGGAATCTTGAATCCAACAAGCAAGGAAAGATAATTATGTTTTCTGGAAACCATATGAGATTCATTGAATGACTCAAGGAAGAATCATGATAAAGCAGTAGTAGACCCGATGCCAAAGAACACTAGAAAACTCACAAACTAGCACAACCCTGGAATCTATGAAGCAATAGTAGATGTATAAATGATGTAGAATTGAAATGAAGTGCAAAGATCAAAATTGCACCCTCCCAATTGTCAAAATATCCACGTAATATCCATAACCCTCATCAGGTCAAAACTAAAATAATGATCAACTTGGGATAGATATAGAAAAAGTGCATGAATGGCAATGTAGAGCTCCTTAATACCTTTCTAACACCGTAAAAATCATGAAAATCGAAGATTGTGGAAAACATTTATGAGCTCATAAGCCATAAAAGTATATCTGACTTGAGATAGCAATAAAAAGCATCAGCTACAAAATCTTAGAAAAAAACCAACACCATTGGACAGTGCTCGGAACCAACTTTTTGGTGATATCTAGTTAGCCAAAAATCGGCATATGAGCGAAAAGTTATGCTCATTTTTCTGATTATGCTTATTTTGCAAAAAAAGCAAAAAACATTAGCTCCATAGGGGTAGGGCGTTGGTTTCCCATGTGACCTTGGGGTGGAAAATTTTTTTTAAAAAATTTTAAAATGTTAAATGGGCCTCCTATCCGCAGTGGTTTTGTTGACAGTTACTGCAAAACCACTAGGAGTTAGCAGGTTAACCACCTCACTAGCAGTCTATGGGTCGTTGTTGCAGGCCACACCGTTGGCAAGTGGCAGGCTTCATGGATGGTGCGCCATTGTGGTTCCACTCTGCAAGCAACACTTTGATGACCACGCCAAACCTCTTTTTTTAAAAAAAATCATTCCAATTGGGTCGTACAGGGGTTGTACGAACCCTGTAGTAAAAAAAAAATCCCTAAAAGCTCCTGACACCGAAATAGGGTAAATTTATAGTCAAAATTTGTGCAATTGGCTTCTTGAATGCATCCATGAGGTCCTTTTTGGCTCAAATCATCTCAAATTTGCAGCTACCCTTTGGATCTAGAAAAAAAAGGCGGTAGCTTCAAACCCTTGCAAATCTGACAAAATATGATGAAATTTGATGAAACAAAAGCCAAATTTGATTGTCTTTGATGTTTTGAATTCAATGGAGAGGTTTGTTTTGATCTAAAATGCACCAAAAATATACTCAAGGTCAGATCCCTTGAGGATCCCAAAAAAACCCTTTGATTGAATTCCTCCTGAATCTGAGAAGGGGCTTGCAGATCAGAGCTTTGATACCATGTTAGAGTTTCCAATAAACTCCATAAATCCAAGATCACTTGAAAAACCTAGATTAGCCTTGTACAGGGAGAAAAATTAAACATGCAAGAGCAATCTGCAAAAGATGTGCAAATAATATTATTGGGAATCAGTGAATTACATGAGATAATTTTCTTTTATAAAGCAAGATGCAAAACCCTAAAGGTAAAACCTAATTAGGACCTAAGTAAACTTAATAAAATGTAATTAATTATTTAATTACACCAACAAAAATCGACATTTTTCACCAAATTTTCACTTTATGAAACTTATAGCAATTAAACCATTAATAATTTGGAGATGATGTGAACTAGTGATTTGTGAGGATTTGTGTGTAGATTATAAATATATTGTTTTTAGAAATAAATTGTAGGTTTTTTACATAAATTTTAATAACTTATTTTTTATAGTAAATAACATTTTTTTTAAATGACGTTTATCTAGTCATGCATAACTTTTTTTATTGAAAGGATAAAATTATAATGTTTTAAAATATAGATTTATATAAAATAAATATCTAGTGCATGGATATTTTTTCATATTTTTTTGTTACATTTTTTTAAAATTAATTTTCGAAGTCGGAGTAATTATATTCAAGACATGGGTGTATGTTGTCACACATAACTTGTTTTGTGTGTATTGAAATTACTATTATTTTTCTGAAACAAGGACATCAATACCTAGTGCACACATTTTTTAGATTTTTTTCTCTATTTTTTATTGTTTCTACATGTATGAAACAAATACCTTGATGTTTGGTGAAAAACCTACATTCACAAGAAATAAAATATAAAATTAATATTAAAAATACTCAAGATTATGCTTTTTTAAAAGCTTATAATAATGGCTACATACTTTCAAAACATAATTTCCAAATAAATTTATTTAGGTAAATAAAAAATAGTTTTTTGTCAGCATTTTAATAGGTGTGAAGGAGACTCCATTTTGGGTATGATTCAAGACTAGAGGGGTTCTATCCAAAGGGGTTTGATCTAAGAGGGTCTTATATAACGCTCTTCAATTAAAATCTTTTAGATGGAACCCCTCAAGGCTTAAATAATTATTTTTTTCAAAAAATATGAGATTTCAAGTAAAGATCAGGATGCCTCTAGTTTGGGACCCAATTATTGTGGGATGACCTAGATGGAGATGTAGATGCAAATGTAATGGATTGGTGGTGCGTAGTAGGAGTGGGATTTTCTACTATAATTGTAGTGTTATGTTTCCACATAAAATGGAGACACATATGCTTTGCTCTCATGGAACGATGGATCCCTGAAGTTGCTTTTCCTTTGCTTTCCAAATACTCTATTCATAGATATGTACAAGTTAAGATTTGTGTTGTCCCTCATATTTATTTTGGTAGAGTATGCAAAAAAACAATTTGTTTGAAAATGAGTATAAAAAGTAAAAAAATTAGATTTTGTTCATATTTAAAAGTTTTTGAGATTATTCAAGAGAAGTATAAAATATGTCACAAAGTTTTGAAAAGCTTTTATTGTTTTATAGAAAAGATATTTATATTTTTTTATGATTATGTACAACTATTTGTAATAAATAATATTTTTAAAAAGGTAATTTATTTTTTCTTGAAATTAATCATAATAATTATGAAGGAAATATATATGTGTCTGCGCATGCATGTGTATTAGTTTTTTTATTATTGTCGTATGTGCTAAAAAACTTTTTTTTAATTTATTTGAAAATAAATATCAATTGAGATTATGTTCATGCTTTAAATTTTTTGGCATTAAAGAATAAAATTATAAAACCCATCACAAAGTTTTTACAAATAATATAATAAATAATATTTAAATTATTAATTTATCTTTGCTTGAAATTAAATATAATAATTATATAGAAAAATTGATCTATTAAAATGTATATTATCTTTCTTTTTTTTGCCAAGTAGTTGCCCTTTTAGTATTCAGCCACTTTTCATAGCCTACTCAGTGGTGCAGTGTCACATCCCCATATCTGTAGTTGAGAAACTAGATGATGGGATCACTGGAAAAGCCATTAAGAGGCATGATCATCCCTCAAATATTAAAAAGGACAAAGGGATCTTGTCAGAATGTGGTGGGGAGAAAGGAAAGGAAAGGTCCTTTTATAGTCCACGATACCAAGCGGTCTATTTTTGGGTCTACAGATGGCTTGCAGTATATGAGACTCCTCGTACTCCCAATATGAGGGAGGCACCTAACTCGTGCTCCACAATACGAGGTGTACATTCCTCACCCCCTGCAGGATTTGAACTTGTGACCTCTCTTTCAAGAGTACAAGTTCTCCATCATTAGAAAGAGTTTGTCAAGAAACGGTTATAATAAATGAGTGAGGGCTTGAGTTCCACCAAAAAGACTGCTTCCTACCATGCCATTAAGGTGGTAAGGTGTCCATTATTCTAAACAGATAACCCCATTTTGAAGGAGTTGATTTAAGTTTATTCTTATGGTCATTTGGGAACATTTTAGAACAAAAATATAATGAAAATGTGGAAGTGGGACGCGGAGGGGAGAGAACACGAAGGCACAATGAGAGAGAGAAATTTGTAGCTATGTATGAAGGGAGAGAATGGTGTGAGGAGAGGGTAGAAGGATCTTTTCTCGAAGGATATGAGTAGCAGGGGAAGATAGGGAAAATCACGTAGAAAAAAAAAAATGTCGAGAGAATGAAAAATGGCAAGGGAAAAGAAGACAAAGGGCACGTGTGGGGAAAAAGAAAGGAGAAAAAAAAATGAGTGGAGAAGAGAAGAGAAGAGAGGAATTTGTGGAGGCACTATTTTAAAGCAAGAAAGTAGAGATGTCAATGGAGGAATTTTGTAGGGAAGAAAAAGAGGAATTTTAAAGAAAATGCAATTGGTAGATGTAATGCCAAATTCCCCAAGCCTTACCAACGGCTCACACCTATGCCAAAATGGGGGCGTTTGGAAGAGGGTATGGACATCCATCGCAACAAGTCAATATAAAATTTGGGTTGTGGAAAAGTTAAAATGGTTTGGGTAATTGTAGTTATCATAAAATGATGAAACATTAATATGCTATTGATGATCATAATTATTAAAGATTTATTTGGAGACAAATATATCATTTTATATTTAGCATACTATGGTTGTAATTCAAGTTCAGTGTTCATGCTTATTTTGGGTTCCTTATTATTAATGTAAGTGTAGAAAATGCGAGATTGATTATGCATCCTTGAAAAACCCTAAACCATGTCTTGAACTTAAAACTAGGAATATTGATAAATTATCAAGTAAAACATACAAATTTCTACACCATATTAGGATCATGACCATGGTATAAACTTGACAAGATCACCTTCATCTTGGATACATGAATTTTAGCACTTATACCTTTATTTGTATTCCACATGTTTAAAGATCGGGAAGGAATCTAATAAAGGGTAAGGTCTATAATTAATCAATAGATTTTATTGAACTAGATATTAAGTAAGTTTATTAGGTTATGAACATGAGTGAAGGTTATTGTCAAAGCGAATGGGTTATGTACGTTAATATTTGGTAACATGTAAAATTCTCAAACTTAGAAGTTAAAACCCTATCAATTCAATAAAAGGGGAAGGTAACATATTTTCTTACCACAATATTTTACATGGAATGAGGTGGGTCAAAAATATAACTATAATGACCTCTTCATATATTATGAACCAGGAACATGCTTACCTAATCTAAGTATTGGATTATGGTTGCATAATAATTTAAGAAAGGGTGACTTGTTTAGTGGCACTAGAACCAAATTGTACCACACCTACATTTAATGTTGCAAGTTGATACTCTTGGTGACCCACCTTGGATTTGAGGATAATGTTTAATATGACTACATGATGATTTTCAACCCCTCAAGTATGAGAACCCTAATATGGGAATTATTATATGAACGAAGGAAGGATACTGGAGCCATATTGAAACGCAACATGATTGCATACTAAACGAAAGGCAAATACTGGTTAATTTGACACTATTGTTAAGACTGAGTTAAGAGATAAACCCTATGTCTCCATGCTTTGCAACATCTTATGCTACCTTACCATTGATCATCAAGGTCATATTCAGTATAAATGGGAAGTATGAATAAATTATCCAATCTATGAACTAAGCTAATATAAGAATATGAAGTTGTGCCATAGGGTAAAGGAAATTGGAAGATTAAGTATATATTAGCAAAAATATTATTGGGTTTATATTTTCATATGTTGGTCCAATGGACATAGTGTTGCCCGCTTTCTTAAGTAATATTCATTCAAGCATTGTTTATACTTAATGCGTGCTTATAATTACTATCATATTTCCTTCAAGATATTTATTGACCCCCTTGGGTATGATAGTTCCAATATTGAACCTATTATATGAGTTTTAAAAGGTAATGCTTTCCTATGGGGTTGTGTTGACCAAGGTAATTCTGTGTTGAGTAATAAGCCCTAATGTCAGTATAATGAAACCTTGGGATGTTCAAGCTGGATTAGGAATAAAAATGGTGGAGAGGTTCAATATTGACTTACTTGGATGGAAGTATCGAGGTATAGGTTCACTAAATGGGGAACCGATGCGTAGGTACCCTTGAGAGATCTTGTGAGGAGAACTATGTGTGACTTTGACCCGTTTGGAAGTGGGAATGTAGGCGATCTGGTGCGAAGGATGCCTCTATGACCTCAAGTCTGTAGGGGGGAGGGTTTAGGGGTGGATAACTCCAAGGGTTGGGGTTGTTCCTGATTGGTTTGACCTTCTCCGCTTTAGTAGGCTTCAGTTTGAGGCTGAATGGGTATCGAATGGGTATAAACGAGTTAAGGGAATCTAATACTGTGTATTTAATACATAGTACACTTTTATATAATAAGTGAAGATTGACTAATTTATAATGGGTTTTTGATTATACGTATATGATGGGTAAATTACATCTCATGTTGGTTCCATGTATCTGGGTGATCCTACAATAGTGGTTTACAATTTTTGGCCAAATTGGACACTGAAATTATTATTTTTAACTAAATGTTCACATTCGAGCACCTATAGCGGCTAAACCGTCAAGAATTTGAAGAGGATACAAACTAGAGTCTCGTCACATTTTGTCTGTAGATTCTAAAAATATTTTTTTCAATTTTTTTGGAATCAGATTGCACTTATTTTTCTATCTCCCACAAAAACTGGTTTTTTCATAAAATAACATTTTTAAAAAGTGACGCACACTGTATAATGTATAATTTTTTTTCCATGAAGGATGAAATTCTAATTCTTTCTAATTTAGATTTGTAACTCCGATATCTAGTGCTTTCACTTGGTTAGATAGTTTTTTATTGAATATTTTTTCTTTAATCAAGTTTTGAAGTCAAACCAATTACAATTCAGACATAGCGCAGTCGTATAACACGTAACTTTTTTTGTATATATCGAAATTCAATTTTATTTTTTTTGTTGGATCAAGGACTTCAATATCTGGTGCACTGATATTTTTCAAAAAAAAAAAATTGATAATTTTCTATTTTTCCACATGTGCAGAACATAGACCTTCATTTTCGATGAAAACCTATGTTTAATAAAACTAAAAAAAAAAATACATAATAAAACCAAAACATATTAAAATTATATTTGTTGGATAGCTCGTTCTGAGGACTACCTGATTCCAGTTGGGTTTGTGAAGATTCCTCCATTTTTATCCTCAACCCGAGCTTCTAAGTGCCAAAATTTAGGTTTTTTTTGTGTCTCAGGGGGGGATGAGGAATAAGGGGGGTTCGTAGAAACCCCTAGGGGTTCAAGCGAACCACCCTTTCATAAGGGATTTTGTTGGGTTTTTGGGAAAGAAAGAATTAAAAGGGTTCACTCGAACCCTGGTTCAAGCTCGAACCAATAGGCTCGTACAAACCCCTAAAATCAATTCTTTTATCATGTATTCATTTTTTGTGAGTTTTCCTTCCTCGCTTGAATTGTAATCCACCATTGTGGCTTCACCCATCTCTTATGTTTTTGTGTAATTCAACTCCATATCTATATGTTTATGTATAGGCTCATGTATCTGTGGATTGAGATTGTGATTCATGTTATGTATGACCCACCCAAGAGTGAACCTTTGGGATATTTGAGCAGTGACAGACAATCATTGGACTGTTCCAATGATTGATGTCTCGGCTACTATTAGGGATTAGTCATCATTCATCTGGTTCATGGAGGTGAAGGTAGTGGCTACCCTGGTATGATTAAGATAGGGTAATGGTTGCACGAGTAGGGACCCATCCGTGCAAGTAACGATAATCTGGGGCTAACCGTTGTATCAAGGGAATTCACTAGTTGTTACTGAGGGCACAGATGTGACAAGGTCAATGTTACCTGGGATTGTGAAGAAGATAGCTAAAAATACCACTAAGGTCACAAGGTGGTATATTTTGGGAGCTACTTCTTCCTGGGTGGGAAAACTTGTTGTCGATGGCCTATAGGTGATTGAAGTCGAAATCCACTGGGTTTGGTAGGTTCACTACTTGGGGAAACCCTTGGGATGGAGGATGGATCCACGGTGTAGTAAGGGATGCACCGAATCCCCTTCCCAGCTGTCAGAATATTTACCTAGCCTTGTGGGGTTGAGAACAAACCCGAGGTGTAGTATGGGATGCACTGAATCCTCTTCCTATTTGTCCAATGGTGCAAAAGACAAATGGAAAGGATAGGACCCATGGTTTAGTGCACAATGCACCAATATTCTTTCTATCTGGGATGCATTATGGATAGGTGTTATCCATTGTAATCAGCCATTGTGGATATGATTGATGTTGGATCACATCACTATGTATATGTGATGTATGTTGGAGCTTGCCACTATGTATGTGATGCATGTTGGAGCTCGTCACTATGTATTTGTGATGTACGTTGGAGCTCATTATTGTGTATT
This sequence comes from Sequoiadendron giganteum, assembly GCA_007115665.2. NCBI lineage: Eukaryota > Viridiplantae > Streptophyta > Pinopsida > Cupressales > Cupressaceae > Sequoiadendron > Sequoiadendron giganteum. The sequence goes on along the minus strand of CM021108.1, from coordinate 59,310,733 downwards.
CATGATGTATGGCAGGGCTCGTCATGGTGTATATGTGATGCATGTTAGAGCTATTCACTATGTATTTGTGATATATGTTAGAGTTTGTCACTAATATAAATTTGAAATGCATATGAGACAATCATTGTTGTACTTGTGATGTACATGTAAGGGTAAACCCACAAAAGTGGTTTACAATTCGAGTGAGGAAGGAAAAGTTGCAAAAAACAACCCCATGCAAAAAAAATTGTTTTTTGGGGTTCGAACAAAATATTAGGTTCGAGGGAACCAAAAGAGGGTTCGCGAGAACCTGGGTTTGAGAGAACCCATTAAATGCAAGGTCCCACCATTTTCACAAAAAAACACAAAGAAAACCTTTTTTGAAAGGGGATTCGACTGAACCAAGGTTTGAGCAAACCCCCCCCCCCTGTTTGTCTGAACCCTCCTTTTCCCACCTTCCCACCCTTTGGCACAAAAAACCTCCAAAAATTTTCCCTTAGAAGCTCAATTTGAGGATGAAAATGGAGGATACTTCACATACCCAACTGGATTATGGTAGTCCTTGGAATGACCTATCCAACGAATATAATTTTAATATGTTTTGGTTGTATTATGTATTTGTTTTTTTAGTTTTATTAAACATAGGTTTTTCACTAAAAATCAAGCTCTTTGTTCTGCACATGTGGAAAAATAGCAAATTATAAAAAAAAAAAATTGAAAAATATGAGTGCACCAAATATTGAAGTCCTTGATCCAACAAAAAAAAATTGAATTTCGATACATACAAAAAAAAAGTTACGTTGTATACGGTCCGCCTATATCTGAATTGTAATTGGTTTGACTTTGAAACTTGATTAAAGAAAAAATATTCAATAAAACACTATGAAACCAATTGGAAGCACTAGATATCATAGTAAAAAATTTAAATTCGAAAAAATTATAATTTTATCCTTCATGGAAAAAACGTTATGTTTTATACGGTGAGCGTCACTCCTTTAAAATGTTGTTTACTGAAAAAAACTAGTTTTCGAAGGAGATGGAAAAAGAAGTGCAATCTGATTCCAAAATTTTTGAAAAAAATATATTTAGAATCTACAGACAAAATGTCACAAATCACTAGTTTGCATCATCTTCAAATTCCTCACGGTTTAGCTACTATAGGTGCCCGAAAGTGAAGATTTAGTTAGAAAAAATTATTTCAGTGTCCAATTTGGCCAAAAATTTTAAACCAGTATTATGGGATCGCCTGTAAACTAATCACCATTGTACTTGCAATATTTGTATGATCTAGACACTGTTGTACTTGTGATTTATGTATGATCCAACCATTGCACTTGTGATCTGTGTATGATCAGACACTTTTGTACTTGTGATATGTATATGGAGGAATGCTTGTAACAGCCATTATGTGTGATCTTTGAGAAAATGGTATGAATGACCTCTTGTGAATGTTTGTACACTAATGTTTGACAATGTTTGGTATGGACCCAACACTTGATGGAAAGATTATTATCATTATATTGTAATCGACTATGTTGATAGGTTACATGTACTAAATTAATAGTTATGGGTTAAAGGTGAGATAATAGATCTCATACAAGAGATGAGATTGAACTCCCTCTATCATTGTGGGGCAAACTATGATGCCTCTGATTCCCACGAGGGGACATTTAGGTAGGGTCATCATGAACCCTCAAGGCTTAGGTTGTAGTTCTAGGAGAGACTTTAACCTTGGGACCATATCACTCTTTTGTGCAAGCATATATTTGGCAAGAATGAGTTGATGCCACCATGGGAATGGAGAAGTATTGAAGTTAACACTATTAAGCTTCATGGAAGGTGCTCAATAGTTTAAGTTGGTATTTGTGCATTGTTATTAAAAAATATATATTGTGCCCAAGACAAGGATTTACATGTAGTTGCAACAGTTCTTATAGTAAGTGCAATAATGTGAAAGAGTTAAGATATGTAAGAATTTATCTGTTCCTTCTTTCATCAAAAGGTCATTTTTTTGTGGAATTTAAGTGTTACAATGATAGAGATCTATTTTTGTCCAGTTGTGTAAAGAGAATTTTTCCAAGATCTTGTTTAAAGAAGTTCTCTATATGAGTCACCATTAAGCATTGCACTCTCATCTCTCTGCAGGCAATGCTAATATCTTTATCTTTATTTTCAGAATGCTAGAGATTAGGTTGGTGTTCACTTAAATTGTAAAGGGAGTTTTAGCAATGTCTTATTTAAAAGACAACTCTATGTTAAACATTATAGTCTTAATTCTCTAGAAACATTACTAATATGTATATTGCATCCCCTATTCTTGTTAACTAGTACCTGTTACAATTCAACTTTGTTGTTGAAAAGTGTACTTAATTTTCAAATCAAAGTCACATTTTGAATTTTCTTCTCAGTATTGGAGTAACATATTTAAGTTGCATTGCTTAAATTCAGTATGCCACATGTTTTTTCCATTAAGTTTAATTTGCAATCCTCTATAATTATTTGTATTGTTTAGTCAGTTATTTCTATTTGACCAACATTCTAGCATTTATACATCAAAATGGCTTTTAGGGATGTTAGAATTGAGGAAGCTGCTTGATTATGTCCTTAGAAGAAAAGGAGCTTCCATATTTTGGAATTTAATATTCTTTTTCAAATTGTGTTCTCATAAACATTAATTTCTTTCTGAAGTTTGAACCTTATCTTCATGTAGTTTCTTTTTAAAGTTTGAACCTTATTTTCATGTGGATATATTGTAGAAATCTATTGAATTGGATTTCTTCATGCTCATGTTTATTTAATTATTTTGTGAATCTTTTTGTTTTGAGAGGTATTAGTATGGACACAATTTGGAGGTAAACTAAAAAATATTTCAATTGGGTTGGTCGTTATTGATCTCAGCAATTGAAAATATTTTTTTAATTTATTTCATATTTTGATAATTTTTTTAAAATAGATTGACATTTGTGTTTTAAAACACCTTTTCCTTCTACATGTTGCATGAATTACCCTATGTTGGCAGCATTTTAGACTCTAAAACACTCAAACTATTAATTGTAAGGTTACACTTCCTCCTTTTCTCTAATTTTATATTACTTGCAGTTGTAGAACCATCTAGATGATGTTTAATGTCCCCAATTCTATACTCAACAAAACTCATTGTTCAACATGTCAATGAGCATGACATTAATGCAAGAGGACTCCTCTTGCTTCCAAAATACACATTCACACAACATACAATTCGCTGCCCATAAATTCAAATATCAATGATGAAAAGATTACAACAAAACTACTCAATTTTTTTTTAATTTCACTTCACAATCAAACTATACATCTACAACAAATTAATTACAATGTTTGGGCTCTCAATGGCCTCTCAAATTTTAGAAAATATTCTCTTTCCTCTACCTTCTCACAACTTTCTTCAATCCCCTCACACGGATTGAGATCCTTCCTCAAACTCTGCTGAGAAATTTAGTTCCAATCAGAAATTACATTATTTTTTTTAAATCACTGATAAGATATGCTTGTATTTCCATCTCCCAATCCCTCCATTTCTTTCCATGTTGCTCTCTTAACTTATTCTACACAACACTTCAAAGGCCTTTTGTTGTTGTCCAGTATTTTGTTTTATTTTTTATTTTTTTAAACCAAAGAAATGGTGACTCCCTCTATTCCATCTTCCACACTTTTGAAATAGACAAGAAACTATTGCACTTCTTTAAATTATTTTTTCTTCATTAAGAAAATGATAATTTATTACCTCCAACAACAACTAGACATTTTCAATTTCATGATTTTCTATTGGTGAAAGAAAATTACTATCTGATGAGCTTGTAGTTATGCAAAAAATGATTTACCAGAAGCTCCTCTTCACTTGAAAATTGGCTATAACATGCAAAATAGCCTTATGAATCTCCCCTCCAAGAATTTTTTCTCCAGCCTTCACAAAACTTGATAATTTAAAATTCTCATGAAGTTGTCGACATAAACTTTAGGCATTGAAATATTCCAAATAGTGAAATATTTGACCAGGAAACTTTTTCCACATTTTTCAAAATACATCTAAGATTATCCATGCAAAATTATTTTTATCCAACTCTCACGAATTTCTAGAAACAATTGTTTGTGCGGTCTTCAAAACAACAAATCTATAGAAAATTAAGAATTGAAAATTTGAACCAATTAAAGTCTTTTTGTTGCAAAGAGATATGAAACTATCAAAACGAAAATCAAAATACATAAAAAAAAATTGAAAATGAAACTCAAAATATTTTTGGGCGATGCACAATCACCTATAGACCCAAATGTTCTTGCATCAAATATCCAAGATTGCTACAATGACTCATGTCAAGACTCACCAACTAATGTTACATCAAGATTGTAAATAATAAATAATGATTAGTACACACTTTTGATGTTGTATCAATTTTTTAATAGAGTACTTATAAATTCAACTATATACCTCTTGAGACATTTTGTATAAATTATAATTGTCATAACCATTATAGATCCTGCAAGTGCTAGTTTAATCTATTAACTTTTTGAAATAGTGAATCCCTAAAATTGTGTTGCATTTTCTTCCAAAATCCTCCTATCATAGATATGTACTTAACATTTGTGTTGTGACTCATTTATGTTGGTAGTGTATATTGAAAAATTAATTTATTTGTAATTTAATTCAAAATGAGTATCAAGTGTGAGTAATTGAGAATTTGTTTATATTTTAAATTTTTTGAGATTATTTGATTAAAAGTTATAAACAAGTCACAAATTTTTGAAAATATTTTATCTTTATATAATATGATTATGTAAGCTCATTTGTTATAAATATATTTTTTAAATTAGTAATTTATTTTCTCATGAAATTAATCATAATAATTATGAAGGAATGAAGGAATTGAAAGGAAGCCAGGTCAGTGGAAGAAAATTCCTACACTAAGCAGGAGAGAGTTGCAAAATTTTCTTAAACACCTTTAACTGTTACAGATTTATATCGATGCACATACATATCATAAACAAATAAATAAAGAATTCATAACACAAAATTTTATGTGGAGAAAATCCTTTCAGGAGAAAAACCCCACACTCCAAAACATAGCCCAATTATATTATTCAACAACAATTAACAAGTTACAATATGATTCCAGAGCTATGCTCTTGCAGGAGTCTTCACACTTCTTCATAATTCTGGAGTAATTTCGGCAGCATAACGGTACTTCAATACAACAACTTACAAATCCAAAATACAATTGCTCAATATATAAGAGCTTACAATGCATAAATTAGACATATCTAAAACAACTACCAAAGGTTAAGATGCAACATGGAAAGTGCCAAAAACATTGCACACACATGGTAAGTTTCCAATTGTCACCACATGCCACACTACAAAATTTGCACTTGTCAAAATAACTGCACCTTGAAAACTCACATTCCATGTAAACTCAACACAAAAATAGAAAAATCATTTATGCACAAATCCACTTGTAAAATTAAATTCCCAACATGACTCCTCATCCGAATAGAAATTGCAAGTTGTAACTCACAAGACAATGTGAGAAAATTAGCAACATCCAATATTTAGAAAAATCAATTCATGAAAAAATTGAAGGTTGAGACACCTTGTTTTTCCAACATTCTCCCACTTGTCGAACACCTTTGAAGAGCTAATGAAAGTAACAAAATTTAACTACTAGAGGCCATGAGGCCCATAGACTCCAAACACCATCTAAACTTTTTTGTGCTGACTAGCTTTGTCAATGTATCTACAACATTCATTAGGGTATCAACCTTCTCCAACTTCACCTTTCCATATTCCACCATATCATGAAAAAAATGAAATTGAACATCAATGTGCTTTGTTCTGGCATGAAAAGTAGGATTCTTTGCCAAGGAAATGGCGTGCTCTGGCTATCATAATAGATATTAATCTGCCATGCATCAAAACCCACATCAGAACACAAATGCTCAAACCAAATGGATTCCTTGCAAGCATGAGTAGCTTCCATGTACTCTACTTCTATAGTGGACAAAGCGACTACAGCTTGTTGCTTACTCATCCAACTGATAGCACCATACATCGTGAACACATAGTCATTGGTGAATCTTAAGTTGTCAATGTCACTTGCCCAATTTGAATCCACATATCCATGAATACTCACTGAGTGTTGAGGTCCAGTGGGATAACCATGAAAATATAATGAATACTCAGAAGTATCTCACAAATATCTGAACACTCTCTTCACTACATCCCAATATACCTATCTATGATTAACCATAAACCATCTAAGGACTCCCACTACTTGGGCAATTTTTGGCCTCGTACAAACCATAACATACATGAGACTACCAACAACACTCGCATATGGTACTCTAGTCATGTCCTCCATCTCACTAGGATATTTTGGATAATCCTCCACAAAAAGCTTTGTCCCCTGCATTACAGGAACAACTAACTGTCTGTAAGTTGTCATGATGAACCTCCCCAACACTGTATTCAAATACTTACTCTAGCCTAACAACAGCTTTATGTTAGCTTTGTCTCTTCTGATTTCCATCCCCAGAATATACCTCATTGCACCTAGATCCTTCATCTCAAATTGTGCTAACAATTGAGACTTCAAATTTGAAATCAAACTTTTGCTATTCCCAAAAAATAACATATCATCTACACGTATAATGCAATTATGAGAATACGGCCATTATCAGATTTGTAATACACATAATGGTCATATTTAGATCTCATAAATGCCAATGTTAATACATAGGTATCGAAATTGTGATACCACATTCTAGGAGACTGCTTAAGACCATACAAAGACTTTTTCAACTTGCAAACCAGATTTTCTTTACCTTTAATCATGAATTGCTATTGTTGTGACGTATAAATCTCTTCCTTCAAGTCACCATGAAGTAACACTATCTTCACCTCCATTTGTTTCACTTCTAGATCATACATTGCTACAAATGATAACAAGAAACAAATAGATGTTAGCTTCGCAAGAGGAGAGAAAATCTCACCATAGTCAATTCCCTCCACCTTAGAATACCCCTCAGCAACCAATGGTGCCTTATGCTTCTCAACATTGCCATATAGGCCAGATTTTCTCTTGAACAACCATTTACATCCAATGGGTTTTTGTCCTTTAGGAAAAGGTACTAGATCCCATGTAGCCATTTTTTCACCCATGGCTTTCATCTAGGAATCTGCATCACTCATACCTATAGCCTCTTTAACAGTCCTAGGCTCATTAGTGTTAGCAATCAAAGCAAAACTACAATTGGAATCCAACAATTAATAACCAAACCTTTTAGGTGAATATCCAAACTTATCAGGTTGTTGCATATCTCTGGTAGACCTCCTAAATTGTTGAGGTTGAGGTTATTCTTCTTCATAACTTTCAGAGCTTCTCAAGCTCTCCTCATCATCAAGTTCAATAGGAGTACGTAGTTCTTCTTTCATCGGAGTAAGTGGAACTTGAACTACCTCATTTGTTTTCTCCTCTTTCTCTAGATATAGCTCAATTGTGGAAGGTTTCATCTCTCAAAAAATCACACTTTTGCTATAGAAAACCTTTTGGGCCACTAGATCCCAAAGCTTGTACCCCTTCACATTGACACCATAGCCAATGAAGATATATTTAACTACTTTGTTATCTATCTTAGACCTCTTCTTAATTGGAACATGAGTGTAAGCTTGAAAACCAAATACTCTGAGATGTCTCATTGAGGGATATTTATCAGACCACACTTCCATGGGTGTCTTATCAACAAGAGCTAATGTAGGAGATCTATTGATTAAATAACATGCAATGGCTATTTCTTCAGCCTAGAACTTTTTCTCAAGGCCCACACCACTCAGCATACTCCTAGCCTTCTCCATGTCAATGTCATGTTCATCCTCTCTACAACTCTATTTTGTTGTGGGGTGTATGGATTTGTCTTATGTCTCTCAATCCTGTGCTCTTTATAGAACTTGTCAAACTCTGTTGAACAAAACTCATCGCCATTTCTAGACCTCAAACACTTAATCTTTCTACTAGTTTGATTTTCTACCAAGGCTTTAAACTCCTTAAATCGACTAGAGACTTTAGCTTTTCTTCTAAGAAAATAAAAAATATCCTTCTACTATAATCATCTATGAAAGAAACAAAATATATAGATTTTGACAATGAAAGAACATTCACAGGACCAAACACATCTGCATGAACATAGTCCAAAACCCTAGAAGACTTGTGAGAACTAAAGTGAAAAGTAATACGGTGTTGTTTTCCATAATTATAATGTTTACAAAAGTCAAACTCGATATTACAATCATCAAGTCCTTCAACAAGGCTCTTAGATTTTAGGGCTCTAAGACCCTTCTCACCAATGTGACCAATTTGTTGATGCCATAGCATTGTCTTCTCTACAAAAAGATTTATTTCCAAGGAATGAGCACCCTTAGGTACCCAAAATGCACTACCATTAGATGTAGTTGCTACAGATTTCTCTACTTTCTCTACTAGATATGATGGTGAGGATGAAGAATCCAAAGATTTCTTCTTTGGTTTTTCAAAGAAACTATTACACTAAACCATGCATGCATCTAGCTTAAACAAGGTGTCGATCTGAACACCCTTAGCCAACACCATAGCTCCTCTCGTCATCTTGCATCCTTCACTAGAGAAAACAACTTGCACTCCCGCATCATTCAATTTACTCACAAAAAGTAGGTTTCATGCCAAACCCAAGATATTGAAGACACCGTCAATCCCCTTCACTCTTCCATCAAGGAATCTGATTTTTAATCTTCCACAACCAGCAATCTTCAGGTGAGATTCATCACCCAAATACACCTTCCCACCATCATATTCTTCATAATTCGAAAAACAACCTCTATGAGGGATCATGTGGAAAGAAGCACCCGAGTCTATCAACCACACATCTTTTGATGCATGTGTTGTCAAAGTTGCGACAAATGCATCTACATCATCTTGAGAGGATTTATCAGAGTTATAATCTGAGAAAGTCTTTTTTCCTTTCTTCTTCTTCTCTCCCTTGCACTCTTTTCTGAAATGACCAAATTTTCCACAATTCCAACACTCGAAGTTTGCACCGTTAAAATTCTTCATTTCAGTTCTACTGGATGTGTTTTCAATCTTTTTCCTACAACAAGGTCACAAGATATTCTTTTGCAAAAATTCCATTGAAACAAAGATCAACTCAAAAAACCCTTCAAACCCAACGATAGAATCAAAGTTGGCCAAACTCTGATACCAATTGAAAGGGAATCAGATAAGCGAAAGCAGCTTCCTACACTAATCTAAGTAAGAGAGAGTTGCAAAAATTTCTTAAACACCTTTAACTGTTACAGATTTAGATGCACATACATATCATAAACAGATAAATAAAGAACTCATAACATAGAATTTTACGTGAGGAAAACCCTTTCGGGAGAAAAACCCCACTCCAAAACGCAACCCAATTATATTATTCAGCAACAATTAACAAGTTACAATATAATTCCAGAGCTATGCTCTTGCAAGAGTCTTCACAATTCTGGAGTAATTCTAGCATCATAACGGCACTTCAATACAACAGCAACTTACAAATCCAAAATACAAGTGCTCAATATACAAGAGCTTACAATGCTTAAATTAGGCATTTCTAAAACAACTTCCAAAGGCTAAGATGCAGCATATAAAGCACCAAAAAAACTACACACGCACAATGGCAAGTTTCCAATTGTCACCACATGCCACACTACAAAATCTGCACTTGCCAAAATAACCTCGAAAATTCACATTCCATGTAAACTCAACACGTAAATAGAAAAAACATTTATGCACAACTCCACCTGTAAAATCAACTCTCCAACATGACTCCTCATCTAAATAGAAACTGCAAGTTGTAACTCACAAGACAATGTGAGAAAATTAGCAACATCCAATATTTAGAAAAATCAATTTTTATGAAAAAATCAAAGGTTGAGACACCTTTTTCCAAAGGAATGTGTGTGTATGTGTTTTCATTTTTGTTGTGTTAAAAATTTTAATTTTATTTTTGATTTATTTGAAAATGAGTATTAAGAGTAAGTAATTGATTTTTTGTTCGTGTTTTAGAGTTTCTGAGATTAATGGATAGAATTATAAAATATGTCACAATTTTTTATAAGATTATTTGTAATAAATAATATTTTCAAATTATTAATTTATCTTTTTCTTGAAATTAAATATAATAATTATAAAGGAAATTTGATCTATTAAAATGTATATATTTAATATTATTTTATAAAATTAAGTATTTATGTCAACAATGGCAAGTGTGATGGTTAAGTTGTGTTGTTATTCTTGTCATCAAAGTTCAAACCTCATTGGGATATAATTGTTGAGTGTTTATGTTGGGATAAGATACCCATTTGTGATCTCGTTGGTTCATACTGGTCAAAAGTGTTTACCCTTCTTTCTAAATAATAAAATTAACTATTTATTTTATAAAATAGTCCTACCTATCTTTCTTGAGTTTTCATGTTTGAAATTTAATATGCTTTTTCGAAATGTGTGCACTCAAAATTATTAATTTATTTTTTGAAGTTTGAACCTTATGTGGATATATTATAGAAATCCCTTGAATTGGATTGTTTTCATGCTCATGCTCACTTAATTCCTTTGTGAATCCTTTTGTTTTGAGAAGCAGTAGTATGGCACAATTTGGAATTAAACTAAAAAAATATTTCAATTGGGTTGGTCTTTATTGATCTCAATAATTGAAAGCCTTATATAAGTTTTCTTAGGTCAGAATGTGTAATCTCTAGCTTTCACTTCATGCATGTGTGTATGTGAAAGAGGGAGATATACATTTCTAATATATTTTTGGTTTATTTGAATTCATTAAATTTCTTTTTTGTGAATTTTGAACCTACACATATGTTCAGGACATACATAAATTTTAATGTGTATATAAGTATGATTTGCAACCTGCTGTGTAATAATTAGTTATTTTAAAAAAATTATTATTTATTATTTACCAATATCTTAACTCTCATACCTCAAAATGACTCATGGGGATGCCAGAACTTTAGGAAGTTTAATTATCTCCTTAAATAAAAAGAATGAGAAGTGAAGATAGCAACAGTGAAATTGTCCTGCCTATCTTTCTGGAGCTTGCATGTTTTATTATTCAATATGCATTTTGGAATAGCATGCTCAGAAATTTAAAAAAAATTAACCTTACAGTTCCTTCATGAGGATCTACTGTGAAAAATATTTTGAATTGGTTTTCTTTGTTTGCTCACGCTCATTTGATTCCATTGTGAATTCTTTCGTTTTGAGAAGCAGTAGTATGAGAACAATTCAAAGCTAAACTAAAAAGTATTTCATATGAGTTGGTTTCTGCTGCTGTCAATAATTGAAAACATTTTGTAAGTTTGTTAGAATACTTTAATATCTAGCATTCATACATTTTGTAAATTTTATAATAGTTTTTGTGTATTATTTTTTTTCTAGCATGAATGTTGAACCTGCACATTTGTTTAGTGGATATATAAATTTTATCATGTGTTCATAACTTTGTCTTTTTCTTCATGTCGTGTTACCTATCTATTATATTTACTTCTATATCTCATTCAAGATTTGTTTGCATGTCTTGAAATACTTAAGTTCTCCTTAGCACACATGTTTGGAATTCATATTGTTGTGCCTCCATCTGCTTCACCAATTCGCAATTCATATCTAAAAGTTTGTTGTGGTCCTGTTCCTGCAAATGTTTTAAAAAATTGAGATGAAACTCATATACCCCTCCAAGTTGCTTGAAGTTACCTCTACTTATTACTGCTAAATGGAAGTAGTTGACAATTGGTGTACAAATGATACACTTGGTTGTTGTTGACTCTTCTTTTTGAGCCCAATATCTTATTGCTTATTTTATGGGCTATCGTTTCAATCTTAGTTATAAGCTCTAATATTAATTACCTTCTTGTATGTGGGTAGATTCCGTGCTATGTTAATGTGGCTTACATTAAATTCTCAAAAAAAAATGTTGTTCGAGTCAAAAGCAAGTGAAATTGCCTTCACAAGGTGGACTCCTTTCAATTTGTGGATGCAACAAAATGGTAATCAAATTACGAAAGGAGCTGTAACAACTTTAGAAGAAGTTAATTTTCTCTTTGATTAAGTATATGTAGATGTGTCTAAGATAGAAGGCATTGGTGAAAAGTTAGGTGGGTTTAATTAAATTATGAATTGGATGTTATCTTTGGGCTTGTTTCATTTTTTTTAAAAATGTTGTGGTAGGGTTTTGTAAAAAAATTCTTCAAATTCTGTTTATTTCTTCTCATTGTCATTATTGACATCACAAATTATTATAGAAGTAAATGTAAGTTGACTATGTCAAGACTTGTGAGGAGAATCCCCATCACCCCCAACCTCTTCTACTTAGTGGGGTGAGAGGGAGAATGCAAGTTGACTATTATTATTGCTATTACTCATGAATTTTACTACCCATCAAACCTTCTAGTTAAGTTTTTATCACAAATCTCTTAAATTTCAACATCAACATATAAGAATATAGCTAAAATGTGTATGAGTTCAAAAGTGTTAATGTTTAATAGTACCACCTAATACTCAATGTGTTAGGTGTTGAAAATAATTTTTTAATTGTTTTTTCATCTTTTGACAACTCTTTGAAAATAGATTGACATTTGTCTATTAAAACACCTCTTCCTTCTACACGTTGCATGAATTACCCTATGTTGACAACATTTTAGACTCTAAAACATTTCAACTATTAATTGTAAGGTTACACTTCCTTTTTTGTCCTAATTTTATAATACTTGTAGTTGTAGAACCATCTAGATGATGTTTAATGTCCCCAATTCTATGCTCAACAAAAATCAATGTTCAACATGTCAGTGGGCATGGCATCCAAGATTTGCTACAATGACTTGTGTCAAGACTCACCAACTAATGTTGCATCAAGACTGTAAATAATTAATAATGATCAGTTCACACTTTTGATGTTGTACCATAGATATGTACTTAAGATTTGTGTTCTCACTCATATTTATGTTGGTAGTGTGTACTGAAAAAATAATTTATTTGTAATTTAACTCAAAATGAGTATCAAGAGTGAGTAATTGAGAATTTGTTTATATTTTAAAGTTTTTGAGATTATTTGATAGAATTATAAAACAAGTCACAAATTTTTGAAAAGATTTTATCTTTTTATATAAAATATTTATACTTTGTATGATTATGTAAGCTCGCTTGTTATAAATAATATTTTTAAATTAGTAATAATTTTCTTATGAAATTAACCATAAAATTATGAAGGAATATATGTGTGTGTGAGTTTATTTTCATTGTTTTGTGCTAAATTTTTTTATTTTATTTTTAATTTATTTGAAAATGAATATGAAGAGTAAGTAATTGATATTTTGTTCATGTTTTAATTTTTTTGAGATTTATGGATAGAATTATAAAACATGTCACAATTTTTTTATAAGATTATTTGTAATAAATAATATTTTTAAATTATTAATTTATTTTTTCTTGAAATTAAATATAATAATTATATAGAAATTTTGATCTATTAAAATGTATATATTTAATATTATTTTATAAAATTAATTACTTTTTAAAATTATATTGTAATATTATATTTTTTAACAGTTTTTAAAGAGTAAAATTTTATTCATAATTATTTTTCTAATCTTAGATTATAAACTTTTTTCATTTTTTAACAATACAAAATCTAAATTTTATAAAAAATATAGATCTAAATATATTCATAATAGAAAATACTTACCATAGTCTTACAATATCAAATATAAAGTATATGTACAAGTTCTTTTCTATTTAGATTTTTTTTAATTTACCCATGCAACATCTAGCTCTTTCATTGTTGTACAATATCCAATGTGAGATACATATATTTTTTTTCTACTATTTTTCTTTTTTCATACTTATGGAGACAAATAACTTCTTTTTTCTACTATAAAAAATGCTATATATATTCTAATACATAAACAATAAATACAACTATAATTTATATAGAAAAGAGTTGAAATTGAAAAACTAGAGAATGATAGAACTATTTAGCTATTTCAATGATGTGGAAGTTTCATCTTTTGACATCATTTCATTGATATAAGTAGATACAACTAGTAATTGGGATATAGATTTTGATATTAGATATGTTGTTAGAGACATGTGACAAAATTCTACTAGAATTTGATATCACACATACTAGCTTGTGTCATATATTCTAGTCACAAATCAAATCATACCATGTAATTTTGTAGTTATTCTACAACCCATGTTGGGGCTCATTTGAACTATAAAATTTTATGTGTGTGTGTGTCTTCTATGCCATGTCTAGCAATGTGTTAAATTGAAAATTATCATGGGACTTACTTATGAGGAAATAAGTTAATGACCTTATTTTTTACTTGCATATAAAATCATTAGGATGTACCTATAAAAATCTAAGAATTTGAATTGGTGGGTTGTTGTAAATGTAAAGTAATAAATTGTAAATTTGTGCAATGTCTACCTTAGTGTATTGGATAGTGTAGAGTTAGAATATTATGGCACCCACAAAATGTACACATGGTGTGAATTGTAGAAGGGATCATGATGCATAAGGCAATTATGGAGTTGGAAGCAATGTTTCCCCTATGTTGCATGAAAGCATGAATCCCTTCTAAATGAAAATATGGATGGAATCAATGGCATGTAAGGAAATTGTGGAGTTGGAACTATTGTTCTCTCCATAAGATATGCAATCATTAAGTTATTTAAAATCTAGTGTAAATGGATTTAATATGCATAAGGAAATCATGAAATCGACACCGATGTTGCTCCAATGACATATATAACCATAATAATATGTAAATTTATGAGAATGCTATAAATGGAAAATATGTCTCATAGTGTGAGATTTCACTATGCATTCAATTTGAGAAGCAAGGAAAATATTTTTAATAACATAACAGTGAAATATATAGTAATATGACACCTCACAAAGTATTGTTCATATGATTTAATTTTTATTGGCCATGTAAGAATACAACAATGGTTGTTCCCAATTTTTTTTGGGCCATGTGAGTACACACATGGATGTCAAATGTATATGAAAATGTGCTAGTTGTCATAGTGATATGGAAAATATCATCATATAAGGATGCTATTAAAAAATTTATGGAAGATATGATTATGTAAAAATGAAATAAAAATGTGTTATTGTATTTTTAATTAATTAAAAATTATTTTTGAAAGGGCCTTGACCCTTTTTCAAAGTTGCTAAAAAACCACAAACAACCTCCAAACATATGTGCAAAAAAGCTACACATATCCAACTACAAATTAAGAAATTTCATAACTAGACTGAGCAAGGCATCCACCCTTAACATCATATTTGACAAAGACACATGATTAGAAAGACATTTCTTCCTTTATTCAACTGTACAAAAAAATTATATTATTATTCTTAGAGAAAGGAGAGAGAGTAGGAGAAACCCTCCCTAAATCCCTAGTTGGGAAACAACACATGAGAAGAGGAATTTCAAATAGGGTAGGATGATTGCATGGGAGAAACTGGGTGATCCCACAAAGCTGGTTTACAATTTTTGAGAGGAACTAATTTTTGCTGAAATCACATATTTTTAGAAAATATAATGATTTAAGCCTTTAAAAGTTCCATTTTAAGGATTCCAATTGAAGAGGGTTTGATCAAACCACCTTAGATCAAACCCCCCTGGATAGAACCTCGCTAGTTTTAAAACATACCTATAAATGAGTCTCCTTTACACCTATCAAAATGCTAATAAAAAATCACTTTTGAATTACCTTTTGGGGGATCAAATGAATTCATTTAAAATTTATTTTGAATGATTATGGTAGTCCTTGAAATGAGCTATCACATGAATATAATTTTAATATTTTTTGGTTTTATTATGTATGTGTTTTTTTAGTTTTATTAAACATACGTTTTTCACAGAAAATCAAGTTCTTTGTTTTACACATGTGGAAAAATAGTGAATTATAAAAATATTTTTTTTAAAAATATGTTTATGCTGGGTATTGATTTCCTTGATCCATTAAAAAAATAATAATTTAATTTTGATACATACATAAAAAGTTATGTTGTATACAATCCGCCTATGTCTAAATTGCAATTGGTTTGACTTTGAAATTCTATTAAGGAAAAAATATTCAATAAAAAACTATGAGACCAAATAAAAGTGCTAGATATTGTAGTTACAAATCAAATTTGAAAAAAATAGAATTTTATCCTTCAAACAAAAAAATTTATGTTGTATACGGTGAGCGTCACTTTTTAAAAATGTTGTTTTCTAAAAAAACTAGTTTTCGTGGGAGATGGAAAAAGAAGTGCAATCTTATTCCAATTTATTTTTTTAAAATATTTTTAGAATCTACAGAAAAAATGTGATGAGACTCTAGTTTGCATCATCTTCAAATTCCTCACGGTTTAGCCTCTATAGGTGCCCGAATGTGAAGATTTAGTTAAATATAATAATTTCAATGTCCAGTTTGGCCAGAAATTGTAAACCAGTATTGTGGGATCACCCAACTACATATCCTAAAAGGGACATACCAACAATGTCCATAATACTAAATCAAGAGACATGTGAAGGAGGATCAACAACATGTAACTTAAGAGGATCCAAGGTAGTCACTACATTAGCAAAAAGGGGCTAAGAGGCCTCAAAATCATAAGCATCATCAACTACCTCCATAGTAAGGTGTTCATGTGACACATTATTCTACTAAGAGGAAGAAAAAGAGAGATTTGAGTGTGGGAAATCAAGAGAAAGATGACTGGTAACAAAGAACCTCTACTCTAAAAGGGATTGCCTTCATAATCCAAAGCTTGACTCCAAGAGCGATTAATGACTTACAAAACAACCTATACTAGGAGATGCATAGAAATATATAATTCCAAAATAATACAAGCATAAGTAGTGTGAGAGAATAGTGTAGTGGCTTGATCCATAATACTAATATGTCCCAATGAGTTACCAATGCCAATGTAGCAATAATTACATCAAAAATAAAGAGGAAGGTTCAAGAGATGAATCTAAATTGGTAGCAAATTAAAGGACATAGTGAGAGGGTCAAAAGAGGAAACTAAAATATTGAGAAGGATATTTATATGTGTTCTCACACCACAACACATTTTTCTAGTAGAAAAATGAGGACCCCCCTTTTTTTCTTTTGATTTTTGGCTTGTGTTGGTGGTTAAAGAAAAAAATTCTTCAAAATCCTTTCCTTAGATTTGGTCTTCTAAAAAGTCAAAAAATTCACCATGGGTGGATAGAGCATCAAAAATTACCCCAAGTCACCTTTTGAAGTCCTCCTAAATTCCCAATAATTTTCTAGTTATGGACTTTTGGGTGTTTATTGTCCAATAGACACAATTTTTTGGTTCACTACCACATTCCTACAGTATTTTTTTTAGTTAGGTTTACCTGCAATTAATTGGTTTCTATTCGTATATGAGTTAAATTTTTTAGACTTTAGAATTTTAGACTGTGTCACTTTTAAAACTTGAGCTAGTTATAGAACTTGTAGCATCGTAAATTGTCACCCTTGAAAATTTCACACTAGGTTTAGCTCCCCTCATGTGCATGAACCCAATTGTGTGTTTAGTTTTCTTGTTTCATAATAATCTTTAGAAAATCAGAGGTTGAATTGGGATTAGGGAATTAATTTTCATTTACTAATGCTTAAGGACCCAAAATAAGTCTAGTCTAGGGCGCCCAACGCCCTAATCCAACCTATTTCGACCCCAATTCAAATATGTTGTTAGAATTTTAAAATTTAAAAATATAAAGTCATTTGATGGTTGTCAATAATTAATTTGTGGAATATTAAATAGTTTCATATAAATACAAGTGTTTTCATCATTTGAAATTCTAGAAAAATCATAAGGCAATTGAGATCACAATTGAGCATCATAAGAGCAATCAAGAGAAAAATTATAGTAGGTTATTTCAATCAAGCATCATATTAAGAATGCATCATATTTTCATGTGAGTTTGTTTATGTTTCATGTCTATTTGTTTTGTGAGGACTAACACTTGCAAGACTTCAAATCAAGCATCAATTTATCCTTAAAGGTGGTGAGTACAATTATTTCAGTCCATCAAAGTGTTGGTGTGAATAAATGTCATGTACCTAGTTAATTTCCTTACTAGGTAATTAGGGGACATATTCACATGTTAATTTTACTTAGGATTATAAGATTCCTTCTAGAAGTCTTAGTTGTCATATCTAGAACTTATATTTTCCTAGGTAGCTATGAGCTAGTTGTCTCATGTTATAGGATTAAGACAGTTGCCACAATCTTGTATAATCCTATCACCTTGCCTTTATAAGCAAGGTCTCTTATGTACATTTTCATATTCAAACATATTCAATATTGCATTATTGAAGCAAGTATTCTTGTAATTTTCTCTCTTGCGGAAGATATTTTGGTCTAGTAACTATTCCTCGAGGTGTTGAGGAGTCACCATTAACTCTTACATGGTATCAGAGCTCTAGTTTGTAGATTCTTTCCTAGATCTGAAGATTTTGTGTTGGCTTGAAGATTTTTTCGAGTGCATTTTGGGGCGTTGAATCTAGGGAATCAAATAAATTCAAGCTTGCCTTTGTTTAGTTCTATACATGCACTTTTTGTATATTTGTTTCCAGAATTTCAAAAATTTAGTTTAAAATTGATTTGGTACTTTTGGATACATTGTTGTAAATTTCCAAAAAAAATGTCAATTTTGTTTGGGACAAAGGGGTTAATTGCTTGTATTATGAAGGGAAAAAAAATTTCCTTTATTTTAATTTGTAATTTCATCATGGATTTGTCAAAAGTGGAACCCCTAACTCTATATAACTATCATAAATGGTAATCTCAAATGGGGATGTTATTGTTAACAATGAAGTTGCAAAAGAATCACATTTGGCATAGATCAAGAACCCACAGGAGCTATAGAAATAAGAAAATGGCTTGATAAAAGGGATAAATCTCTTGGTACTTGTTACCTAATTGTGCTTTTTAGCCCAATCAGGTTAGGCTAGGACAACATTGATGTTACTACTTTGAAGAAAGAGAAAGGTACATAAAAGATTTTGCTAAAAGTTACTCATGATCATACAAATAGTGCCATGAAATAAATTTTCAGTTTTCATTATGCAATTGCTTTACAAAAAAGAGGAATAGTACACAAAATTTTGCATAAATTAGCTATTTAAATTCATTAAAAGAAATATTCTTATAAACTTCCCACACAAGCCATGGGAGTAACTAAATAAGATGCAATAAAAGAAAAATTGTACATCTTGAGGTAAAAAGGACATGTAAGAGAAAAGGGATCCATCATTGCCTGAATGACAAACCCCATTGTTGATTAGTTGCATCTTCAACTCCTTTGTTGATAGCTCCAGAGGTTTCTACAAGGGACAAATAAAATGATGTTAGAGCTCAATATTCCATGTCTCTTATATGTCAAACCAACAGATATACAACCTGTCTCTTATTAAGCATCAATTTAGAGAGTTGAAGGTATCTCAAGATCAAATACACAAATATCATGAAGATCCAAGAAAAGTAAAGATCATCTAATCATCATGAGAAGCTCTGGGATTCTTCGTTTTCTTAACTTATTTGTTGACTATGCGAGTACATGTATAATCTTATCATACAAATCAGTATAGAAGCAACAACCTTAGAACCTAATGAAACATTGATAGTCCAAGAGCAAAAGACAGCTAATAATAATGTATAAGCTAGGTCTTCAAGATAGTCAATGGAAAAGGATTTCACCTTGAAGGTCTCCTTGAGCATTCAATAGGGGCAGACCTTAAGAGGGTTCATGGACAGTTATACAAGGTGCAAATGACCGTCATGAGGTAGCATTATCCATAATCAAAGGTGCAAATTCAAACGGTAGCAAAGATTGACAATGATAACAGTCTAGTGCACTGAACAAAAGCCTATGTAGTAGTCAACATAAAACATATTAGTGGCAGCCATGAAGTGGCAGTCTTATCAAATGCAATAAGGTCAAAGATAGAGCTACAAGGGAAGCAGTGATAGAAGCCAATGAAACCTTCTGAAGGATATTCCTACGTAAGAAGACAATGGCATATTAAATGAATAAGTTCAGACTTAAAACATCAGGAGTATGCAAGGTCATGCAAAACATAGTCATAGAGACAGTCACTTTACAAGAAATCACAATGCTCATTGTAAGATTCAGATATTAAAGACATGATTCACAACATAATGACAAATATGTAGCTTTGACAAAGGACCAGTCACCTAAGGGAGGTTGAGTAAGGGTAGAAACAAAGGAAAATCTTAGAAGACAAAAGGAGTTGGTCCATCATGCCAATATTACAAATTAAAATAAAGATTTACATATCATTAGCCTTATAGACAATATTTCCTTTTCCCTTAATGAGAAATTTGTTAATAATGAACAACTATTGCAAGGTCGGGCACTTGGAGAAGTGGCTTGGACAAGCAATGATGGAACTATGCAAAGAGATGGAAAAGGAATTATATCTCAAGTAGTCAAACAAAATCAAGAATGTGTGGATGATAAAGATTCAATTTATGATCTAGTTATTGCAGGCCATAATTTTAGAGGGAAAGAGAGCCACAGTTTTCAGTCGAAAGAAAAAAATTCTAGAATCACCGAATGATGAAAGATGATAGTAAATACCAACAAATAAGTAGTGAATAGAGATCAAACAAGGGACATCACAGACTGCTCATGACAGCAAAAAGAGTATGTGCCTTTCTCAATGAGTATTCGCCATTCATACTAAAGGGGCAGCATATGAAGGACAGTTCACCTTGAAATGGAAAAACACATTGAAAACCCTAGTAGCAATGTAATAATGGCCATATGCACAACAAAGAGTTCACCATACTCAAGGAGACAGAGGTAACACACTGAAATGTCACATAACAGAGAATATACCACAAAAAATACACAGATTTCATCATTCTTTTTGCACAAACAGAGCACAAGGAATGTTTTTCCTTCATAGCAAGTAGAATATGAAAAGAATCTCAGATTTTTCATTCAAGGGAGTGACTTACCAACACGTTTTCCCAGTTCAACCATATACAGAATGCCCAGAAACTTGAGAATGGTCCATCAAAACCCTAGTCAAACTCCATGGTGGCAACACAATAGATGAAAAAATTACAAGAGGAAACAAATTCAAAGTGAGCTTGTGTTAGGGTTAAACACTTTTTCTTGAGTTTCACAATGAAGCCCTAATTTTGACCGACCAAAATAGGTTATTTTTCACCTTCAATTTATAAATTTCATGATGACTAATACCTAGGCCTTGGTCAAGACCTTCTTGACATTTGCCTAGTGAGAAATGCGGAGTCCACGTGAGTTGGGAGATAAATAGATTAAATTTTCTCCTTGTATTTTTGCATAGGATTAACCCAAAAATAAATATGTAAACAAATATTACAGGTGATATTTTATAAATTACCTTAATATTTTTCATGTAATGCAAGAAATAAATAGCTACATAACACTTATTAAAATAAATCATAACTGATTATCTTTAATATTTGTTTAAATAGTTTATTCTTGTCCCAAAATCATGCAAAAACAGGAGTGGAACTGAAGTGTTTATCCTTGACTTCAAGCCAAACTGAGTTCTCTTTGGATCTCTCTTTGAGCAACCAGTTTGAGAGGGGGATTTTGGAGCTAAATTAGCTCAAATTGGAGCAATTATGAGTCTTCTTTTTGGGGCTTTTCTATTTTGCTCGTGAGATGGATATTTTGGAGTACAATTGACTACAATTGACTCTTCTTCTCACTTTGGGATTGATTTTGTATATAGGAGGGAAAAGTTATTTTTTCCTCAGTTCTTGCTTTTTGTCCTCTCTTGCATGTTGTAGAGAGACTTAGAAGTTTTGTAGCTCAGCGTATTTTGATTTTTTGATACAACAACAGTTATTTCAGCTTATTTTTCCAGTTTTTTGGAGAGATTCTTTATGTTACTCAATAAAAATCAAGTGTTTACCTTCTCTATTTCACGTGTTGTATTTCTTATGAATGATTTTGATGCAAATTTGATGTGTTTAAAGTATATAAACCTTTAAATTTATGTTTCATTCATAGTTTCATGTATACAATAGCAGTTAATCATCACAGGTCATAGGTTGTGCATTGATTTGTCTTATCTTCCAAGTTGTGAAAACTGTGTTTTCCTTCAAAGAAGATAGAGTTCATGTTGGAAAATGTGCCTCAATTTACTGGCTTGAACTTCTAAGAGAGGCTTGACGAATTTATGCCCTTATCGCTTTACCACGGTATTCTCATTTGGTTGGCTTGACCCTTTTATCATTGAGACTTAGTCTGATCGGTGAGACTCTGAGGATTGTCACAGTGATGGGCTGACGAGTGTGGAGTTGGCGGAATGTTTGTTGGCTTTGGCTTTATCGGCGGATCATTCGCCCATCGATAGGAGGCAATTCTATGCCTCACTAATGTGTTGATGCTCTGCATCAACAACTGCTATCAGATTCATCTAACGATGTTGGCCATGTTTCGCGACATCCTAAAGTAGGTACAACCGAAAACCTTTTCGCCGAGTGGAATTTCTTGTGCACATGACATGTGGTGGCTTGTTAAAGAGGTGAGCGCATCGAAGAGAAGGTGGGCCTCGATCTGCTTTATGCAAAGGGTTGTCCGGTCATGGACACTTGTCTACGCCTCAAGAGTTCCCTAGGGAATCTAGCGGATGCCACTAGAGATTCCCCAAAGGAGCTCCAACGGCTTCCACGGAAGCCAAGCGGAGGGCGAGAGTGGTAGACATGTGGCATGTGGGACCTTATAATGTTGGTGGTCGGTGTTTGGCATTAGCGGATTAATTGTCAGCCCGGAATACGATGAAATGGTTAGTGATAGTGAAGGGATTTCAGACCACGGGGATAGTTGATCGATCACTCCTCGGTCACGTGGTAGAACGAATAGCAGTGTGATACATGGCAATTTCTCATTGGTTTTTTTTGCACCATTGTTGCAAAACAACATTTATCGTCAGAAGCTAGATTGGTGAAAAGTGATATATTATGCAATTAATATGAGATCGGATTTTGGTGGTTGGCAGAGCCCGAAGTTAGTAATTTTCTCTGCAACGAATTTATTGCGAGGGTGGCTCGATGTAGGATTGTAGGTGGATCCAATTTGAGATCGATTTGGCGTGTTGGTGAAGGACTAAAATTAATGCACCCTAATTGGTGGTTGTATGGAGACTTGTAATAGTCGGTCTAGACTAGAAGTCGAACAAATCTGAAAAAGAAGAATACTGAGAAAAGGGTTGATGAGTTTGTATTCGTTGTATGTTGGAATAGCATTGTAAAAGTGAGTGCATGAAAAAACTCAAGTGATGTTGTGAGCTGACTATCAAAGAGTGAGGACTATAACTTTGTATGTAATCTTTTGCTTACTGTAATACAAAGTGTCTTTCTCTTGGTGTGGTGGGTTTTTTTCCCGTAAGGGTTTTCCCACGTAAATTTGGTGTTATCTCTGAAATCGTTTTAATTTTGTTACTCTTGTTACCCTATATGTGTTCATCTTAAGTGTTTTACTATTTTAAAATTGGTCTTTGCACATCTCCTCTGTGGTTTTAGCATTAGGAAAGCGTTTTTGCACTGTTTCTTTTCCTTTCAAGTGGTATCAGAGCCTGGCAAGTTGTGTTATCCTTGTTAGTAGGGCTGGTTTTTTGTGCTAATATTGTTCTAGTGGGAGTCTTGCAAAGTTAAAACCTAGTTATTTCTAAGATGGTGAGTACATCAGGAAGAGTTGATATTGAGAAATTCAATGGCGACAACTTTGAGTTGTGGAAACTCAAAGTGGAAGACCTGTTAGTGGATAGAGCCCTTTGGGTAGCAGTGTCTGGAACTATGCCACAAGGTATGAAGCAAGAAGAATGTGACCTCGTAGATAGAAAAGCGAGAGGTCTAATAAGACTTTGTCTAGTCGATTATGTACTCTTGAACGTCCATGAGGAGAAGTATGCAGCTTTGTTATGGAAGAAGCTTGGTGATATTTATCAGGGAAAGTCTCTGGTAAATAAGTTATTCCTGAGGAAGAAGTTGTACTCTTTGAAGATGGAAGAAGGTGCATCTGTTGTAGACCATCTGAACTTGTTTAATATGATTTTTCCTCAATTGGCATTTGTG
This sequence comes from Sequoiadendron giganteum, assembly GCA_007115665.2. Classification (NCBI taxonomy): domain Eukaryota; kingdom Viridiplantae; phylum Streptophyta; class Pinopsida; order Cupressales; family Cupressaceae; genus Sequoiadendron; species Sequoiadendron giganteum. The sequence continues at coordinate 59,286,535 of CM021108.1, read as the reverse complement.
GGTGTAAAGATTGAGGAGGAGGATCATTGCATGCTCCTGTTATGTTCATTAGTTGACACTTGTGATCATTTGGTGATGGCTATTGGAAGTACGACTGCTACTTTCAAGATGGAAGATGTGGTTGCTTTGTTGTTGTCTAAAGAAATGTGGAGGAAGTCTTCTGAGATGGCCAAAGAGGCCCTTGTTGTTCGAGGTAGATCGAAAGATAAATGCAATAAGAAGGACAAGAAGTCTAAATCTAAATCTATAGGGAGATCAAAGTCTCCTGGTAAAAATTCCAAGGTGAAATGTTGGAATTGTGGGAAGTCTAGTCATATCCGAAAGGATTGTAAAGAGAAGAAGAAGAAGAAGAATAAGAGTAACTCTTCAGACTATGAATCTTCTTAGAGTGATGTAGATGCCTTCATTGTAGCCTTGGCAACTCAGGTATCAGATGATGTCTGGTTGGTTGACTTGGGTGCATCCTTTTACATGACGTCTCATAGAGAATGGTTCACTAAGTATGAGAAGTATGATGGTGGAAAGGTGTACCTGGCGAGTGATTCAACATTGGAAATTTTTGGCCGAGGTAGAGTCAAGATATAGTTCCTTGACGGTAGAATCAAGGGGATTGGTGGCGTACTGCACATACCAAGTCTGAATTGTAACTTACTTTCTGTCAGTAAGTTGAATGATGCTAGTGTAGAATTTTCTTTCTCGAGTAAAGGATGTAAGATGGCTAGAGGTGCAATGGTGTTGGCTAAGGGTGTACGTACTAGAACTCTATATAAGCTAGATGCACGTCCTGTTCAAAGAAACCTCTCTGTAAAGTCATGCAAAGATGCTCCTGTAGAGAAGGATGAAGATGCTTCTCTGGCTGCAAATGCGATGGAGGTGAAACTCCCAGCAGAGAAGACCATGTTGTGGCATCATAGACTTGGTCACATAGGTGAGAAAGGTTTAAAAAACTTGAAAAATAAAAATCTTGTAGAAGGGCTTGTAGACTGTAATCTTGAGTTCGATTTTTGCGAACACTGCATTTATGGAAAGCAACAACGTATTTCTTTTTCCTCGAGTTCTCATTAATCTTCTGGTGTACTGGACTATGTTCATTCTAATGTGTTTGGTCTAGTTAATGTTCCTTCATTATTGAAGTCTAGATATTATGTTTCTTTTATTGATGACTACTTGAGAAGGGCATTCATATACTTTCTTAAAAGTAAATCAGAAGTGTTCAGTCATTTTAAAGAGTTTAAAAACTTGGTAGAGAATCAGACTGGAAGAAAAATAAAATTTTTGAGGATGGATAATGGTGGTGAGTTTTGTTCTGCAGATTTTGATAGATATTTTAAAGACCATGGGATTAAAAGGCATAAAACTACACCTTATACTCCACAACAGAATGTAGTTGCTGAAAGGTTGAATAGGACGCTAATGGAAAAGGCAAGGAGTATGTTGAGCAGTGTTGGTCTAGAGCAGAAGTTATGGGTTGAGGTCGTGGCTACAACATCTTACCTGGTAAATCATTCTCCTTGATCTGCTCTTGTTGATAAGACACCTTTGCAAGCATGGTCTGGTAGGAAGCCCTCTCTGAGACATGTTTGTGTCTTTGGCTATGAGGCATATGCATATGTGCCAAATGAGAAAAGATCTAAGTTGGAGAATAAATTTGTTAAATGTATCTTCATCGGCTATGGTGTTGGTGTCAAGGGATACAAGCTTTGGAATCCTGATACTGAGAAGGTTTTGTATAGGAGAAGTGTAATATTTTGTGAGCTGAAACCTTCTACAACTGATCCACAGCTAGAGACAGATCTGAGAAAAAGAAGAATGATGCAGTTGAGATTCCCCAAACTCCAGAAAAGGGAGAACTGCATGGTGTACCTGATACTGAGGAGAGTTCTAGCAGCTCTAAGAGTTCTGAAGATGAAGAACCACAATTTTAGTTAGTGAGAAATTCTACACGTGAAAAATGACAACCTGATAGGTATGGTTTCTCTATGTTAGATTTGAATTGTGCATATGCTTTAATTACTAGCACTGAAGAGCCTAGGACTATTAAGGAGGCAATTAATATGCCCGATGCAAATGCCTTGTTGGAAGCCATGAATGAAGAAATGGAATCACTGAAAAAGAATGAAACCTGGGATTTGGTACCTTTGCTTGAAGGAAGAAATTTTGTTGGTTGTAAATGGGTATTTAAGAAGAAGACTGGTCTTGAGGGCAATTTTGAGAAGTATAAAGCAAGGTTGGTTGCAAAGGGGTATTCCCAAGGAGAGGGAATTGATTATGGAGAAATATTTTCCCCTATAGCTAAGCTGACATCTATCAAATTTATGTTGTCATTTGCAGTCATGTATGACTTAGAGATCAAACAAATGGATGTGAAAACAACGTTTCTCCATGGAGAGCTGGAAGAAGAAATTTACATGTCCCAACCTAAGCACTTCGTTGAAAAAGGTAAAGAAATCATGGTTTGCAAATTAAAGAAATCTTTGTATGGTTTGAAGCAGTCTCCTAGAATGTGGTACCAGAAGTTTGACACCTTTGTGTTGTCCATGGTATTTGTGAGATCAAAATCTGATCATTGTGTGTATTATAAATTTGACAATGATCATGTGCTTATTATTACCCTTTACGTGGATGATATGTTGTTCATAGGAAATAGTAAGACTATGATTTTTGATCTTAAGTCTCAGTTGTCTGCAAAGTTTGAAATGAAAGATCTGGGTGCAACAAGGTATATTTTGGGGATGGAGATAACCAGGGATAGAAAGGGTAGAAAGCTTTGGGTTAGCCAGAGTAAGTACATCAACACTGTTTTGGAGAGATTTGATATGAGTGATTGCAAGCAGCTAGTTGTTCTAGTCTTGCAGGGAACAAAACTATCTATTGAAGACTATCCAAAATCATCTACTAAGATGGAGGACATAACCAGGGTGCCTTATGCTAGTGTTTTTGGAAGTTTAATGTATGTGATGGTCTGTACAAGGCCAGACATTGCTCAAGTAGTGGGAGTACTCAGTCGATTTATGGAAAATCCAGGAAGGACGCATTGGGATGCTATAAAGAGAGTGTTTAGATATCTGAGAGGTATCTCAAAATGTGTTATGTGTTACCATGGCAATTTGGCTGGATCACGGAGAACTCTCAGCATTCGTGGATATGTGGACTCTGATTGGGCAGGGGACATTGAAAGCAGAAGATCCACCAGTGGATATACCTTCATGTTAAATGGTGGTGCAATCAGTTGGATGAGCAAGCAATAGGTTGTAGTCGCTCTGTCCACTACAGAGGTAGAATACATGGCAGTGAATCATGCCTACAAAGAAGTTGTTTGGCTTAGTTGCTTGTGCTATGATATTGGTTTTGATGCAGGTAAAATCACTATTTGTTGTGATAGTCAGAGGACCATTTGTTTGGCGAAAAATCCAACTTTCCATGCTAGGACGAAGCATATCGATGTGCAGTATCACTTCGTGAGAGATATGGTGAAGGATGGAAAGGTTTCTTTAGAGAAGGTGGATACTCTGAAGAATTTTGTTGATGCATTGACAAAACTAGTGAGCACGGACAAGTTCATATGGTGTGCAAGTTCGATGGGCCTTGGGGCCTATGATCATCAATAAATTCAAAGTCTGGAGGAAGCCATTAAGTCTTCGTCAAGTGGGAGATTGTTGGAAAATGTGCCTCAATTTACTGGCTTGGACCTCTAAGAGAGGCTTGACGAATTTATGCCCTTATTGCTTTACCGCAATATTCTCACTTGGTCGGCTTGACCCTTTCGTCGCTAAGACTTAGTCTAATTGGTGAGACTCTGAGGGTTGTCATAGTGATGGACCAATGGCCGTGGACTTGGTGAAATTTTTGCTGGCTTTGGCTTTATCGACGGATTGTTCGGCCATCGGTGGGAGGAAATGCTATGCCTCACTGATGTGTTGATGCTTTGCATCAATAGCTGCTATCGGATTCATCTGATGGTGTTGGCCACGTTCTGCAGCATCCTAAAGCAGGTACAGCCGAAAACCTTTTCATTAAGCGGAATTTCCTATGTGCATGACACGTGGTGGCTTGTCAAAGAGGTGAGCATAGCGAAGAGAAGGTGGGCCTCGAGTTGCTTTATGTGAAGGTTTGTCTGATCGTGGACACTTGTCTACACCTTGGGAGTTCCTTGGGGAATCTAGCGGATGTCACTAGAGATTCCCCAAAGGAGCTCCAATGACTTCCATGTAAGCCAAGCAGAGGGCATGAGCAGTAGACACGTGGCATGTGGGACCCGATAATGCTAGCAGTCGGTGTTTGGCATTAGCGAATTAATTGTCAGCCTAGAATGCAATGAAATGGTTAGTGATAGTGAAGGGATTTCGAACCGCGGGGATAGTTGATTGATCACTCCTCGGTCAAGCGACAGAACGAATAGCAATGCAACACGTGGCGATTTCTCATTGGTTGTTTTTGCACCATTGTTGCAAAACAACATTTATTGTTAGAAGCTAGATCGATGAAAAGCGATATATTATGCAGTTAATATGAGATTGGATTTTGGTAGTTGGTAGAGCCCAAAGTTAGTAATTTTCTTTGCAACGAATTTATTGTGGGGGTGGCTCGATGCAAGATTGTAGGTGGATCCGATCCGAGATTGATTTGGCGTGTCAGTGAAGGACTAAAATTAATGCACCCTAATTGTTGGTTGTATGGATAATTGTAATAGTCGGTCTAGACTAGAAGTCGAACAAATCTGAAAAAGAAGAATACTGAGAAAAGGGTTGATGAGTTTGTATTCATTGTATGTCGAAATAGCATTGTAATAGTGAGTGCATGAAAAAACTCAAGTGTTGTTGTGAGCTAACTATCAGAGAGTGAGGACTGTAACTTTGTATGTAATCTTTTGCTTACTGTAATACAAAGTGTGTTTCTCTTGGTGTGGTGGGTGTTCTTCCCGTAAGGGTTTTCCACGTAAATCTGGTGTTATCTCTGAAATTGTTTTATTTATGTTACTCTTGTTACCTTGTATGTCTTCATCTTAAGTGTTTTATTGTTTTAAAACTGGTATTTGCATGTCTCCTCTGTGGTTTTAGCATTAGGAAAGAGTTTCCGCACTGTTGCTTTTCCATGCATTTCAAGCCTTTTTATGAAATATTTATGTGATTAGATTTCCCAAGCTAAGCTTTGTAAATGGATATTTTGAAAATTAGTTGTGAATCAAGCTGTAGGTTATTTATATTTTGGTGCATCACCTCCTAGAATTAGTTTTTTCCATTTATCAACTATCCTTCTTCGTTTTTCCCACAAAAATCCATTAGTTTCTAAGAGATCTAAAGGGGAACCAACCCATAATTTGGAGATTCATCTTCATCATGAGCAACCCACAGACTCAAAGATGTTTCCATATTTCATGGGATTGGTGAGCCTCCAATCTTAGCATCTGGATGCAATCCTCGTGACAACAGATTTTCGCATGCCTGGTGGGACTATGAACTAATTTTCAGTCCACATCAAGATCCTTGTTGTTGTTTTTGGTATGAACAACAATATTTCTAGCCTTTTGAGGTGATAAATCATACTTGGCAACTCCATTCTTTGATTTTAATGCAGATCTAGTACTAGACAACACATGAGAAAGATACAAACAAGGAGAAGTGTAGATCCTTTTGATTATTTGCAGTTGTCACCACCAAGAAGAAGACGGAGGACAAAAAGAAGGAGACCTTTCCTAGCTAGATCACATTCTACACCTCCAAACTACAGGCCTACAATTCCTATTCTAGCAGTCTTAGTACCAAATTTGCAAGTACCAATAGCTCCTATGGTGAGAACTTTTACATTTGTGTCATTTAATGGGGTAGCCCATTGAATTTGGCTCAACATGATGTTATTCCAATAGCTGCACTCAAAATTTTACCCATTTTTATGGGTGAAGATCAGACTACACCCATAGAGCACATCATAGATGTCACTTCACTATGTGGGGTCCATCACATTACTGAAGAGAATGTTGCAATCAGGCTCGTGACTACTTCATTGAAGGGTAAGGTTCTTCAATGGTTTAGGGGTCTAGTTGTGAACTCTATTGCAACGTGGGATGACTTGGGAGATGCCTTGAATATGCAGTTTTAAGATAGATCTGATCATTTGTCTTTGGTTGAACAATTAACCACCATCCAGAGAACTCCTTAGGAGCAAATGTCAGATTTCAACTTTCATTTCAAGATGACTTAGAATAGACTTCTAGTCTCTGTGAGGCCTATAGTTGATCATGCCTATTTGTATTATCTCAAGGCCCTCAATAGTGACATTTTAGTAATGATTCAATCAATGGGTGGTGTGTCATTACCTGCAGCATTTGATATTGCAATTAGAGCTTAGAATAGTCTTATTCAAGCTGGAAAAATTGCACCTAGGCCTCCAATGCCTATATTTATTGATATTCAACCTCTAATGCCTATCCAAATGCCTCTTATTGCTCCATTACCTATTGTTCCAACCTTGAACCATCAAGCACCTACTCAAAATAGTGTTGCTCTAGTTTAATCTCAAGAGTTGCAAGAGATCAACAAGTTATTGCAGACCTTTGGAAACAAATTGGTGAACATAGAAAAGAAAGAAAGGTCATGGTTTTAGGCCAAATCTAAACTTATATCAGCCTAATAGACCTTCCTATCAAGTTGATTCTCAGGTACAAAGAAAGCATTATAATCCTAGACCCTTTTAGCCATATAATCCCAATATTCCTAGCGTTACAAATGAGTTAGTTCTTATCTAGAACAACTTGGTACAAGATTTTTATTGGTGTTTTCCATGCAATCAGCCACACAATTAGTTTGCTTGTCTCAATGGGATGTTGAATCAGGCCTTGATGGTGTAAAATAGTGTTGTTGTCCAGCAAGGTTCTGAGTAGAAAAATATTGAACAATGAGTTTCCTATCTAGATCAAGGTCAAAATGATGTCACTGTAATGAACTGGCAGTGTGATGAGTTCTGTGGATTGACCTATCCTCAAGGACAAGGTCGAAATCAGTCTTACAACTCTATAGCAGCAAAGACAAGATCAAAGAAGAGAGTTGTGGATATAGGATAGCAGCATGTTATTACTCCAAGTCAAGCCTCCACAAGCCAACAAGGTAATGTAGGACAAGTTCCTAATCAACCTATCCAGATCTTGTCCAGACAACAACCTATTGCGACCAAAGATCAGCCTAAGACTCGAGCTCCACCTATGCAAACTCAACCTGAAAGTACTACTGCTCCTCAAGTGTAGCAAAGAGTTAGCTTGATACCATTTAACATTTTGGAGCATATGAAGAAGTCTAGCATCAGTATTTCGATGTGGAATTCCTTGGCTCTTTCGGGATAAAAGGATTTATTACAAAATTCATTGATTAACTTGTCTTTATCTCATGAACCAGTAATAGACCAGCCAAAGTTTGCACTTCTGAGTGATCAACCAAAGACCTAGAATCAGCAAGTACACCTAAATAAAAAGCTGAAAAACAAGCTCAAGAGGTTAAACCACCTCTTTTTTACGTAACTTTGATTGTAGGCAAACTTCTTTTGCATAACTGTATGATTGATTTAGGTGCTAGCAGTTCAATGATGCCTAAGCAAATTGTTGAGTAGTTGGGTTTGACCTATGAGCCACAATCAAAATGTGGAGTTTAGTTATATGGGACAACCATCAAGACATTGGGTGTAATTGAGAATCTAGATCTAACTTTGCATATATGTCCTAATTTTTATATTCCACAAGATATCTATGTGATAGATCTACCACCCTATTTTGCTTTGTGTCTTTCCAGAGGATTCACAGCTAAATTGGGAGGCTACCTTTCATCTGATTGGTCACATCTCTTCTTCAGGACAACGTATGGCACTAAGGTTACCATTACATCTGAGTTATTAGCTAAAGATCACATAGAACCTTTTGTGCCTAGTTCTACTAATGGAAATCTTTCTTATCATGAGCAAGGTAAAGAAGATCAGCAAGTTGTTTAAGAGCCTAACACTTTGGTTGAAGGAATTCATGATCTATTTTTAGATCAATGGGTAGCTGAGAACCATGTGGAAGACCCATACAAGCATATGGAACAAAAAAATCTAGGTATGTACATGATTCAGGAGCATGGACTTGTTGTCTCAAACCTGGTTAAGGATGAAAAAGAGCATAAAATACAATAGTCTAACGAAGTATGGAGCTTGTACTTTGATGGTTCAAGAACCAAGGTAGGTGTGGGTGGTGGTCCTATGTTAGTTTCACCAAATGGTGAGAGGTATTATTCAACCTTTCATTTTGCTTTCAGTTGTTCTAATAAAACTGTTGTGTATGGAGCACTTGTTCATGCTTTAGAATGGGCTAGAAAGAGAAATGTAAAGTGCCTTACGGTGTTTGGGAATAGTGAATTAGTGGTCAATAAAGTAAGGAATGTCAATGCTACTAAAAATGACTTGTTCAAGTTGTATAAGCATAAAGTTTTGGACATGATTGAAGAGTTTGATGCATTTAATTTGTTGTCCATACCAAGGAATCAGAATAAACAAGTTGATAAACTAGCTTCCATGGGAGCTAAGTTTAATATTCTAGCTAAGGTGAAGAATGTTGATGCTCAACACTATTTCAAAGTTGTTGTCAGGCCTGTTGTTCCAGATAATAACATTTATTAGTAGGTATTTGATAGTGATGAGCAGATTATTAGCTTCTAATCAACAAAAGTTGTCTCAATAGTATGAAGATCAAATTATTCAACTTAAGACAAACAAGTTGCCAAAGGGATTGGTAGCACTTGAGTCCATTTTCAACTCAAATGATCAGGTGAGAAAATAGAAGTAAAGTTTTTTTATCAAACAAGAGCATTATGAGCCTATTGAGATCTTCAAGGATAAGCTCCTGAAACTTGGCAAGGTATGTACTATAAAGGTGAGACATGCTTTCATTTTACTTTGTCAAGAATTTCTTGATGTTTTTTCTTGGGAGTATCATGGCTTGAAGGGATTCAATCTAGAGTTAGCACAACACACCATTGAGCTAGAAGCAAATGTGAAGCCAGTAAGACAAAGGAAGAGGCCTTTGAATCCTAAGCTTGAGCACCTCATGAGAGTTGAAGTGAGTAAGTTGATAGAGAGTAAAATTATTTTTCCAATTGAGCATAGCTCATGGGTGTCCAATTTTGTTCCTGTAAGGAAGAAGAACGATGAAATCAGCTTGTGTGTTGACTTTAGAGACCTTAATAGGGATTCTTTAAAGGATCATTACCCACTACCCTCTATGGAACAAATTTTACAGGTTGTAGCTAGATCTAAAAGGTTTTGTTTGTTAGATGGATTCTCAAAGTACAACTAGATATTGGTAAAAGAGGAAGACCAGGATAAGACAACATTCATGACAAAATGGGGAACCTTGGTTTACAGGAAGATACCTTTTGGATTATCCAATGCAGGGGCTACCTTCCAAAGAGCCATGTATATGGATTTTCATGGTTTTATGAACAAATTTGTAATGTTTTACTTAGATGATATTACTATTTTTTCTAAGAATGCAAGTTACCATTTAGTTCATTTGAAGTAGATCTTCAAGAGGTGCAGAGAATATGGAGTTTCACTGAATCCCAAGAAATGTATCTTCGTTGTTCATGAAGGTAAATTGCTTGGACATGTAGTATCTAAAGATGGAATTTCCATAGATCTAGAAAGGATAAGTTCTATTCTTGCTTTACCTTTACCTACTCACAAGAAAGGCTTGCAAAGATTTCTTGGTAGAATAAACTTTGTAAGGAGGTTCATTCCAAATATTGCTTATCTTTTGCAACCTTTAACCTCTATGTTGAGAAAGAATATCACTTTCAGCTAGACCAAAGAAGGAAAGAAAAGTTTTAAAGAAATCGAGAATGCCATAGTTGTTGCTCCAACGCTCATTAATACTAATTTTGACAAAGATTTTATTCTTTATGATTTTGGGAGTTTGGATACTATTTCAGCTATGTTGTGTCAACAAAATGAACAAGGTTTGGAGCAGCCCATTGCATTTTTCAGCCAAGTACTTCAGGATTATGAAGTGAGGTATTATTTTGTTGAGAAAAATGTACTTGTAGTGGTTAGAAATCTTAAGAAATTTAGGCAGATGCTTTCTAAAAATAAGATTCAATTGTTGGTTGCTCATCCTACAGTGAAATATTTCCTATTGAGCAAAGACATTAATGACAAAAGAGCTGGTTGGATTACCAAGGTAATGGAATATGATGTCCAAATTAAGGTTACCAAGCTTGTAAGAGGTAAGGTTTTATTTGAACAGATGGCTGGAAATTTAGATGACAGCAAAGAACTTAATGAGAAATTTTTCCTAGTGTTCAACAATGAGGAACAAACTATTGTTGTGGCTTCTTCTTCAAACTACATTCAACAAATGATATATTACCTTCACACTGGTGACTATCTTGAAGGCTTGGACAAAGCAAAAAGAAGGTACTTCAGACTCCCAAAAATTCCTTAAGTTGTCATAGATGGAGTTTTATATAGGAAATAATTTCATGGAGTTTGGTTAAGATGTGTTGAACTAGATCAGGTTGATAATATTCTGGAGAAATTTCATGATGGGTCTTCTGGTGGCCATTTTGCACTAAGAACTATAGCTCTAAAAATTATGAGAGTTGGTTATTTTTGGCCTGATTTGTTTAAATCTGCACATGCAGGGGTTAGGAAATGTACTAAATTTTCATTATTTGTAGGAAAACAAAGGTTTGCAGCCTTTCCTTTGCATCTAATTTAGGTTGAAAAACCCTTTATTAATTGGGGACTTGATTTTATTGGCCCAATCAACCCACCTTCAAGTCTAGGTCACAAATGGATATTGACTGCAACTAATTATTTTACTAAGTGGACAGAGGGTGTGGCATTGAAGGAGGCCAATGAGACTATTGTTCTAAACTTCTATCAAGACCTGGTTGTAAGGTTTGGTATTCCAGATTCTATAATCTCTAATAATGCTTTGGCTTTTGTTGGTTTAAAATTTTTTGATTGGGTTGTTAAGAGCAGCATTTATCTTAATACATCACCTAATTATTACCCTCAGGGTAATGGAAAAGTTGAATCAACTAATAAGAACTTGATTAGGATCATCAAGAAGATGATTGAAGATAATCGGAGAGCTTGGCATGACAAGCTCAAATCAGCCTTATGGGCCGATAGGATTACACCAAAAAGATCAACATGTAATTCCCCATATGTTTTAAATTTTGGTAAGGAAGCAAGACTTCCAATTTCAATTGAGTTACCTACTTTAAGTTTGATCAAAGAGCAAGAAATTTTAGAGGAAGAGCCTATGGAAATCAGGCTTGCATAGTTGGAGTTATAAGAGATAAGGAATGAAGCATTGAGGAATTTGGAGATCCATTGGGCTCAAATGAAAAGGATTTTTTATAGGAAGGTTTTCCCAAGAGTGTTCAAGGAGGATGATCTTTTTTTCAAGTGGGATGAGCTTAAAATTAAACTTGGTAAGTATACCAAGTTTTATGCCATGTGGGATGGCCCTTATGTGATTATTGAATGCAAGCAACATAATATTTTTCAGCTTTCAAAGTTGGATGGACAGGTGTTACCTATCCTAGTTAACAAGATTCACCTCAAACGTATTTTTTGAAGAGAAAAAGTTTGCAAATGTACCATAGTAGAGTAGAGTTTTCACTTAATAACTACTAATTGCACATCTATTTCAGTTCAATTTTTTTTTCCAAGAAGTGTTATTGCACAGTTTGTTGGCCCTATTCAGAGCCATTGTAGTTTGCTTTCAAGTTTTGTTTTGTTGCTATTCAAATTCTAATAGTTGAGTTACAAAGGATAGGAATTGACTCTTATGCCTAATGGATAGGTTTATGCTATAGGTCTAAGATGCTTAGAAGGAAATCATATAGCATAGGTTGCCAAAAATGTTACCTAATTGTTTTTTTCAGCCTAATCAGGTTAGGCTGGGACAACATTGATGTTTCTACTTTGAAGAAAGATAAATGTACACAATATAATGCTAAAAGTTACTCGTGATCATATAATAGTGCCATGAAATCAATTTTCAATTTTAATTATGCAATTGCTTTAGAGAAAAGAGGAATAGTACACAAACTTTTGCATAAAGTAGTTGTTTAAATTCATTACAAGAAATATGCTTATAATTTTCCCACACAAGTCATGGGAGTAACTGAATAAGATGAAATAAAATAAATTGTACATCTGGAGGTAAAGAGGACATGTAAGAGAAAAGGGATCCATCATTACTTGAATGACGAACATCATTTTTTATCGGCTGCATCTTCAAGTCCTTTGTTGATAGCTCTAGAGGTGTTTGCAAGGGACACATAAAATGATGTTAGAGCTCAGGATTCCATGTCTCTTATATTTCAAACCAACAGATATATAGCTTGTCTCTTATTAAGCATCAATTCAAAGAGTTGAAGGTGTCTCTAGATCAGATACATAGATATCATGAAGATCCAAGAAAAGTAAATATCGTCTAATCATCATGAGAAGCTTTGGGCTTCTTAGTTTTCTTAAATTATTTGTTGACTGTGTAGGTATAAGTATAATATTATCATACCAATCAGCAGGGAAGTCACAGCCTTGGAACCTAATGAAACATCGATAGTCCAAGAGAAAAAGACAACTAATAATAATGTATAAGCCAGGACTTCAAGATAGTCAATGGCAAAGGATTTCACCTTGAATATCTCCTTGAGCATTCAATAGGGGCATACCTTAAGAGGCTTCATGGATAGTTATACAAGGTGCAAATGACCATCATGAGGTAGCACTATCCATAATCAAAGGTGCAAAGTCAAATAGTAGCAAATATTGACAAAGATGATAACAGTCTACTGCACTTAACAGAAGCATGTGTAGTAGTCAACAAAAAGCATATCAGTGGAAGTCATGAAGGGGAAATCTTATCAAATGCAATAAGGTTAGAGACAGAGCTACAAGGGAAGTAGTTATAGAGGCCAATGAAACCTTCTGAAGGACAGTCCTAAGTAAGAAGACAATGGCATATTAAATGAATAAGTTCATAATTAAAACATCAGGAGTATGCAAGGTCATGCAAATGACAGTCGTAGGGATAGTCACTTTACAAGAAAGAGCAATGATCATTGTAAGATTTATATATTAAAGACATGATTCACAACACAATGAGAAGTATGTAGCTTTGACAAAGGAACAATCACCTTAGGGAGCTTGAGTAAGGGTAGAAACAAAGGACAATCTTAGAAGACGAAAGGAGTTGGTCCATCATGCTAATATTATAGATTCAAATAAAGATTTACAAATCACTGGCCTTGTAGAAAACATTTCCATTTTCCCTTAATGATAAATTTGTTAATAATGAACAACTATTGAAAAATTGGGCACTTGGAGAAGTGGCTTGGACAGGAAATTATGGAACTGTGGAAAGAGAGGGAAAAGGAATTATATCTCAAGTAGTTAAAAAAAATGAAGAATGTGTGGATGATAAATATTCAAGTTATGATATAGTTATTGCAGGCCATAATTCTAGAGGAAAAAAGAGCCACAGTTTTTAGTCAAAAGAAAAAAATCTCTAAAATCATCGAATGATGAAAGATGACAATAAAGACCAACAAATAAGTAGTGAACAGAGATCAAGCAAGGGGCGTCATAGAGTGCTCATGATAGCAAATAGATTGTGTGCCTTTCTCAATGATTATTCACCATTAATACTACAAGGGCAACATATGAAGGACAATTCACCTGGAAATGTAAAATCACATTGAAAACCATAGTAGCAATGCAATAATGGCCATACACACAACAAAGAGTTCACCATACTCAAGGAGACAGAGGTAACACACTGAAAGTGTCACATAACAGAGAATATACCACAGAAAATACATAGATTTCATCATTATTTTTGCAGAAATAGAGCACGAGCAATGTTTTCCTTCATAGCAAACAAAATATGAAAAGAATCTCAATTTTTTCATTCAAGGGAGTGACTTACCAACACGTTGTCCTAGTTCAATCACATAGAGAATGCCCAAAAACTTGATAATGGTTCATCAAAACCCTAGTTAGACTCCATGGTGGTGATGCAGTAGATGAAAACTTTACAGGAGGAAATAAATTCAAAATGAGCTCGTGTTAGGGTTAAACACTTTTTCTTGAGTTTCACAATGAAGCCCTAATTTTGCCCGACCAAAATAGGTTATTTTTCACCTTTAATTCATAATTTGCATCATGACTAATACCTAGGCCTTGGTCAAGACCTTCTTGACATTTTCCTAGTGAGAAATGCGGAGTCCACGGGAGTTAGGAGATAAATAGATTAAATTTGCTCCTTGAATTTTTGCATAGGATTAACCCAAAAATAAATATGTAAAAAAATATTAAATGTGATATTTTATAAATTACCTTAATATTTGTCATGTAATGGAAGAAATAAACAGCTACATAACACTTATTAAAGTAAATCATAACTAATTATCTTTAATATTTGTTTAAATAGTTTATTCTTGTCCCAAAATCATGCAAAAACAGAAGGAGGAGTGGAACTGAGGTGTTTATCTTTGACTTCAAGCCAAACTGAGTTCTCTTTGGAGTTCTCTTTGATCAACTAGTTTTAGAGGGGGAGTTTAGAACTAAATTAGCTGAAATTAGAGTAATTATGAGTCGTCTTTTTGGGGCTTTTCTATTTTTATTGTGAGATGGATATTGTGGAGTGCAATTGACTATAGTTGACTCTTCTTCTCACTTTGGGATTGATTTTGTATATAGGAGGGAAAAGTTATGTTTTCCTCAGTTCTTGCTTTTTGTCCTCTCTTGCATGTTGCAAAGAGACTTAGAAGTCTTGTAATAGCATATTTTGATTTTTTTCATACAATAATAGTTATTTCAACTTATTTTCCAAATTTTTTTGCAGAGATTCCTTCTGTTACTCAATAAAAAGCAAGTGTTTACCTTCTCTATTTCAGGTGTTGTGTTTCTTATGAATGATTTAGATACAAATTTGATATGTTTAAAGTATTAAAACCTCTAAATTTTTGTCTCATTCACAGTTTCATGTATACAATAGAATTTAACCATCATAGATCATAGATTGTGCATTGATTTGTCTTATCTTCCAAATTGTGAAAATTGTGTATTCCTTCAAAGAAGATAGATTTCAAGCCTTTTTATGAAATATTTATGTGATTAGATTTCCCAAACTGAGTTGTGTAAACAAATCTTTTGAAAAATAGTTGTGAATCAAGTTGAAGGTTATTTACATTTTGGTGCATCACCTCCTAGAATTAGTTTTTCCCAATTATCAATTATCCTTCTTCCTTTTTCCCACAAAAATCAATTAGTTTCTAGGAGATCTAAAGGGGAACTAGCCCATAATCTGAAGATTCATCTTCATCATGATCAACCCACAGGCTCAAAGATGTTTCCATGTTTCATAGGATTGTTGAGCCTCCAAGCTTAGCATCTAGGTGCAATCCTCATGACAACAGATATAAGCTCTAGATTTTCAAAATAGAAGTATTGTATTGAGTTGTGTATCGGTTGTATTTTTTCCTTCATGGTTAATAAAATAACTATTTTTTTTATTTTTCATACCTTTTCAATTTATTTTATCAAAATAAGATGAAATAATCTTGTGAATCATCAATTCATTTATAATTTTCTCCTTATTAACCTCTACAAGAAAATTATGAGTATTGTGCATATATTTCAACTATTTTAATATCATTATGTTTATGGAAAAATGATCCAAGAGTTATTCAAACTAATTTGGAGCATTTTATTTTATTTTTTCCTTTCATCTCTTTCCATTGGCATATGTTAAAATAGGATATGTTTAGTTTTAATATCTAAAATCACATTTCAAGCATGGAACTAACCCTTTATCTAGATATTTGGTCTCTCCATTAAGGCCCCATACCTTGAGATCATTCCAATGATATGCTTGGATTGGTGAATTGGGTTCAACAAGGATTCAAATACAAGTGATAATGGGTTGAATTCCCAAGGAAAATCCAACACTAAGGGTTACCAATACCCAAGGTAGGTAAAAATGCAAATTCATTATGTTGAATGTATAAGACAAATGAGAGGGGGGTGAATCAGTTGTACCTTAAAACTTCAAAACCCTCATAAATGTTCAAATCCAAATCAACTTAATTAAACCTTAGTCTATTAGAATGATTTAGCATGAAAGAAGATAACAGAAATAGAACCAAATCAACACCATACACAAAGAAACACTCGATTTATGTGGAAAACCCAAGAAGGGAAAAACCATGGTGAGGATTAGCTCACAATATAAAGTAATATCAACATCGCTTACAAAGGGAAAATTTCCCAGAAGAAAGAAAGGCTCACTTCTAGATTATAGAAAATAAGATAGAGAAGAATGTTACAATGAGAAATCAATCTCAATGCAACAAATAAGTCCACCACAACATCACCAACACCTTCACAGCCTTATTGAAAGTTGTAGACACCTTCTGCTCATTACATCCAGTAATCTAACACATGAAAGCTTGCAAGGCACTTAATAAATTTTCACTTTATGACTTTTCCATTCATATCATTCACATATTATACTTCTATCTTATCATCCCTCAATAACTCAACTCTTATTTATACCATCTTTAATCTTGAAAACATTCTCTAAGGTTGTCTATGCACCTCAACCGTATAAATTCAAATTAGGTCGGCACCAAAATATTCTTATGATGGAAAGGAATGAAGGAAGACCACAACACACATTAGCTAGGACCTAAATCTACTTATACATGCCACACCACACTTCCACAAATGTCGAAGTAGCTTTGCAATTACTGTAAGCACCCAAGATCAATCGAACCCATGTAAACAACATTAAACTTTTAAGTACACACTTCCTTTGATCCAAAGACAACTCGCAAAAAAAAAAAAATTCACTTGAACACAATTTGGAATATTCCACAAACACCCTGAAATCCAACAAATTCCTTTCAACAACTTTCACCTAAAGAATGTACACACCTAGTACACTTTAACAAATCTTCCATACATTGTAACTCAAGAAACTAACTTTCGGAGCATGAAACCTCACACAAATTCAACTAAATAAAGATACAATCATTATAAACACACTTCTATATTCATAAGACCTAAAACCAAACTACGAAGAAATTTAGAGCAAAACATTTATCCTAGACACCTCTACAAAACAAAGTTCACACACTGATGAACACAACTACCTCTATATAACGATCCAACAAATCAAATTTTGTATGTAACACCTCTAATCAACATATCTTAATCACATAAGAAGATCTTCAACATATAAGAAATACAGAGAAAAATTAGAACACAACTCTACAACACAGAACACCACTACAACACATTGTTTCCTCTTTTTATTCAAATTCTCTCAAAAGCACTTGAAAACCAAGCACCAAAAACACATCCCCATCATCTTCAACATTTCCTCAACACCACTGAACTAACTGCAACATAGCAACTCAACCATACATCCATAGACAATAGCTTATCAAAGCAACACTAGAGGTTGGCACTAGTAGCTTACTAATGACAACTTGTTGCAACTAATCAAAGCATCACCGGGAACCTCATCAATGATAATACCAACTCAATACCAATTGCACATCCTTGCAAAAAACTCCTCATATAGTTGAAACAAATGACAACACCAACTATATATACTTGCAATAATCTCCCCCTTTGTCATTGATGGCAACACATGATGTGAAAAACCATCAACAATAAATACAACAGCTTTGATCACCAACTCTTCTCTTTTCTTTTACTTTCTCCCTTTTGCACAACTAACTCATTACTCTCTCAATTTTTATTTCTCTCTCAATTTTTATTTCTCTCCCCCTTAACTTACCTCATATTTCACATGACTCATTCTCCCCCTTTGATAATTAACTTTTTCCTTTTTCACATTACTCTCTCCCCATTTGACATCAATGGAAAAGGACAATATATTTTCATTACTTCCCCATTGATATCAAACAACCTTGTACTACTTTGCAACTTCCTTTTATTGTTCTACATACTCCCCCTTAGGAGCACACACCATTCTACACCAATCAGCAACTACTACACAATGATAACACTCACCCCCCCTGACTACAATAATCAATAGTGCCACTACCTACTCCCCCTAAGACGTAGCCACCAACATGAGTCCAAACCAAAGAATAAATCTTGAGATCCACTGGATTGATGTATCTCCTTATGCATCTAGTTCAAAGAGGGAGGGGAAATAACTGCCAAATTCTCTCAGAGATACTCAAAAGTATCTTTAGGAAGATCCTTAGTAAATATATCAGCAACTTGATCCTTTGTAGGAACGTATTCAAGCTTCACTTCATTCTCTACAACCTTATCCCTCAAAAAGTGATACCATATTGAGATATGCTTTGTCCTTGAATGCATTATTGGATTCTTTGAAATATTGATAGCACTTGTATTGTCATGGAAGATAGAGATCGATTCATCATATATCACTCTAATATCATTCAATGTTTGCCTCATCTGTAGCACTTGTGTGAATCCAGAAGTTTTTGCAATGTACTCTACTTCTGTAATAGATAAAGATATTGAATCTTTTTATTGCTTAGACATGACACCAATCTGCATCCAAGAAAGAATGAACCACCACTTGTACTTTTCCTATCATCTACACAACCAACCCACTCTACATCTATGTAAGTACTCAAAGTGAAATCAGTATCCTTTGGATACCACAAGCCATGATCCAAAGTTCCCTTCAAGTATCTGAATATCCTCTTCACTTCTACAACATGTGACTCTCTAGGACCTTCTTGAAATCTAGCCACAAGATAAACTGCATGCATGATATCTGATCTAGTAACAGATAGGTATAACAGTCCTTCAATCATTGATTTGTACTTTCTTTGATAAGCCTTAAGAGATTCATCATTCTTGCTCAATTTACAACTAGTAACCATAGGGGTACATAACAATTTAGAATCTTCCATTCCAAACTTCTTCAACATTTCCTTGACATATTTTTATTCTGAAATTGAAATACCTTTATTTGTTTGATTGATTTGTAGCCCAAGGAATAAATTCATCTCCCCTTGAACATAAACATTTCAAACTTATTCTGAATTTCTTCTGGAAACTTCTTTCACATAACTTCATTACCTCCAAAAATTATGTCATCAACATACACAACCACAATCAAGATTTGATCTTTTTCAACTTTTAAGTAAAGATTGATATTTGTGGTACCTTTATCAAATCCTTGTTGTACCAAATACCTACCTAACCTTGCATACCAAGCTCTGGGAGCTTGTTTCAATAGATATAATTATTTTTTCAATCTACAGACCATATTCGATTTATCTGACAACTGAAATCCTTTTGATTTTTATATGTATACCTCTTCTTCTAATTCTCCATTCAAGAAAGTGGACTTCACATCCTTTTGATAAAATTTGAAATCCTTATGTGCTACAAAAGCCACAAACATTTTGATAGCTTCCATTCTTGCTACTAGAGAAAATTTATCCTCAAAGTCTATTCCTTCAACTTGTGAGTAGCCTTTACACACAAGCCTTGCCTTATTTCTTACCAATTCTCTATTCTCATTTAGTTTGTTATGTAATACCCACTTAGTTCCAATCACATTCTTGTTTGTTGGTCTTGGGACAAGTTCCCAAGTCTGATTCTTCTCAATCTACAATAGTTCTTCTTCCATAGCATTGATCCAATATTCATGCTTGCATGCTTCAATCATTGTTTTAGGTTCAAATTCAGAAAGTAAACATAGATTTACCTATTCTTCAACAAATTTCCTTCTTGTCAATACACCTTTGCTCTTATCACCAAAAATATGATCTTCAAAATGATTCTTCTACACATACTTAGGATTTTTAGGAATCCTTTTCGGAGCTTCTTCATATTCAATCTACACTTCCTTTTCTTTAGCTTTTAATTATTCTCTATAAGAAGACTCATCTGATTCATATCCATCTATCATCATTGAATTCTTTTGTAGGTCTTCATCAACCTTGACACTTACACACTCAACAATATTTCTTAGCCTCTGGTTGTAGCACCGATAAGCTTTGCTTCTAGTAGATTATCCAAGGAAGATACCTTCATCAGATCTTGCATCAAACTTTCCTAAGTTTTCTTCATCTCTTCTGATATAGCATTTTCTTCCAAACACTCTAAAGTATTTGACAATAAGAATCCTTCAATGTCATAGCTCATAGGGAGTCTTTGTGATGTTTTCTCTTGCTTGAACTTTGTTAAGTATATAAACAATAGTATGAATTACTTCTCTCTAGTAGAATTTTGGTATATTTTCTTCTCTCATCATTGTCCTTGTAGCTTCCTGAATAGTCCTATTGGTGTAAAAGGGGAATGGATGGAACAATCACAATTCCATGCTCCGGGTCTCACCTCAGCAATTCCCTTTGGTGGCTCTCTCCACCAACTCAACCCATAGGTCCTGACTCAAATGCAATTACCCCTGGTTCTACTGGCCATCCCCTCTTCCATCCATGTCACACAACACAACCAAAACTCAGTGCTTTGCCTCTGCTTCACCCTTGACCCTTAATCAACCCTAAAGGCCAAATACTCACAAAGCTCAACTAGATACTTGCAGGGATGTAAAGGTGTATTTTCATGCTTCCAAGTATACCATTAGGTCTCTTGAATAACCACTAGACTCCATCTCTACATCGCTTCTTTCAAACCCTCACTTAGGTTTTCAAAGCAACAAGCCTAGAGTCTCTTTTTAGCCCTCCTAGCCCGAGAAAAATGGAATTTTCACAAAACTTTCCCAAAGAACCCCAAACCTTCATAGGCTTTGCTTGGTCCTGATACCAACCTCTATAAGATTCCTAAAGTCTCATGCCTTATCTGGCCGTACACAGGTCGCTTCACCAAATTTAGGAAAATGTAGGGTTTTGTTGCCATTTCTTGGCCACCCGGTTGGACTGTCAAAGAGTTCACCACCCAAACGGCCTATTGGGACCTCCTCCTTGGTACTAGACCTTCATAATACCCCCTTCCAACTTTCTACCATGGGGTTTAGCAAGGTGAGGTCTCCCCTGCAAGTTATGTGCTTTTTAGCACTGTCCTTCCTAGCCGGGCATTGCCAAGCTCGCCTAGGAAGTGACTTTCCTCATAGCTACTCGACCCCTAAAGACTCCTAGACCTAACCTATGTATAGGAATAGATCTTAGACTCATTCCCCTTAGACTATACACCAGGTATAGAGAAAGATAGAGGTCTAAGACTCCATGGTTGATAGTTACCAGACTGATCAGCAATGGAAAGAAAACAAAACTTAACTAAGAACAAGCTATGAAATAATGGAAATGCTTAACTACTGACCACACAAAGCTTTGAAAAAAAATTACATCTCATTCCACACGTATCTAGATACCTGATTACACCATTAATAACTACCAAGAACACAAAAATAGAAAATTAACCAATTACTCCTACTGCTCTTATTTCTCCTTCATGAAATTTTCAAGAATACAAAACTCCAAATGCCTTCCAACCTTTCACACAGGTCGAGGCAATCCTTAAATAGGTTTCCGAGATGGTAACCACCTACATGTCCGTACATGTTAGTTACAAGGTGGAAAAAGTGCAAAGTGTTCCATTTTGCCACCTTTTGCCAAGTTCCTAGAATTAACAAAGTGAGTAACTAAACTCCTAACCTTTGCCACTCTGGATAGCTTATGAACACTCCTTATTCCTAACCTTCTAACACAATGCAATGGTCAACATGACCTTATTAAATTCAAACCAAGTTCACAAACCTTTTCTATACCTAGTGTTTCCTAGGTGTTCTTCTAGTCTTCTTGTTCTTCTAGTCTTCTAGGTGCTCCTGCACCACCTATTCTTCCTTTCAACCACTCCATTATGCTAATGAGTCCTAGGGGTAGATAAGTGCCTCTTTATTCCATGATTCTCACAAAAGATGTCAAAATCATTGGAGGTGAACTCTCCACTTCTGTCAGACCTTAAACATTTAATTTTCATATCCATTTCATTCTCAATCATAAATTTGAATGCTTTAAACTAATCTAAAGCTTATGATTTTTCTTTGAGAAAAGTAACCCATGTCATTCTAGAATAATCATTAATCAATAGCATGAAATATTTATCACCTTGAAGACTTCTTACAATTTTAGGAAGACAAAGATTTGTATGCACCAATTCCAACAATTTGGATGTAACATGCCCCTTGTTCTACACATTAATTTTTCTATGTTTTACCACAAGTGAATTTAATCTAAAGGAAAAACACATAGCAATAAAAAAATTCTTTCAGTACAAGATAAAATGCACACATGATAGTAACAAAATATTTTTCTTATTTCTTTCAATGAATAGTGTATAATATTTCCAAAGAAATGATTTCATAATCCAAATACAAATTATACATTTTTCATCTTTAAAATAAATAGTTACAAGTTACATGCATAGCTCAACTAAGCTCCATTGGTACTAGAAATACAATTGATCAAGGAAATCCCCTTTTAAATATTGGATTGTCAACTGGGAGGAGAAGCATCACTCAAGTGCTTTTTTGCCATCCATGGACTAACTGCAGTCCCCCACACATCTACCACATATGGTAAGATGTCCCTACCCTTCGACGAAGATCTTTGGTCTGGGAACCACAAAATACTAGCCCAATCTATGTTGGTGTTGTGTCCTGCATAACTAGAACTTTATCACATGACACATCTATGTTCTACATGTATGACAATCTGGGACTAGCATGAATGAGTAAGGTAACACAATGAACTAGCAATGTAACTATTGTTGAATTACACCACTTTGGCCAAAGTATTCATCGCCCCTATTTCAAAATGGACATCACACTCTCATCCACCATTCTAACTCGATTTGTTAAGACCAATTATATTCTATGTATAGGTAGTTCCCTTCATAGAATAGTCTACAACCCCAGGAACAATCTATATATTCTAATTAATCTATGACTCATCTACTAGGTTTAACATGTGTTCCATAACCTACCAATTTAAGTCTAGTTATAAGCTATAAAGATCCCACTCAAATGATTACTTTCTACTATATTTTTATATCTATGTAAACAATCACTCCTTACTATGGAGTATGTACAATCACTTCAAACAATAGAGATTTCCAATTTATAACAGCAAATGATTATCTACTCTCAAATATTGAAAACAATCTTTCCCTAAACCTTATTACTTCCCAAATAGCAATCAAGAAAAATATAATCAAATCAAAGACAAACAAACATAAAAGAGTAAGATTCCTCATGCCTATAAGAATAAAGCTCCAATTGATCTAGTTGGTTTCCAGTCCTAGTCTCTAGAAAATAGCTTGCTACTTGGCAACAATTCCCTTCTATACTTTTCCAGCACCCTCACAAATTCTCACTATAAAACTCTTTTAAATCACTCTCAAACTCTCACAAAACTTAGGAAAATAGAGTAGCTCTCAAAAAAATATACAGCAGAGTGCAATTATGCGTCCCTTTGAGGTAAAGAATGCCTCTATTTATACATAGTATTCAGTTTCCAAAGGCTAGCAACATGGAGGATGGATTGACACTTCTTAGTTTGCATGGTTTGACTCAGCTTGGAAAAAAAAAGGTGGTAGACTTAAAACACATTACTCAACAAATTAAAATAGCAAATCGTTTCTCTAAAAGATAGCAATAATGCATCAGAGATATGTAAGGTAATAGGTTAAACAATTCAACTTATTCCATTCCATCATTCTTAAGACTTATTCTCCCATTTACTCAGGTTTAAATCACTATACAAAGCTTCTCAAATAAGACTTCTATTGCAAGGCAGAAATTCATAGTTTGGCACCACATTTACCTCTTTTCGTGATTTTGTGTTTTTTTGCACTTTGATAGAGTCAAAGCTTTTAAATCATTTACAAACAACATTATAATATATGTCGACCAAGTCTCATATATGCCACACACCTTCCATTATATATGGCATTCAATATGCAAGTAGATTAAATCATTATATATGTTATTAGTGTTGCATATTTGTGCGCTATATGGTTGCATCATTCATTATTGAAATGCATAATATACTATGGTTACATAGTATGTGCATGGTTTACAATATTATCAGTGCTTTATTTAAACAATACTTTATCAATCATTTAAAATATATTAACAATAACAATAATATATATATATATATATATATATATATATATATATATTCCATTTTACATATATATATGCATATATATAAATAACTTAACACATTATTTTATATATGTATATACATACGTATATATATTTAGATATATATCAACATATGATTATTGATATACTTCAATCGACATTCAGATGTATTAACTTATATCCATTTAATATTCAAACTAATATCGCACATGTATATATATCTATATACATATATACATATATATATATATATATTTATATATATATTAATGTACTTGTATGGATTTTTTCCTTTACATCAATACATACACGTATATCAATATATATATATACATATATATATCCATCATATATATATATATATAACATTACCTTCAATCACAAAGCAATAATATCGATTGACATACATACATAAAATAGATATATACATATAGATACATGTCACTTTATCCATTTGATGTTCCTATGCATATGGGTAACTCGCCCATAGGCATGCATAGATATGTCTATCTACGTATGCTTATGTACGTGATTACTCATGTGCATGAGTTCATTGTAGACATGCGTATATGTATGTATGTATGTATGTATGTATACATTGTATGTATATATCTCATCGATTGTACTCCTAAAAGAAGTACTCAAAAACATAAAGAGACTCAAACACTTATTTCAAGCATGACTTCACAAACAAACAAAACCTTACCTAACAATCAATTCAAGGTATCATACATTTATCCGAAGATACTGACTTGACTATTCTATCAGTGAGTGTGTGAAAGCTTAGTTAGACTCTCTTAAGGGTTTCCAAACCAAAATCCTTCTCTTGAGTGATACTCCCCCTCCCTTCTGGAGGTGTGACCCTGCACCTACAACCAACTTGTCACATTTGCAAAGGTAGTCAATTGATCACAAAGAAATCACTTGCCATATATATTCAATAGTCAAAATAAGACACATATATAACATCAATTAGAATCAACCATTTATTCATTCTATTTCCAATGATTCATATAAGCAAAGTGTTAGAGTAAAGGTTTTAACTTAATTATATTGATTAAGTTACCTTTATTCCCTTCTTAAGATTTCACTTTAGTTTGCATAAAGTGACATTTAATAATTATATTAATTATTAAATGTTTTCCTATTAGGGTTTCTTTTAGGGTTTGCATGATCTCCTTTTATAAAGATTGATCCATTGTATATATCATGATTCCTTTTTGTTCTGATAAGATAATTTCTCCATTTTTCAGAGCTTCAAACCCTTGTTTGTTTTTTCCATCCATTCTCTTCCTTGTGGCAGGTATCCTTTTGCATGTAGGTGTTCTTGGAGTCTGAAGTTGGTTTTGACAACTTCTACATGGTATCAGAGCTTTCCTGTTGCATACCTGTTCTTGTTTGAAGAATTTGGAGCTATTTGGAGCTACAAGGGTTGGATCAGGCATTCACAGTTTTGGGGTTTGCATTTTTTGATCCAGGGAATCATTTGCAATTTCAAAGAATTTTGAGTCCAAACCGACATTTCCATTGTGTCTGCAGCGGTCCAAAACCCCTAAATCGACTGTTCACTCATCCATTTTGAACAAAATTGATTTTAGGGGCAAAATTTTTTTAGTCGTATGGTCGTTCGTCTATGCGCAGATCGGAGAAAAATCTTGGTAAAAAAAAAAATTATTCTGCACTTTCGTCAGAAATTTTTTTTTAAAAAAAATTACAGTTTGTAAATGTTTTTGATTTTTTTTTTTTAAATCAAAACAAAGAAAAAAGGCAAAAAAAGCCTTTTTAAGGCTTGCTTAGGCCTACATACGGTACCTTGCGCAGGCAAGGACGGTACCCAAGGGTACCACCACCTACCATTATGGCAAGCAGTGGCCCCTTGGGCTCTACCCCTTGCAGCCAACGGTACCGCATGGGTACCACCCTACCACCTTGGCAGGCAGCGGCCCATGCGGACCCCTCCCAATTTTTTTATTAATTTTTTTTTTTTAAATTAACATTGTTTTTTAATTGATTTTTTTTGTAATAAGCCTAGTTGTGAAAATGCGGTGACAGACGTTTGGCCGTCAAATTTAAGCTCGTCTTTTTGTTGTGACGGTCGTATGACCGTCAAATTTAATGCAGCACTATATTTTTCCCCTTTGGAGCTAGTTTTTTCCATAGGTCGTAGCTTGGGCATACGATATCGTTTTTTGGCAAACGAGATATTGTCGGAAAGTTGGTTTGTCAAATTTCCAGTGGTGTGGGTTTCATCACTTCATTTTTCTTTTGGTGCATTCTATAACCAGTTGAAGTCAAATGAGCCTTTTTCAGTCCCGAGCTCGTAACTTTTGACCTGTTTCTCCGTTTTTTGCGATCTCAGCGACGTTGGAACCATATTTCAGAGCTCTTCAGTTCCATCCATGCAATTTTTCCAGATTTCACTCCAGGTATATTTTATTCATTTTTTTGTGTTTTCACACTCTGGTGAATTACCTAGACATATTCATTCTTGGGAACTTCTTGATTGCATGGGATGCTTCGTTTTTTGTTGTTCTTCATGTATTTCTAGTTTTTTGTCCTTTTTTAGGGCATTTTGAGCATCATTTTTCAGCAATATCTTTTATGTAAACACACTAAGATAAAGTGCTACACTATTGTACTTTGGGGATTTTGCATATAATCTTATGCCATACTTTGTACTTGCACTGTATTATAAAGTGCCACGGAGGGTTGTGTAGTGCATTTGTTTTGCCATCACACCTTTGTCCGGTGAGTGTCCCTCCACGATGACAGTGGATTCATATGATTCTAGCCTCATGCATGTGTGCTTTGTTTTGCACACCACTTTTTCAGTTGCAGGTGCTTTCTTGTGCACTTTCAGATGTTGTTTCTTCTCCTTCATGCACTACAGGATGTTACACACCATTTCAGTGGATCTGTTAGGCTCTCCCAGTTCAGCATTATGGGGGGGGTATTATACTGTTCATGTTATTGCTTCCTTGGTTTCACTTTGGAAGGAATCTTCCATTCTCAATTGATCAGTGTTTTTTAGACTATTGGTAATTGTGCCATCTGTATCTTCGTTCTAGGTGTTTTCCTTTGTTTTCCATCTGATTCGAGTAGTGTCGTTTGGGGCACTCATGCAAATTGTTGTCTTCTTGATAGACTATTGGTACTTATGCCATCTGTATCTTCATTCTAGGTGTTTGCCTTTGTTTGCAATCTGATTCGAGTAGTGTCATTTGGGGCACTCATGCAGATTGTTGTCTTCTTGATCCTGATCATCCTATCTTCAGAGGAGGTTCTTCGGCACCATAGCAATCATCTTTTGACAGTTGTTTGCAGCTTCTTCTACTTCAGTGATGTTCTTCATGGCTTTCTACATCTCTTTTTGGAGTAGAGTTTTTCCCATGAGGTTTTCTCTATTTCTCCACTTTACAGAGATTTGGTTGTATTTGGGTACCTGATCTGGCCTAGTTGTCGGGACCCATGTTTTCCATCTTGCATTATAGTTACCTTTGCTTTCTTGCACATGTTTGTAGCTGCACTCTTTCTCATCTTAAGGGGGGGTGTTAGAGTAAAGGTTTTAACTTAATTATGTTGATTAAGTTACCTTTATTCCCTTCTTAAGATTTCACTTTAGTTCGCATAAAGTGACATTTAATAATTATATTAATTATTAAATGTTTTCCTATTAGGGTTTCTTTTAGGTTTTTTCCTATTAGGGTTTCTTTTAGGGTTTGCATGATCTCCTTTTATAAGGATTGATCCATTGTATATTTCATGATTCCTTTTTGTTCTGATAAGATAATTTCTCCATTTTTCAGAGCTTCAAACCCTTGTTTGCTTTTTCCATCCATTCTCTTCATTGTGGCAGGTATTCTTTTGCATGCAGGTGTTCTTGGAGTCTGAAGTTGGTTTTGACAACTTCTACACAAAGTACATTCACATTTATTTCCATCAAAGTTGTATAGACACATATGCAAGTATTTCGTCTAGCTAGGTAAAAGTAACTAGGTAAATATACTATGGGGTGTAACATATCCCCCCTTATGAATCATCATCCCTGATGATCTTATGTAGCAAACATAAATAAAGCAAAACACAATATTGTTTTCAAGAATTCTCAAAAGTGTGTAAAACATGTGGAAAATTTTGCTCAATTTTAGCATAGTCTTCCCAAGTAGCAAAATCTTCTAAGTACTGGTCCCTTTGGACTTTGCACTATAGAACCTCTCTATTACAAAAGCAAAGATTACACGTTCCAAGCACCTTAATACATTTGATTGCTACTACTTTGTAGTCTTGTACCTGTAAAGCATTCCAATCAATGACATGATTATCACCTAGTATATACTTCTTTAGGTATGAGACATGAAAAACAATATGCATCCGGGAAAGAGTTGGTGCAACGCTATTCAGTAAGCAACAGGGTTTACTTCTTCTAGGACCTCAAATGGACCTACGTATCACAAAGCTAGTTTGGACAACTTTCCAAACTTGATGGAACTCTTTTGAGGTTTTACTCTTAACAAAACCCTTTTCCCCTACCTCAAATGCTCTAAGTACTCTTTTAGAATCTACATAGATTTTTTGTCTATCATCGGCTTCAGCTAGCCTTTGCCTAATAATTCCAACTTGTCCTTCCATTTCTGACAGCATTTTTTAGTCCAAGATATATCTTATACTCAAGCTTATCCCAACTTATAGGAGTTCTACATTTTTGACCATATAATGCTTCAAAAGGAGCCATCTTAATCATGGAATGATAGGAATTTTTATACGCAAACTCCACTAAAGGTAATTAATCTTCCCACTTGTATTGTTGATCTATGTAATACATTCTCATAGATCTTCTAATACTTGATTCACCCTTTCAGTTTTCCCATCTGTCTCTAGATGATATGCAAAACTTAATATTCAATTGAGTTCCAAGTGAGGAAAACAAGGTTTTCCAAAACCTAGATGTCACATGAGCATCTCTACCTGAAATAATATTTTTAGGAATCCCATGAAATCTAAACACCTCTTGAATGAATTTCCAAGCTATGACAGGAGTTCCATCCATCAAATTTCTAGGAATAAAATGCACAACATTGGTAAGTTTTTCCACTACCACAAAAAATTAACTTTGTTTATTCCTCGACATAGGAAGACCCTGCACAAATTTCATACTAATGACTTGACACTTCCTCTCAAGAACATCATGCAAATACAAAAGACCTACTGGGTGATGATGTTCAACTTTCACCCTTTGGAAGTCTAAGCATCTTGCTACAAATTTAGCAGCATCTCCTTTCATCCCTTTCTAAAAATATAAAGGCTTAACATCAACCAACATCTTAGTCACACCTGGATGTTTGAAATATGGTGCTTCATGTACCTCTTTCCACACTAAATTTCTCAACTCTTTAGAATTAGGCACATACATTCTTCCTTTAAACCTTAGCAATCCACTAGGTTCAAAATGAAATCCTTTGTATCTTGCATCTTGCAGATTATCCATGAGTGCTTGCTTAACTTTCTCATAGTACTTGTCACCCTTGGATTCTTGCAATACTTGACCCTTGAAGTTAGTTTGAATGGATACCATTGAGGCGATATGCCTTCTATGACTTAAAGCATCCATAACCCGATTTTCTTTTCCCTTGATGGAGTTGATATTGAAGTCATAATCTGATATCAACTCCAACCATCTATGTTGTCATGCATTCAAATTAGGTTGAGTGAACAAATACTTAAGACCATGGTAATCAATCTTTAGTTCAAATGGATTTCCAAGCAAATAGCATCTCCACATTTGCAATGCATGAACTATTGTTGCTAACTCTAAATCATGTGCTGCATAATTTTTCTCATAGGGTTTCAAATTTATTGATTCATATGCAATGACCTACCCTTCTTGCATCAACACACCACCTATTCCTTATCTCGATGCATCTATGATGATAGTGAAGTCACCCTCTGGATCTAGTACCTTCAATATCGGATCCATAGTCAACTTCTTCTTGAGTAGATCAAATGTTGCTTGACATTTTTTCATCCACTCAAACTTCTCTTCTTTACTTTGTAATGAAGTAATAGGAAATGCTATCTTGGAAAATTTTGCAATAAACTTCCAATGGTAAGTAGCCAAACCCATGAAACTTCTAACCTCTAGTACATTTTTAGGTACTGGCCATTCTAATACTGCTTTTATTTTCACTAGATCCATTGAAATTCCCTCAGCTGAAATTATGTGACCCAAATATTACACCTTCTTCTGAAAGAAAGTACACTTAGAGATTTTTCCATATAGTTTATTTTTTCTTAACCGTTTGGAGAACTATCTCTAAATGTTTGCAATTTTCCTCTTCATCCTTGGAATAAATTAGGATATCATTCAAGAATACTCAAAAAACCTATCCAAACAATCCCTAAGAATATTGTTCACTAGGTTCATAAATGTTGTAGGTGCATTAGTAAGTCCAAAAGTTAAGATTGTAAACCCATAATTCTTGTATCGTGTTCTAAAGGCATTTTTGAATATGTCTTCATCTTTGATTCTTAGTTGATGGTAACTTGATCACAAATCAATCTTTGAAAACATAGCTTCTCCCCGCATTTTATCAAAAAGATCATCAATACTTGGTAATGGATATTTATTCTTTATTGTAGCTTTGTTAAGCATCCGATAATCAATACACAAGCACAATGTCCCATCCTTCTTCATGAAGATTACTGGTGCTCCCCAAGGTGAGACACTAGGTCTTATCAATCCCTTAGATAATAATTCCTCCAACTATGCCTTGAGTTACATTAATTCCATAGTAGTCATTCTATAGGGTACCTTGGAAATAGGTTCAAATCCTGGTACAATGTCAATAGAGAAATTGAATACCCTCTTGGGAGGTAATCTACGTAGCTCATCTATAAATACATCCACAAACTTTTGTAAAATGGGATACTTTCTATATATCTTTCCCTAGATTCTACCATTTCTCCTTCTTCAATTTCTTGAGAATCTTATGGTTCACAATCCATGACATTATCTTGAGGAGTGACTTCCTTAAGTTCTTCTATTTTGATTGCATATAGTTGGCAACCTTTCTTTTTCACCCTAAGCATTTGCATGACAGAATTTGTCGCAACTTAATTTTTCTTGGTGTTCCTTGCAACATCACCCAATTTCCTAATTCATCAAGACACTCTACTAACTTGGAATGAAAATCCACTTTGGATTTATGTTTCCATATCCAATTCATTCCTAGTATGATGTCATAAGATCCAAGGGGTGCTACATACAAGTTCACTTCATTTTAGAAACTAGGAAGTTCTACCCTAGCTTCGAAAAAGCATTGCTTCATCATTGCTCTTGTCTGGTTTGCATACTCCACAACCCAAGACTTTTCCATAAACCGAAATTTTCTAGATATTTGATTAACTACTCTAGGTGAAACAAAAATTTTAGTTGCTCCGGTATCAATAAGTATAGATATAGGCATACCAAATAAAATACCTAGAGTTTCCATTGGTGTGACCTGATATTCAACTTATCAAGATTATCCACAGCTACATGGATCTTTTGTTGGAATATAGTTCATTGCGGAGGAAGATATTTTTCATTTGTCTGAGATACTGAATACTTCTTGGGACTTTGAGCAGCATAATGATCCCCTCCATAAGTAAAGAATCCTTCTACATGTCCCTTCCTTTTTGTCGACTTATCAAATTAACTGGCATTCCTTTTAGTATTGTTGAAATTATTATTGTTGTTTCCATGACAATATCTTCTTGGTTTGTTCCAGTTGTTACAAGATCCCTTATTTCCTTTCCTTAGTTTCTTGTGCTCTAACAAAATTCTTTGGCACTTGATTTACTTGAGATCCATCGAACTTCTTTCAGTTTCTATTTTCCTAGTAGGTTGAAATGGCTTTGAGCTTTTTCTCTTGCTTGACTATCTTTTCATATACTAGATCCATAGTTTTTGGACCATGTACATCCACTTCACCACCAATTGAGCCATTCACCCCATGATTAAATTTCTAATACAAAAAATTTCATCCTTCTAGTACATTGACACGTACTTCAAAAGATGAGTGAACTTCTCCCAATAATCATTCACCAGCAATTCACCTTGCTTCAAATTTTGAAAAGCAATTAAATTTTGGTCATAAAAGAGTTGGGGTAGCTAATTTTTCTGAAATATTTTAGCAAACTCATTCCAAGTTAAGGTTAGATAACTAACACCAAGTTCCATCTTTTTGTTCATCCACTAGTTGGAAGCTTCTCCCGCTTGTTGAAACACACCCCAAACAACTTTGGTAACCTCAAAATAGTTTCTAATCTCAAAATATTTTTCCATTTGGATTAACCAAGCCTCGGCCTCATCTCCACTAGTGCTTCCCTCAAATTTTGGTGGGGTAAATTTTCTCATATCCCTTGACAACTCAATTTCGACACGTTTTCTTTTGCTATTTTCAGATTTGGATGGAGATTCTTCTTCCCTATATTGATTTGATTGATTATGGTCATGTGATAGTTTTCTCCCTCATCCTTATTAGGTATTTCTTCTTCTTCACCTAATGGAACTTCCTGATTTTCTTTTTCTTTCCTTTTCACTTCTTGCTCATGATTTTCTAACATTGCCCTAGTTTCATCCATGATGGCCAAGATACGATCTAACTTGGTTTTAGTATTATCTGGACCTTGTCCAACTTCCTAACTTTCTCCAAGATTTGTCCTTGTTCTCACCATCTTTCAAGAAAAATTTATACCCGAAGGTTCATCTATATTAGATCCTATCATGGTTTACTAAAAATATTAACAAGTTTCAAAAGAGAAAACATTCACATACAAGAAATTATATTTTTCTCACAAGTTTTGATAAAGAAAAATATTTTTTCATTTATTCATACAGATTTCAATTTCCTTTCATTTACATTGAATGATTGTTCAAGTAGTCAAGAGGAGAGTATCCATCGGATTCACTCTCAGATACATAGCTTAATGAGGTATACACTTCAAACTTGTGTCCATATCTAATTTGTTCTTCTTTATCCCAAAAAGGGTAGTATCCCATGAATTTATCTTTTGATACATAATTATGAGGTACATAACCTTTTGACTCACCACTTGAGACAATAACAATTATTTCATTCATGGGTAAAACATGAGGATCTCTAAACAACATAGTTTTACTGACACTACATTCTGAGGGTATATCCCTAGAAATTGATAGTGAGTCCAACTTTGCCAGAGAGATAGGAGGTAGATAGTTAAAATTGGCTTCATTCCTCATCCTTCTCTTCTCTTGGATAATTCATGATAGAGTGTGACTTATTGTCTTCATATCACTTAGCCAAATGACGTTGTCATAGTTAGTTCCTTCTTTAGTATGAACAAGGGCTTCCTTTTCCTTCTTGGCCCTTAGGTAACACCCATTCCTGATTATTGACTTTCTTGCAATTAACCTAAGTCGCACCATCCTAGCACAAAAATTTACCAAACATCAGTATTCACATAATGTTGGAGGGGAAAACATAGTGAGCAAATAGGTTCTAGAGTTGAACCTGGCTCGGATACCATGTGTAACATGCCCCTTGTTCTACACAGTAATTTTCCTATGTTTACCACAAGTGAAGTTAATCTAAAGGTTAAACACATAACAATACAATTTTTTCTTTCCATATAAGATAAAATGTACACATGATAGTAATAAAATATCTTTCTTATTTCTTTTAACAAATAGTGTACAATATTTCCAAAGAAATGATTTCATAATTCAAATAAAAATACATTTTCCATCTTTCAAAGAAATAGTTACAAGTTACATGCATAGCTCAACTGAGCTCCATTGGCACTAAAAATACAATTGATCCAGGAAATCCCCTTTCAAATCTTGGCTTGTCGACTGGGAGGAGAAGCATCACTCAAGCACTTTTCTTCCATCCATAGACTAATTGTGGTCCCCCGCACATCTACCACATATGGTAAGATGGCCCTACCCTTCGATGAAGAGCTTTGGTATAGAAACCATAAAATACTAGCCTAATCTAAGTTGGTGTCGTGTCCTGCATAACTAGAACTTTATCACATGACACATCTATGTTCTACGTGTATGACAATCTCAGAATAACATGACTGAGTAAGGTAACACAATGAACTAGCAATGTAACTAGTGGTGAATTACACCACTTTGGCCAAAGTATTCATCACCCCTATTTTGGAATGGACATCACATGCTCATCCACCATTCTAAATTGATTTGTTAAGACCAATTATATTGTATGCATAGGCAATTCCATTCATAGGATAGTATACAACCCCAAGAACAAACTATATATTCTAAGTAATAAATGACTCATCCACTAGGTTTAACATGTGTTCCATAACCTACCAATTTAATTCAGCTATAAGCTATAAAGACCCCACTCAAATGAGTACTTTCTACTATATTTATATATCTATGTAGACAATCACTCCTTACTATGGAGTATGTACAATCACTTCAAACAATAGAGATTTTCAATTTATAACAACAAATGATTATCTACACTCAAATGCTAAAAATATTCTTTCCCTAAAGCTTATTACTTCCCAAATAGCAATCAAGCAAACTATAATCAAATCAAAGATGAACAAACATAAAAGAGTAAGATTCCTCATGCTTGTAAGAATAAGCTCCAATTGATCTAATTGATTTCCAGTCCTAGTCTCCACAAAACAACTTGCTACTTGGAAACAAATCCCTTCTATACTTTCCCAACACCCTCACAAATTCTCACAGTAAAAATCTTGCAAATCACTCTCAAACTCTCTCACAAAGCTTAGGAAAACATAGCAGCTCTCATAAAAATATACAACAAAGTACAATTATGCATCCCTTTGAGGTAAAGAATGCCTCTATTTATACACAATATTCAGCTCCCAAAGGCTAGTAACATGGAGGATGGATCGACACTTCTCAATTTGCATGATTTGACTCAACTTGGCAAGCAAAAGGTGACAGACTTAAAACACATTACTCAATAAATTAGCATAGAAAATTGTTTCTCTAAAAGACAACAAGAATGCATCAGAGATAAGCAAGGTAACAGGTTAAATAATTCAAATTATTTCATGCCATCATTCTTAAGACTTAATCTCCCATTTACTTAGGTTTAAATCGCTATACAAAGCTTCTCAAATAAGACTTCTATTACAAGGAAGAAATTTATAGTTTGGCACCGAATTTACCTCTTTTCATGATTTTGTGTTTTACTTCACGCTTTGATAGAGTCAAAGATTTAAATCATTTGAAAACAACATTATAATATATGTTGACCAAGTCGCATATATGCCACACACCTTCCATTATATATGGCATTCAATATGCAAGAAAATTAAATCATTATATATGTTATTAGCCTTGCATGTTTGTGCGCTATATGGCTGTGCCATTCATTATTGAAATGTATAATATACTATGGTTACATATTATGCACATGGTTTACAATATTATCAATGCTTTATTAGTCATTTAAAATATATTAACGATAACAATAATATATATTTATATATATATTCCATTTTGTATATATATATAAATAACTTAACATGTTATTATATGTGTATATATATATTTATATATATAGATATATATCAACTCATAATATTATCGATATACTTCATTCGACATTCAAATGTATTAACTTATATCCATTTAATATTCAAACTAATATTGCACATGTATATATATACATATATACATATGTATATTTATATATATTAATGTACTTTTATGGATGTTTGCCTTTACGTCAATACATACATGTATATCAATATATATACATATATATCCATCGTATATATATATATATAACATTACCTTCAAACACAAAGAAATAATATCGATTGGCATATATATATTAAATATATATATATACATGTCACTTTATCTATTTAATGTTCCTATGCATATGGGTAACTCACCCATAGGCATGCGTAGATATGTCTATCTACATATGCTTATATATGTGGTTACTCGTGTGCATGAGTTCATTGTGGACATGTGTATATGTATGTATGTATATATCTCATTGATTGTACTCCTAAAAGAAGTACTCATAAACACAAAGAGACTCAAACACTTATTTCAAGCATGAATCAAAAACAAACAAAACCTTTCCTAACAATCAATTCAAGGTATCATACCTTTACTCGAAACTATTGACTTGACTATTCTATCAGTGAGTGTGTGAAAGCTTAGTTTAATGCTCTTAAGGGTTTCTAGACCAAAATCCTTCTCCTGAGTGATACTTCCCCTCCCTTACGGAGGTGGAACCTGCACTTGCAACCAACTTGTCACATTTGCAAAGGTAGTCAACTGATCACAAAATAATCACTTGTAATATATATACAATGCTCAGAATAAGACACATATATATAACATCAATTAGAATCAACCATTTATTCATTATATTTCCAATGATTCGTATAAAAATTTAGTACATTCACATTTATTTCCATCAAAGTTACAAACACACACATATGCAAGTATTTCATCTAGCTGGGTAAAAGTAACTAGGTAAATATACTATGGGGTGTAACATTGGTAATAGATTATTCTTTAACTTTGAAACTTCTTCTTGCTTGCTTCCCAACTTGACATTCCTTACAAACAACATTGATAGGCTTTGTAATTTTTGGCAAATCTCTCACAACTTGAACTGAACTTAGCCTCACTAGGTTCTCAAAATTGATGTGACACATCCTCCTATGCCATAGCCAACTCTCATTAATATGAGTCATGAAACAATGACCATCGATACCTTTAAGTTGATAAACATTTCCATCTATCCTTCTTCTAGCAACAATCATAGTTCCAAAATATTTTTTCATCTCACCACCATAATCCTAAAACATAAGATTGTATCCCTTGCTACACATTTTTCCAACACTCAAGAGGTTACGTCTTAAACCCTTAACATAAAGAAAATCATCAGTATTATGCTTTCCATCAAAACTAATTGAACCTTTCCCACATATCTTAGCAGATGTATCATCTCCAAACCTAACAAGTCCTCCTTCATATTTTTCAAGTTTAAAAAACTTACTCTTGTCACCAGTCATATGATTAGATCATCCATTGTCAATGACCCAGTAGTTCTTCCCTTGTCTAGCATGAAAAGAAGACACCAATGTGCCTTCAGTATTATCTCTTATCTCTGGAGCACTTTCCTTCACACACCTCTCAGAGTTAGCATATGTAATTAGTTTCATCTTTTAAATTCATGAACAATAATTCACTATCCTCATCATCCCCATAATCAGATTCATCATCAGATATACTTGTATCCTCTCAAACATAATAACTTTTCTTAATCATCTTACCTTTTTCTCCTTATTTTTGTCATTCAAATCTTTGTTTGGACATCTTGAAGCATAATGAACTATCTTTCCACAACTAAAAAAATTGAAATACAACTTACCTTTGTACTTACCAGTACCCTTTTTCATTCATCTCACAATTTTTTCTTCCACGTCATCTAGATCCTCCTAATCTGATTTCATAGTCTTCTTTGATTTTCTAGCCTTTAAAGCAATCTCAACTTTTGTATTACTTGGACCAAGTTCTCTCATCTCAAAAGCAGTTAATGATCCAACAACTGATCTTTGGTATATTGGTTCAAATTTTGTAATTCCTCAATAACAAAAACTTTATGACTATAAGCTTTAGGAAGAGTTTTGAGTACCTTCTTCACCACTTCTTCATTTCGTTCTCCACCAAGACTTCTGATGCGATTGACAACTGCATCCACCTTCTCCAAGTAGCTTGTGATTTTTTCATCTTTAAACATCCACAGGGTCTCAAACATGATCTTTAGATTTTGCATCTTAGCTTGCTTGACCTTGTCATCTCCTTCATAAATACTTTCTAACTTTACCCAAATTTCTCTAGCAATTTTTAGATTCATAACTTTCACTAATTCAGAATTAGCAAGACCACTTAAGAGAGCATTCCTTTCTTTACCATTGTTTTCATAGGCCTTAATCTCATCATCAGTGCATAAACAATTTGTAGGCATAGTATATCCAGTCTCAATAGACTTCCAAATTTCAAATCTAAAAGAAACTAGAAAACCTTTCATCCTTGTCTTCTAGAATGCATAATCTGATCCATCAAACACATGAACATCTTTCTTATGTGCCATCCCAGATCTACCTCAAGAATTTAATCTTTCTTCCAAGGAACCTTTCTTCAATACCAATTGTTTAATGCACAGGACAATTGAGAGGGGGGTGAATCAGTTGTACCTTAAAACTTCAAAACCCTCACAAATATTTAGATCCAAATCAACTTAATTAAAACTTAGTATGTTAGAATGATTTAGCATGAAATAAGATAACAGAAACATAACCAAATCAACACCATACACAAAGATACACCATCTATTTACATGGAAAACCCAAGAAGGGAAAAGCCATGATGAGGATTAGCTCACAATATAAAGTAATATCAACACCGATTACAAAAGGCTCATTGTCCAAAAGAAAGAAAGGATCACTACCATATTAAAATAAAAGAAGATAGATCTAAGAATTTTATAGTGAGAAATCCATCTTAATGCAATAGATAAGTCCACCACAGTATCACCAACATCTTCGAAGTCTTACTGAAAGTTGTAGACACCTTCTACTCATTGCATCCAATAATCTAACACATGAAAGCTCACATTGCACTTAATAAATTTTCACTTTATGACTTTGAAATTTGTCTCATTCACATCTTATACTTCTAGCTTATCATCCCTCAACAACTCAACTCTTATTTATACCATCTTCAATCTTGAAAACATTTTCCAAGGTCAACTATGCAAATTCAAATTAGGTCGGCACCAAAAAATTCTCATGGTGGAAAGGAATGAATGTGGACCACAAAACACCTTAGCTAGGACCTAAATCCACTCATACACATCACACCACACTTCCACAAACTCCGAAGTAGCTTCACAGTTAGTGTAAACACCCAAGGTTGATCGAACCTGTGTAAACACCATTA
The DNA here is from genome assembly GCA_007115665.2 of Sequoiadendron giganteum. Lineage (NCBI taxonomy): Eukaryota > Viridiplantae > Streptophyta > Pinopsida > Cupressales > Cupressaceae > Sequoiadendron > Sequoiadendron giganteum. The sequence continues at coordinate 59,247,359 of CM021108.1, read as the reverse complement.
AACTTTAAAGTACACACTTCCTTTGATCCAAAAACAACTCACAAACAAAAAATGTCACCTGAAAACAATTTGGAATATTCCATGAACACCTTGAAATCCAACAAATTCCTTCGCAACAAATTTCACCTAAAGAATGTACACACCTAGTACACTCAGACAAATTTGTCATACATTGTAACTCAAGAAACCAACTTTTGGAGCATAAAACCTCACACAACTTAAACTAAAGAAAGATATAATCATTATAAGAACACTTCCAGATTTGCAAGACCTGAAAGAAAACTACGGAGAAATGCGGAGCGAAACCATTTCTCCTAGACACCTCTACAAAACACAGTTCACACACTGATGACAACAACTACCTTTGCACAACAATCTAGCCAATAAAATTTTGTATGTGAAACCTCTGAACACCTCTGGCCAACATACTTGAATTGCACAAGTAGATATTCAACATAGAAGAAATGTGGAGAAAAACTAGAACAAAACTCCACAACACACAACACCACTACAACACACTATTTCCTCTTTTTATTCAAATTTTCTCGAAAGCACTTGAAAACCAAGCACCAAGAACACATCCTCATTATCTTCAACACTTCCTCAACACCACTAAACCAACTACAATATAGAAACTCAACCATACATCCATAGACAAAAACTTATAAAAGAAACACTAGAGGTTGATACTAATAGCTTACTAATGACAACATAATGCAACTAATCAAAGCATCACCAGGAACCTCATCAATGACAATACCAACTGCACATCCTTGCAACAAACTCCTTCTCATATAGTTGACAACAATGACAACACAAGCTTGTTGACATCAATGACAACACCAATTGCACATACCTGCAACACATTATATTATGCTCAAATTTTTAGAGAAATAAAAATCCAAAAAAGGTAAAAAACATGTTGATCTCATGAATCTAGATCCATATGCTCTATTTCAGCCTACATACTATGTGCTCTCTAGCATGGAAACATAATTTTTATTATTTTGATAAAACTCTAATCATTTTTTAACAAAGGAGGATTATCAATTTGAGAGAGTAGAAAATTTCTCACTATTTTAGGATATTATCAATGTGTGTTATTTTGTGATGAAATATTTCACATTGGAAGGTTGCTTCTAGTCGATTCATGGCTATCACTTCCCAATTCTTAACCATATCTGATACCTTGAGAATATTAACCTATCTTTTTTCCTCTTCTCTTCTCTGAGTCAGAGCTTAACCAATGGTGAAAATCCGCCTTTACACCAGGGCCTAATTCATGCTATTTGTAAATATGTACTGGCCACATCTCAGCAGAAAAATCTTTCCCTCAAATTGATCGAAAACCATACCCCTAAGAGCTATGTGAAAATTGAACTCATTGAGAGTCGCCCTCATACACCATCTAAAAACCTGCTAAGATTTATCCTAACCTTGAGGACCCTTCATGGTTGGATCTTCTTAAAGCCACTCCTAAAAAATGGAGTGTTGTTTCTATTGGCCCTGATGCAAATAAAAAAAAGAAAATGCTTATCCGAGAATTGGGAGTTGACCCAAACACTATCACTATCCCAGATGACAATGACAACCTAGATTGTTCTACTCCAGTGGATCGAAGGTCTACTAGGCTTGCTTTGGCGGCGTCTAAAGGGTTAGGTAGTAGTAAAAATTCAAATAAATTAGGACAAAAATGTGTCTCTGGATCTTAGGATAGTAAGAGGAATAAGGCAGTAAAGGAATATTTTGATTCCTCTTCAGAGGAAATCCCGAATAGTCTTGGTGGTGAGTCTATTGAGGAGGATTCCATCAATGAGGAAATGGAAGATAATTCAAAGCAAAAAGAGAGTCAGGAGGCTGATGAAGATAATGTTAGGGTTGTGGATAATGAAAATTCAACCAAGGACCTAGAGGTGATGGAAATCAAAAACCCTACTGAAGAGAATCTCGTGGGTTTTAACACGAATAGAATTAGAAGGGTGGAGGAGAGGTTAGAATTGATGGAAAAAATGATACAAGTGGATGATAAGGAAAGTAGATTCTAGACCCTTGAAAAGGTTGTGAATATTTTGTACACTATGATGGATGTTGTTATAAAAAAGGTAGTTATGGCTACAGTTTTAGGTCAAGGCAAAATCAAGAAGCAGCAGAGGAAAAAGGCAATGAAGGGTGAAGAGGATTTATCATGAAAGATCGAGCCTAAGGAGAAGGTCGAAGACACTGTCGAAGACTTGCTAAAATCTTGGAGTTTGATTGAGGATTCTTAGTCCTTGGTCGTTGTTTTTTCTTTTTTGTCTCTTCCTATTATGGTTTTATGTGCTACTCCTTGTGGTTTTAAGACTGTTACTAGTCAGTGGTGCCTGGACTATCATATGTTTAGATATATTTATGTTAATAGTTTTAGTTTTTATATGGACACTACTTTAAGGTTATTCGGTTATAACCTATTCTACTGGAGGGATTTCAAGAAAAATTGATCATATTTTTTTGCTATGTCTGATAGGGCTATAATGTTTGATTAGGAGGGTATTGGTTGAGTTTTTTATTGTTGGGTAGGGGAAGTGTCTCTCAGGGTTGCTTCCTCTTGTTGCTATTTTGAATAGTTTTTGTTCCTTAGTATGTTGTACTAATCTATAAGGGTCAGGGCCCTTTCCCTACTTACTCAATCAAAAACATTTTATGCAATGGTGTACAACACTATATCACAACAATTATTTAGAATTTAATTTTGATTGAAAAATCATAAATTGTTTTAATTTTAGATTCTAACTACAACTTTTTTGGGCCCTTCCTTGTTAATATAATCAAAAACTACAATTTTTTTGGTATCTAGGGATGAGAAAATCAAAGTCAACAAAATGATCAAAGATAAATAACAATAATATAAAAAATATCAACATTTTTTTTTATGAATAGACAATTATCTATATTAATTATAAAGATACAAATACATATTCACAAAAAATATCAACATTGAAGAGATTTGTCTCTCTAAAATAGATACCCTCACAACAACTATGGAATAACTAAAAACTTTGTACAAAAAATAAACAATTACACACCATAACTAAAAAAATACAAACATAATAAATCATCTACAATGATATGATTTTTTATTATCATTGTAATGCCCCAACCATGAGTAGGGAGATAATTTAAGAGTACCTACATGTACACCCTATCTTGACTAATGTTAATGTTAGCTTTGAGGACTCTCTCTCTAGATTGCACTTTAGTAGTGAAAGTAATCTAATTTTATATAAATTTTAGTTTATGCTTGTGTTTATAAATATTTATTCCTTTCACTACCATCATTAGATTTTTATATAATTCTATCATTAAACGTATAATTTGTGCTAGAAAATTTAATAGTGATATTTCCTATATTGATGGATCGACCTTTATTAAATATAGAATAACTATCATGCTTAGATGTAATATTATATTTACAATTTCCAAACATTTTGTATTTAGGTTGAAGATGCTCCCAATAATATTAGCATTGACCAACTATGGCAAGAACACCATGAGTAGATCAATTTTCTCTTGAATAATTTTCTTTTTAGTGGAATCTAACTCTTTTCTCATTGCAACACCACTTGATTGTGTTTCTTTATCAACTCATTTAACTTCAACATGGACTAATATGTTTGCAATGCTCCAAAAACTCTACTTCTTGGTCAGGGAGATACATAAGACTAAAATTCTACATCTTCTACTTCTTTGCCTTGAGTTTCCTTTTTAGTTGGCAAAGACTCTTCAATTTATGATCTAAAGTGTGTTTATAGGCTGGTTTCTTGAACATTTTTACACTTTTCTATGATGACCACTTCTTTGTTATTCACTTGTGTACTTGGAACCAACTTTGGATGGTAGTTATTATTAGAGGAGAATAAATTTACACTCATGACGTCTTGTGAAAGTGTTGAAACAATTTACAAAACTGTGTTAAGAAATTGAGTGATACATGATTTTATCCATGGAAAATAATATAGTATTGGTACATACATTAAATAAAAATTGACAATACTGAACTAGAAAAATAAGTGGATTGAATGCATTTATCTAGTGCCAAAATTTGATTAAAGTTTACATAGAAGGCCATAACATGTAATATTGTTCATGTTTGATTCAATTCATACATAATTGTTTAACTTATTCACAACACTTAAACAAATACCTTCTAAAAAAATCTTCCACTATTTTCTTAAACAAATCATAAGAGAAGAATCATACTATCAACTATTTTAAAGTAAAATATGTTGCAAGAATGAAGGTGTTGTCATTGATGTCAACTAGTTAAGTAGTTATCAATTGGTTGTTATTGTCATTGATGTCATAGATGCAGGTTATTGGCTATATATGTTGAGGATATTGAGAAAATTATAATGGAGAAAGGTTACACGTATTTAGTGGTTGCTCCAGGTTTTGCTAGATGGGATTTGCTCCTATGATTGGATGGTTTAGATATGTTGATCATGGTTGTTGGAAGTTTCTATGTCTATATTTTTGGGTTCTGTATCATTGTACAGTGTGAGTTATGTTCACCAATTGTGAACTATGTTTTTCAATGTCTCTGGCTGAGGTTTGGGAGAAATATAGTTGCTCCGGATTTATCCGTATTCAAGTTTTATGTCTTGTGGTTCTAGAGATAAGCTGATATGTTTGTATTGAAAATATTTTTGTTGTCTAGAAAGGTTAGATTGTGCTAAGGTTCTGTGTGCTTAATTGTTCTATATGCTTTACAATGGTGTGTGTGGCTGACTTTGAATATGTTTCAAAGTTGTAGATGGTATAAATACAGGATGAGATATTGGTGGGAAGTGTACAGAAATAGATGTGAGATAGATGTGAAATAGAGTGTGTGGTTGAGTAGATCAGTGTGAAATCTAATTACAAGTTCCCAAAAGCAATGAGCCAAAGTTGTACTCTATCATTCAAGCATGTCTGCAAGTGTATGAGCGAATTGTGGTGGAAATACTTGTTGCATTGAGACTTTCATCTCTTTGTAACGTATCTCTTCTATATTCTTTGTATATGTGTGGTAGTGAGCCCTCTGGGTGGTTAACCATTGTTGGACAGTGAGTCCTGATCTAGACAGTGAGTCATGTTTTGGCAGCGAGCCTTCTCTGGCAGTGAGCCTTTGTATTCAGTTTTGATATTCTGTATATTGTGAGCTAATCCTCACCGTGGTTTTTCCCTTATTGGGGTTTCAATGTAAATTTAGTGTTATTGTGTGTATGTGATGTTTATCAGTTTATGTATTTGTACTTAATGATTAATCATATTAGCAGAATAAAGGATTTGTGAATGGTAATTGAATTAATCTCTGGTGAATGTTGTAAAAGAAAAAATTTCTACAATTGATTCACCCCCCTCTCAACTATCTTGTTCAACAAAATAAAATAAGTTAAGGTTCAATAAAATAAATTTTAGCTAAAAAACACTAATTCTTAATGAACAATATAAATAAAATAAAATATTTAAATCATTCTAAATTGAAAAAAAGAACACTTAAATAAATAAAATTATTCTAGTGAACAAAATAAATTTTAGGTAAATAATATAACTCTTTAACAAATAAAATATTTTTAAATATTAAAAATAGATAATAATGTAATTCATGTATTAATATCAATATTTAATTTTTAAAAATAAATATATATAACTATAATATATCTATATTATATTGATATAATTATTATAATAATATTATGCAAAACAAATTTTATGATTTTTCAAATAAAAATAAAGTAAATAATATAAATAAAATAAATAAATTATTAAATAATATTGAAGTATAATAATTTTATGATATGCACAAGAAGAGCTTGTTAGAATGTTTCATGGGTACAAAAAAATTGATGAAATGTTTATATTTTTAAATCCATTTACTCTTTCAGTAAAAATGTTGGAGTATTCTCGTTTAAGGGGTTCGAAAGATTGATCTTGGTATAAATCTAAGGGTGGATGTGAAATGACACTTGCGAGATGAAGGGTGGTTAAAGATGAAATTTGATGGAGTTGCAAAGGGTAATCAGGGCCCATCTAGCACAAGCTATATTATCCATGATCATAAAGGTGAATGGATAATTGTATTGGCAAAGAGATTAGTCAATGGGACAAAAAACAAAAGTTGAATTTCAAGTGCCTTGGCTAGGTCTTGTGAAAATTCTATTACAGTTACTGATTATTAATCTCCTATCTATAAAGATTATTTGACTATTGAAAATTAATTCATAGCAAATATTGAAAAATAACACAACTGCAACTTCACAAATAAAACCACAGGAATAGAGAAGAAAACATGCAAAATAATAAACACAATATTTTTGGACAAATTGTCCCTGGAAAAACCCCGGAGGGAAAACCAATACTGCAGATGATGAATTTTATTAATCTTCATCAAATCAAGAGATACATAAACTGCTTGCCTCTTACTGGCAGAGCTCCAAAAATTCTTCCCTTAATTTCTCCTGCTGAAATTCCATTGTTGCTGCCTCCAACACTATCACTGCAAGACTATTTCCTGTCACTGCAAATCTTTCTCAAATGTGTATGTTCTTCAAATGCCCATTGATCCCCTTTTAAACTATTCTCATTGAAAAACCAATGGCCATGATTTAATCTCAATCAATGGCTAAGATTAATTAGACTCTAACAAACCCTAACTAACTGGTTTCTAGAAGTCTCTAGAGGAATCAATCAATCAATTAATTAATTATCTCTAACTAACTCCTTTCTAGAAGTCTTGATAATTAAATAATAATTCTTGGGAATGGAGAAAATAGATGTCTGAGCTACAATAAATTATCACTCCCTCTTAGTGAGGAAGGTGTTTTGCATAACACCCAAGATATCTCTAAAGAAGATGAATTTCACCTTCTCTAATGCCTTTGTCAAAATGTTTGCCACCTGCTAATCTGTAGGTATATACTATAGCTAAACAATCCCCCACTATACACAATCCCTGATGAAATGATACCTGATGTCTATATGCTTAGACTTATCATGAAACACTGGATTCTTAGACAACCTGATGCAACTCTGATTGTTACAATGTATTACCGTAGTCTCAACCCTTTGACCAAACAAGGCTACCAGCAACTTCCAAAGCCATATCGCCTCACACGTCGCCATGCTAGCTACTATGTGTTCTGCCTCTGCAAAACTCAGAACGACAAACTTCTACTTCCTATTGTACCAAGAGACAACCCCTGATCCCAAGCTAAAGCAACACCCTAAAGTGCTTTTCCTGTCCATTGTACTTGTGTGTGTAAATATGTGGACTAAACTAAAGAGTTAAAAAAACACACCAATGCGACATTATATCAAAGAAATCAAAGTCAAAGATAAACAAACTCTAAACATAGCAATTTCTTCAAAGACGTCCCATTGTCCTATATCTCCAAGGATTCGTTGTAAGTTGTTGGCTCTCGGATTGTGTAAGCAGTAGCTTGGTAGAATGACAACCTAGAGAATGAGATTATGCAACATGCATTTATATGCTAAATGATATAAATATAAAGCTATGCTAAGATATGAAACTAAAACAGCTTATGCAAGATTATTCTATCATGATTGTTTATGCTAAAATGATAAAGTTAAAATGTTGTGTTATGCTCAAGAAAACTAAGATAATAAGATTGCTAAATTTTGGATAATGCAACTACAATGCTCAAGCTATGCAACTATATTAGATTCTTTTCCAAGCACAAAGAGGCTCTATTTATAGATTTTTGGAGTCAAAATCCTAGTTGGCAAAGATCAATGGTTGAAATCAAGCCTGGTGAGATGAACGGTGGAAGATCGAGAAGTTGGAGAGAAAGATGGGGAATGTTTCCTCCTACACAACCTCTTCCGTTCAAAATTGAAGGAAAGTTGTCATTTGGCCATTTTAGTTATGAGGAGTTAGTTGGTATTTGAGGATAAATCCATAATTGAATAATTAAGTTATTTAATTATATGTGACATGAATTTAGAAGCTTCCATAATTAAATAATTAATATTTAATTATGTGTGAGAAGTGAAAAAGGTGTCTAATTAAATATTTAGAATATTTAATTATGTGTGAAGTGAAGAAAGTGTTTAATTAAATGTGGAGTGAAGAATTCAGAATAATGAATTTAGAAGAATATTCTTATTTGAATTTAAAAATTCAAACTTAAAGTAACATGATAATTAATTTAAATAAATTATAAAATTTATTTAATTAATTAAGAGGAAGATGGTAATAATTAAATAAACTTATTTATTTAATTAAATTAGAAGAATTAGAAAATGGACGATATAAATAAATAATTAAATTTATTTATATGTAGATGACTTTAGAAAATTAATTAAATAATTCATATTTAATTAATTATCGGGCTTGATTTAATGTGGTTATTTTTTAGATGTATATAGTACTACCTACCCAATTTGTGATAGTATAGCCTATCAACCTAATACCATCACCTCGAGCATATCTAATCCCATACTCGATTGTACCATACAAATACCACAACACATGCTTTGCCACTATCCAATGCACTCTCTTTGACTTAACCATGAATTGACTAAGAGATTTTACTACATAGGATATTTCTGGCCTAGTGTTGACCAAATACATGAGAGACCCAATCAACTTCCTGTATAAGGTGGGGTCTACATCCTTCTCCCTGGATGTGTCTACCTTCTTCCAATTCATGATCATAGGAGTAGACATGGTTCTGCAATCCTCCATCTTGAACCTCCTCAATATTTCGATGCAATATTTCCCTTGTCCAAGGAAAATCTCTCCATCTGTTTGTCATACCTCCATGCCTACAAAGTAGTGCATAAGCTCCAAATCCTTCATCTTGAACTCTACTGCAAGGTACTGCTTGCACTCCTCCATGAGCCCTAGTGAACCTGTTAAAAACAAGTTGTCCACATATAGAACAAGAATGATAACCTCACCCCCAACCACCAAGTAGTAGAGGTTAACATCCGCCTCACTCTTCACAAAGCCCATTCCCTGCAAGTATCTATCAATGTGCTCATACCATGCCCTGGGAGCCTGCTTGAGTCCGTACAAAGCTCTCTTCAATTTGCACATGTGGGTTTCATTGTTGTGTTCTACAAAGCCCTCTGGTTGTTCTATGTATACCTCCTCTTTCAATTCACCATTAAGGAGCATTGTCTTGACATCCATTTGATGGATCTTCCATCCCATCTGTGCTGCAAGAGAGATCATGACTCATAGAGAAGTATACTTGGCCACTGGAGCGAATGTCTCCTCATAGTCTATTCCCTCCTTCTAAGAGAACCCCTTGGCCACAAAACTTGCCTTGTAATTTCTTGATGATACCATCTACACTGTGCTTGATCTTATAGATCCAACATGATCCAACCACTGCCCTATTTGTCGATCTAGGCACAGCCTCCCACACATCATTCTGCACTATTGAGGTATATTCCTCAACCATTCCATCTCGTCACACTTGTTGTTGTGTAGCCTCCTAATAGCTGGAAGGCTCACTATCTACCAGCTGACTAACTAATGTCATATTGTCATTATACCTGGATGGTTGTCTTCGATGCCTATTAATCATCCTAGGAGCTCCCACAAACTCTTGAGTATCCCTTTGTTTTTGTTGGTTACTGCTACCAACTGTAGAGGATGAAGTATCAACATCCATGTGTTCCTGATGCATCTCTTAGATCTATTGCATCTGTTGCTCCATACTCTATGAACTCTCAACACCTGAGTTTGTGCTTGTACTGGTCACTATACTCGAACTTCGTTGTCCCTAATCTGATTGCTCAATCCTTGGAGCTTTTGTTGGCTGCTCACTTTGATCATCTACAAGAAAATATTTGGACCTTCTGAATTCCTTGTCCTACATGAAGTTGACATCACACCTAACTATAATCTTCTTGGCCCCTAGAATAAATATTCGATATACCTTTGAGGTTTCACTATACCCCACAAAGTACCCTCTCTTTACGATCTGATCTAACTTGGAACGTGTAGCCCCTAGAATGTGACAATATGCCAAACTCCCAAATATCTTGAAGTGGCTAATATCAAGCTTCTTCCCTGAGAACTCCTCCTCTGGTGTCAGCTTTCCCAATACCTTATGTGGAACCCTATTCTGTATGTATACTATTGTACAACATGCCTCTGCCCATAAGTAGTGTGGCATATCCTAGTCATACAAGATAGCCCTTGTTGCCTCTGATATAGACCGATTCTTCCTCTTAACAACCCCATTTGATGTGGGTTGTAAGGAACAATCCATTCTCTCTTGATTCCTTCCTGGTACAGAACTCCTGGAACTCTTTCCCTTTGTACTTGCCTCCATTTTCTGACTGAAGAAGCTTTATCTTCATGCCTGTTGAATTCTCCACAAGAGCTTTGAACTCTTGGAAGCGACTGAAGACCTCATCCTTGGTCTTCAAGAAGTATATCCAGGTCTTCCTAGATAAATCATCAATAAAAGTAACAAAGTACTTGTATCCTCTAAGAGACTTCATTGATATTGGTCCACATATGTCTAAATGTACTAGATCAAGAACACCCTTGGATCTGGTGTCACTCCTTGGAAAAGTTGCTTTCACAAACTTCCCTAGTACACATCCCTTACATACATCATCATTCTCTGTGCTCACCACTGGAACACTTGCCACTGACTCACGAAGCAATTTAAGTGCTCCATGATGTATATGGACCATCCTCCTACGCCATAGCTCTCTTTGATCTCTAGAATTACCGATGCTCATCAGTGCCTTATGAGTATCAAACTGCAACCTGTAAAGTTGGTCACTCCTAACTCCAATAGCTATGGGTGATTTCCAATCCTTGTGCTTGATTAACACATTTGCCCCTCTAAAGAGTACATTGCAGCCTTTATCCTGAAGGACAAATATGGAAATCAGATTCATACCCAAGCCTGGCACATGAAACACATCATGAAAGGGAATCAACTTGCCATTCTCCCTCTAAAATAGAACAGTCTCTTTCCCAACTGGATTGAGTTTGGACATGTTCCCCATAGAAATATGGATTTTGATGTCCTTCGTGTAACTGGAGAAGTATTCTCTAACTCCTGTCATATGAAATGACACCCCATTGTCTATATACCAAACACCCTTTGAAGTTGAGCTAACCATACAAACTATGAGAGCAAATTCATCCTCCATTCTACTAGAGAGCTCATCTGTACTTGCTGAAGTTGTCGTCTGCTTCTTGTATTTCTTCCTTTGCAAGCAATTATTGACATAGTGGCCAAACTCGTGACAACCATAGCTTTTGACTTTAGACAAGTACTTCTTCTCACCTTTAGGATTTGATCCTTTACTAGACCCCTTCTTTGCTTTCCCTTTTTCAGCTAGAGCAACGATTTTCTGTTCTACCTCACTTTTATGACTCTTAATGTTGGTACCACTGACAAGACTTAGTCTAAGCTCATCCTGAGTGAAGTCACTCCATAGTTGATCCCAACTCGGTAAGGTGTCGCATCCATTAATAACTTGAACAAAGACATCTTGCTGCTTAGTAAACCCATTTAGGGCTATCCATACTAGCTCATCATCATCGAGTTTATCTCTAACAACTACCAACTCATCCTTGACAAGTATAAGTCTGGTGAGGTAACATGTAATGTCTTCTCCCTTGTTCATCCGGGTATTCCTCAACTTTTCTCTGAGAATCAGCTTCTTTTCAGTGGTAGCATTCTGGTACAAATTCAGAATGGCGTCCCACATCTTCTTCATTGTATCTAACTTTTTGGTATGTGGAACAATATGATCCTTAACACCATCAAGAATCAACCTCCTTACCTTGGAATCTTCCTTTTTATATGCTAAGAGCTATGTTGGATCTGTAGGTACAACTACAACACTGGTCACATATTCCTTGATACCATTCTCTTCCAACAATAAAGAAATTTTGGCTTTCCAAACACCAAAATTTGAGGCTCCATTCAATCTGTCCTGATCTCGTAAACTTGTTGAGGTCATCTCAAATAAAAATAATAATAAAAAACAAATAATTATGAAGAGGTAGAACTGGGTTTTATAAACCCTCCATTGTCCTTCATGTGCCCGTATTGAGCTCTTTCTGCCCTCATATCTGCTCTAATACCATGTGAAAATTATATTGCAATTACTGATTATTAATCTCCTATCTATAAATATTATTTGACTGTCGAAAATTAATTCACAACAAATATTGAAAAATAACACAATTGCAACTTCACAAATAAAACCACAAGAATAGAGAAGAAAACATGCAAAATAATAAACATAATATTTTTGGACAAATTGTCCCTGGAAAAACCTTGGAGAGAAAACTAGTATTGCAGATGAGGAATTTTATTAATCTTCAGCAAATCAAGAGATACATAAACTGCTTGCCTCTTACTGGCAGAGCTCTAGCAATATTATTCTCTGGAAATTCTTCCCTTAATTTCTCCTGTTGAAATTCCACTGTTGTTGCCTCCAATGCTATCACTACACCCTTGCTATCATTGCAAGACTATTTTCTCTCACTCCAAATTTATTTGCTATCACTGCAAATCTTTCTCAAATGTGTGTGTTCTTCGAATGCCCATTGATCCCCTTTTAAACTATTCTCATTGAAAAACCAATGGCCATGATTTAATCTCAATCAATGGCTAAGATTAATTAGACTCTAACAAACCCTAACTAACTGGTTTCTAGGAGTCTCTAGAGGAATCAATCAATTAATTAATTAATTATCTCTATCTAACTCCTTTCTAGAAGTCTCAAGAATTAAATAATAATTCTTGGGAATGGAGAAAACAGTTGTTTGAGCTATAATAAATTAATAGTTCTTTAGCTGCGTAAGACTTTTGGGGCTAGCAAAACACATTTGGAGGGTGATTCATTAATTTCTATACACACGACCAGGAGAAGATCCACTCTAAATTAGAAGCTAAGCCAATTATAGTGAAAATTTTGGAAACACTTGATAGAAGAATTTGAGATCTCATACATTTATTGAGAAGGAAATGAAGATGCAGATTATCTTTCAAAGGAGGCCATTCAAGTTAGTGAAGAGCATGATGGTATGCTAGTGCTCGACAATATCACGCTCGCATGAGTGAGGGGTGAAGGGTCATGAAGGAATGATGGTGCTCTTTAATTCTATGTCAAAGAGAGCATTAATATGGACACAATTGACACCAACTCACTATTTAAAATAAGACTTGGTTGTTGGTTCTTGCAGTAAATTTGCAATGGAGACTACCATATGTCTTGGAGCAAAGGAGAGACATATGGCTTTCCTTGGGGTGGTGTATATTGCAAAGCTTAAGAAAGTTTTCAAAACCCAAGAGGAGGAAGCATTGGGGGTGATAAAGTTTATTCTGGGTGTAAGATTTTTGATGTCTCCATATCGATCCCGAGTAAAGGGTAAGTGCACCAAGATGGTTCCCAAAAAGGGGACTTAAGTGGCCACTTTTTTTTTTGAAATCAGAAAATACTGACCTTGGATGTGAAATTGAGGATAGTTACACTCAAAATTTTGAGATGGAATAAAAACAAGGATCAAAGTGCTCTGAGTCTACTTTCTAAACTACTAGTTTATTTTTAAAATGGTTGAGATTAAGGGGTTCAAAAAAGGGACATACACAAATTGTTGATGTTTTTGTCAAAAAAACATAACATAACAAGTCTTGTATGACCCTCGTACGGTGAATTTTTTTTTTAGTATTTTTAAAATCGCAACTGTCAAAAGTTAGCTAACAGTATGTAGTTGATGCATGATTTTTCTGATAATTTTTTAATGAATATTTGACTTTTTACTAATTTTCGAAGAGGACACTTCCAGAAAAATAGAATTTTGGCCATCGTACCCCTACAAATTTTGGAAACTAATTGAATTTTATTTTTATTTTTTAAAAAATTTGTAGAATGGAGTGTAGTTTCTAAAAATGTAATTTATTTCAAAATTCGATAAACGGTTAATTTATAACGAAAAAAAAACCAAACATTGTTTTTTGGCAAAAAAGAGACATACAAACAAAAGAAATTATGGATGAAAGGCTTAACATTGTCAAAAAGTGAAAAAAATTACATTGTTGGATAGCTAAGAGAGAACCCAACATTACCCATGTATTCAATTTTTTCGATATTGAACCACATACAATCCTGACGGTGAGCACAAACTCGATTATGTGAAATATGGTAGATTTTGTAAGAACACGTCTCTGGTTGTTGGGAATGCTCTCCAAGCCTTTGGGTTGGTATTCCAATTCAAATACCAATCCTAAGGCTTGGATATTCCCAAAGCAAGATATAACGTGAGCGCTCTATATCACGCTCGCATTATATCTCAGTTTTGACATGGTTTTTTGCTTTTGCGGGAAACATGTCAACTAAGACATAATGCGAGCACGTTATAACGCGCTCGCGTTATGTCCTCCTTTATGTTAAATTTCAGTCTATTGAATGTATGCTGACATATTTGTATGTACATGTATCTGTGTATGTCATGTATGTATTCATGCTTGTATATATGTATGTATGCATGTATGTATCAATGCATGTATATTGTATGTATACCTATATGTATGTAAGATTGTATCTACACATGTATGTATGTATGCTTGTATGGATGTAGGATTGTATGTACATATGTATTATGCTTGTATGTATGTAAGTATGTATGTATTTGCATATGTCTTTAGAGGGAGGGAGAATTTAGAGAGAGAGAGAGAGACTGGAGAGAGGGAGAGGGGGTGGAAGTGAGAGTTTAAGAGAGAGGGAGTGGGAGAGAAGGGGTTGGAGTAAGAGGGATAGAGGGAGGGAGAGATAGAGAGGGGGGTGGGAGAGACAGAGAGAGGGGGAGATAGAGAGACAGAGAGAAAGAGAGATTTATGTAGGTAGGGTGCCAAAGGGAGAGACTTGAGAGTGTGAGGGGTGAGAGGGAGAGACTTGAGAGATAGGTAGTGAGGGAGTGAGAGAGAGGGAGTGAGAGAGAGAGGGAGTGTGAGTGAGAGACATGACAGAGGGAGAGGGTTTGGGAGGGAGTGACCTGATAGAGGTAGAGAAAGAGGGGGGTGGATTGAGAGGGACTTATCTAGGTAGGGTGGGAGGGATAGATAAAGAGAGGGGAGAAAGACAAAGAGAGAGTTACCTAGGTAGGCTACCAGAGGGAGAGACCTGAGAGAGAGAGGGGGTGGGAGGGAGAGACATGAGAGAGAGGGAGAGAGAGGGAGTGGGAGGGAGTGGGAGAGAGTGGGAGGTACATAAAGAGAGATGGATAGAGGGAGCGAGAGAGGGTGGTAGGGATTGATTGAACGAGAGGTACGTAGAAAGAGGGAGAGGGTAGATAGAGACAATTAGAGAGGGTAGGAGGGGGGGAGGGAGAGTTGAGATGTATAGACAGAGAGAAAGTGATAGGGGCTGAGGGTATAGGGTTGAGGGATCAGAGTGGAGGACCTATAGGGTTGATGGTTTCTAGGGTATTAGGGTTTAAGGGTTGAGGGTATAGGGGAGAAGGTTTAAGGGTTTAGGGTTAAGGGTTTACCTAGTTGAGGGTAAAGGGTTTAGGGTTTAGATTTGAGGGTATATGGTTGAAGGATTAGGTTCAGGGTCCAATGTAAAGGGTAGAGGGTATAGGGGTTGAGGGTTTAGGTTTTAAGGATTGAGGGTTAAGGGATTAAGGGTTGAGGGTTGAGAATTGAGGGTTGAGGGTTTAATGTATAGGGTAGAGGGTAGAGGGTTGAGGGTTTAAGGGTTGAGGGTTGAGGGTTGAGGATTGAGGATTTAAGGTTGAGGGTGGAAGGTTGAGGATATAGGGTATAGGGTTGAGGGTCCAATGTATAGGGTAGAGGGTATAGGGGTTGAGGGATTAAGGTTTGAGGGTTTAGGGATTAGGGTAGAGAGTTTTCTTGGATTTAAGGTTGTAAGGGTTGAGGGATTAGGGTTGAGGGATTAGGGTTTAGGGTAGAGTTTGGGTTGAGGTTGAGGGTAGAGGGTAGAGGGTTTAAGAGTTTAGGGTTTAAGGGTTGAGTGTTTAGGGGTTTAAGAATTGAGGGATTAAGGGTCAAGAGAGTTGAGGGATTAGGGTAGAGAGTTTACTAAGTGGGTTTAAGGGTTTAAGGGTTGGGAGATTAGGGTTGAGGGTTGAGGGTAGAGGGTATATGATTGAGGGTAGAGGGTAGAAGGTATAAGGGTTAGGGTTGAGGGTTGAGGGATTAAGAGGTTATAGGGTAGAGGGTATAGGAGTTGAGGGAATAGGGTTTAAGGGTTGAGGGATTAAGAGGGTATAGGGGTTGAGGGATTAGGGTTTAAGGGTTGAAGGTTGAGGGATTAAAAGGATATAGGGGTTGAGGGATTACTGTTTAAGGGTTGAGGGTTGAGGGATTAAGAAGGTATAGGGGTTGAGGGATTAGGGTTTAAGGGTTGAGGGATTAAGAGGGTATAGGGGTTGACAGATTAAGGTTTACAGGTTGAGGGTTTAGAGGTTGAGGGATTAAGAAGAGGGTATAGGAAGGTTGAGGGTTGAGGGATTAGGGTTTAAGGGTTGAGGGTTGAGGGATTAAGAAGGTATGGGAGTTGAGGGATTAGGGTTTAAGGGCTGAGGGCTGAGGGCTGAGGGATTAAGAGGGTATGGGGGTTGAGGGATTAGGGTTTAAGGGTTGAGGGTTGAGGGGTTGAGGGATTAAGAGGGTATAGGGGTTGAGGGATTAGGGTTTAAGGGTTGAGGGTTGAGGGATTAAGAGGGTATAGGGGTTGAGGGATTAGGGTTTAAGGGTTGATGGTTTTAAGGGTTGAGGGATTAAGAGGGTAGAGGGGTTGAAGGATTAGGGTTTAAGGGTTGAGGGTTGAGGGATTAAGAGGGTATAGGGGTTGAGGGATTAGGGTTTAAGGGTTGAGGGTTGAGGGATTAAGAGGCTATAGGGGTTGAGGTATTACGATTTAAGGATTGAGGGTTGAGGGTTGAGGGATTAAGAGGGTATAGGGGTTGAGGGATTAGGGTTTAAGGGTTGAGGGTTGAGAGATTAAGAATTGAGGGTTTAAGGGTTGAGGGTTTAGGGTTGAGAGTTTAGGGGTTTAAGAATTGAGGGATTAAGGTTCAAGAGGGTTGAGGGATTAGGGTAGAGAGTTTACTAAGTGGGTTTAAGGGTTGGGGGATTAGGGTTTAAGGGTTGAGGGTTGAGGGATTAGGGTTTAAGGGTTGAGGGTTGAGGGATTAAGAGGGTCTACCCTTAAACTCTTAACCCTCTACCCTCTATCTCTCTCGCACTCTCCCTCTCTCCCACTCTCCCACTCTCCCATTTTCTCTCACTCTCTCTTTCTCCCACTCTCCCCCCCCCCCTCCCCCCTCTCTCTCTCTCTCTTCCACTCTCTCTTTCTCCTTCTCTCCCACTCTCTCTTTCTCCCACTCTCTTTCTTTCAACCACACACCCTCTACCTTTAACCCTAACCCCTCAAACCCTAAAATAATTATACCCTCAACCCTACCTCCCTCTCTACTATATATTTGTCCTCTTTGTC
The DNA here is from genome assembly GCA_007115665.2 of Sequoiadendron giganteum. Lineage (NCBI taxonomy): Eukaryota > Viridiplantae > Streptophyta > Pinopsida > Cupressales > Cupressaceae > Sequoiadendron > Sequoiadendron giganteum. The sequence continues at coordinate 59,229,866 of CM021108.1, read as the reverse complement.
TACCTCTTTGTCTCTCTCTCCCCCCACACACACACACTCACCTCTCTGTCCTAAAGCCTAGACAACAACTTCTTGAATTGACAATTTTCATTCAATGGTGCTCCCGCACCATGTATGCTTCCACAATTTGTATAAATATATATGACATAAGTTGACATTTTGTATGCTTTTCCATGCTACAGATAAAATTATCTGCCATGTCGAAGAAAAAGACAAAGAATAAAATAACAAACGAAGAGAAGGAAACCTTCAAAGCAAAGGAGAGAGTTTGGATGGCGACATATCATGAAAAGAAAAAATTGGGAACGATTGATGAAAACAAGCCAATTGAAGAGGAACCTCAACCATCAAAAAGAGAAAAAGAATTGGTAGCACAAAAGGAAAGAATGTGAAAGCATCGTGGTAAGACAGATTCAAATACCGTAGTCAGATACTGTAGTTGGAGATGAATGCTTAGTTGTTGAAATTCCATATCTTTATCTTAATTTGTAGTGTATTCGTAATGTTGACTAATTTCAAGAGAATGAAGACAATGAAGAGGGAACATACTATTACTTGTGTCGTGTTGAGGTGAAAAATAAATTGGAGGCCCCAGTTATAGATGGAGAAAAAACATCAAATACCCTACAAGCTCAGTTGTGGTTACTGGAACGTGGCTTAGAAGGTACCCACATTTGAGTGTTAAACATTGGCTATTTTAGGACTTTGAAATGCATCGTAAGATTCTTCATTACTCGAACCTTGTCATGAAATCCAATGTTCGTTTGACCAAATATGGGGGTAGACCTTTGAACAAGACCTTGTGGAAGGTCCGTGAGTTTGACCATGAGGCAATACTTGACAAAATAAAGAGTAGAGAAGACCCAAATGGTTCGTTGGATTAATTTGTAAGTATATGCAGATGGGTTCTTATTAATTTATACTTGTATGCGCATTAGATTATTTGATGTCAATGCTATCATCTTCTTTTACATTGCCTATTTTTAAGTAACCTACTAAACAGTGATTGGTGTCCCCTTGCAGAAAAGCAGATATATGAGCCATCCAAGAGAATGTCAGCCATAAAAGCAATGCAACATCCTTATTTTGATGATCTTGACAAATCTCAATCATGATTTTAAGCCATTAGAGAAGTGTGTGCAAATTTTGGTGAGGGAATTTCAAGTTATTCATTTGAAGTTAACCTTATCATGAGAAGCTATGATGTAGACATTAGAAGAGCATCTCAAATTTGAACTTACTCTATTCATGAGAGGTGTTATGTGCAATAGGTATCTTGGAACTCGCAGTGAAGATGTATGACTAGGAGTGACTAAGTTGTGAGACCTGCATGCCTATTTGTAAGTTCCTTCCATATATTTTCATTTCATTTCCATTTTGGATGCTCTTTCTTTTTCTCTTTTACTTTGTGTAGTTGTAAGTAAACTACTAAAAATTGATTGATCTCTCATTGCAAAAAATGCTGATTTATGAGCCATCAAAGAGAATCTCATCCAAAAAAGCAATGCAACATCCTTATTTTGATGATCTTGACAAATCTCAATTCTAATTTCAAGCCATTATAAAATATCATGTGAAGCTTACCGAGGGAATCTCAAGTTACTCAATTGAAGTTAACCTCATAATGAGCACGTATGATGTAGACATTTAAAGAGAATCTCAAATGTATGGTTGACATTGTAAAAGATCTGTGAAACAAAGTACCTAAGACATTGTAATGAGATTTATTCAAATGCTGTAATTTTGGAGTTCATGTTTGGTGCAATAGCACCTTGTTCTCTAAATGCCTTCAATAGGCAAATTTGCAAAATTTGAATTTTGAAATGTAAACAATGTGAAAAAGGTCATGTGAAGCTCATATGTAATGTATTCAAAGTCTCAAAGAGGTCATTAGATGATTAGATAAGTGATATAAAGCATGTAAGGTCGAGCAAAACATAGATCTTTTGCAATCTTGAATATTTACAATCAATAAAGTCCCTATTTTAGTGATTTTATGAGTTTAGATCAATGGAGTAAGTTAGTATTAGGATGTTTTAGGTGTGTGTGTGTTTATCTGCACAGGGGAATTCAAGAAACAAAGGTGGAGTTGTTGCTACAGGCTTTTATGATGAATTTCCAAGTGAAAAGTGTGGCTCCAAGTGGTGTTTTGAGGAAAACTTCTCAAATGACCTCACAAAAAAATGACTAATCTAGATAGCTATTATTGAGTTACAACACATACTTCAAAATAAATATTGATTGTCTTGGAACATGTGCATAAAAAATGTCTTTCTTCGCTATCCTCATTAGGCTAACTAGGCCTAATTTACAAAAGAACATACCTTTAAACATTCAACAACCCCCAGAACTTGTTGGGGCAGCAATTATCATGTATCCAAACCCTTAGATCCACAATTTGTCTCAGGAGAAACTCACTCCACCATGCCAAACCAAAACCCTTATTTTATGCTAGTATAAAGAGGGTTTATTGAAATGAATGGTTCCATACTTTACCAGAACATGCCACCACCTCAAACCTTCTTAAAATCACCTGCACAAACTCAAAAGAATAACACCCAACCTCTACATGCAATATTTTATCAAACCCTAGGGTGAAACCTAATTTTTCATGCCCTTTTCCATCAAAATCTATAGGGGCAGCAACACAAACCCCATAAAACTTATTATCTTTCACTTAGAAACTTCTCATCTGATCCTACATGATTGCATTGGGCTCCTCTACAAAAACCTCTCTCGGTTTTGGCTATCTTAGAGTGGTTTTCCCGCGGCGGTGAATTTTCACTTGATGGAAAAAATGTCAAATGCAAGGAGTGCAAAGTTGCAAAGTGGTGCGAATTTCATTCTGCAGCTCGTGTGACCAAGAGGACTATTCCAATGCATCCGTATAGGTATTTTTATGCTAGGCATGGTCCTTGTTTGCACCCAAACAAGCAGAATCGCTCTGAGCTACATTAAACCAGATCAATCCCTTAAGTGTCCAAAGTGCTAAATGGTTGCAAACTTCAACATACTATTACTCGGATACCATGATGCTTAGAAAATTCTCCTCCAATCCTATAGGATTGCATTGGGACCCTCTATAAAAGCCTCTCTTAGTTTTGGCTATCTCGGAGTGGTTTTCCCATGGCGGCGGATTTTTACTTGAATAGGTATTTTTATGCTAGGCATGGTCCTATTTCACACCGAAACACACGGAATCGCTTCGAGCTATGTTCCACCAGATCAATCCCTTAAGGGTCCAAAGTGCAAAATGGCTGCAAAATTTAGCATGGTATTACTCGGATATCATGATGCTTAAAAACTTCTCCTCTGATCCTACATGATCGCATTGGGCCTCTCTACAAAAACCTCTCTCTGTTTTGTCTATCTCAAAGTGGTTTTCCCGTGGTAGCAGATTTTCACTTGATGGAAAAAGTGTCAAATTCAAGTTGTGCAAAGTTGCAAAGTGGTGCAACTTTCACTCTACAACTTGTGTGACCAAGCGAACTATTCCAACGCATTTGAATATGTATGTTTACGCTAGGCATGGTCCTCTTTTGCACTGAAACATGCGGAATCGCTCTGAGCTACATTCCACTAGATCGATCCCTTAAGGGTCCAAAGTGCAAAATGGCTGCAAACTTCAACATGCTATTACTCGAATATTGTGATGCTTAGAAACTTCTCATTTGATCCTACAAGATTGTGTTGGGCCCCTCTACAAATTCCTCTCTCGGTTTTGGCTATCTCGAAGTGGTTTTCCCGTGGCGGTGGATTTTCACTTGATGGAAAAAGTGTCAAATGCAAGCAGTGCAAAGTTGCAAAGTGGTGCAACTTTCGTTCTACAACTCATGTGACCAAACGGATTGTTCCAATGCATTTGAATAGGTATTTTTACGCTAGGCATGGTCCTTTTTTTCACCCAAACACACCGAATCGCTTCGAGCTAAGTTCAACCGGATCGATCCTTTATGGGTCCAAAGTGCAAAAGAGAAGCAAACTCTAACAGACTATTACTCAGAAACTGTGATGCTTACAACCTCTTCGTCTGAGCCTACATGATCACGTTGGGCCCCTCTACAGTAACCTCTCTCAGTTTTTGTTATCTCAGAGTCGTTTTCCTATGGTGTCCAGTTTTCACTTGATGGAAAAAGTGTCAATTTGAAGCAGTGTAAAGTTGCAAAGTGGTGCAACTTTCATTTTGCAATTCATGTGACCAAAGTAACTGCTCCAACACGTCCCGATAGGTAGGTTTACGCTAGGCATGGTCCTCTTTTGCACCCAAACATGTTGAATTGATTCGATCTACCTTCAACTGGTTTGATCCCTTATGATGACATGCAAAAAAATGGAAAAGAGAAACATACAAACGACGGTTGAGAAGTCCAAGTATTCCACACAAAAAGCATATGATCAATGTTGCCCAATTGGTGCAGAAGCACCTACACCTCACCCTCAATCTTTGATTATCTGATGGTGAATAGGTTGGTCAATAAGTTGTTATGGGTATTTTCAACATGTTTTATCTTGAATAAGGTCAATTAAGACCATTAGGTATGTTTTAGGGTGAGTTTTGGGTCTAGTGATAAAAAATGTGAAAATTTCAATCTTGCACTAGAAGTTGTCTTTGTAGCCTTTGAAGGCAAATTTATGAATTTGTATATGACTGTGCAAGAATAGAGTTTTTTTGATGTAATAAGGCTATTTATAAGCCATTTGTGTGGGTTTAGAGGTCATTAGTTGTAGTTATTAGGTTGGAGGAGTCTAAATTTGCAAATTTGTAAGTTGCTTAAAGCAACAAATTTGAAATGCAATGGTTACTTATTTTGAAAGTTGGTTTTTAGTTAGTTGAGGGTGTCAATCAGTTAGAGGAGGGTGTAAAAAATTGTGTAAAGCATTGAGAGGCTTGAATGGAAGTTTTTGTTGAGCTTTTGGAGAAGATCTAATAAAAATTATTCACATTGTTCTCTATTTTTTATATTTTTGATATAAACTTGTTGATCATGTACTTGGTACGACCTGTAGCTTTCCTCTACAATCCCAAGGATGACATGGATTGAAAGAGGGCTGAGTTGTATTTCTTTTGGCTGTGGTTTGGTGCAAAACCATAAAGGCATAGGAGAGTTCTTATCATTTTTCTGCAAGTGGTCTGAAACCCTCAAAAACCAGGGTTTTGAGTGAAATTCCCTCATATCTTCCATATCCACCATGTGCTAAGGCTAGATCTGGGTGGAATGGAAGAGTACCATATATATTTTGATTCCATGTTGGTTTCAGAGAATGGCTTGAAGGTGGGAGAGAGATCTTTGGCATTCTAGGCCTGACATCTCTATGTGATAGGCCTAATTTTGTGTAAAATTTGATTTTTGATTATTTTCATAAGTGTTTTGTGACAAGGGTTCTTGGGAGAATTTGATATGTGTTGGAAAAGGTTGTAAGAAATTGTTTGTGGCTGAGGGGTTTTGGGGTGAGCCAATGCATTTGAATCCTTGTGTGGAGTAGCCTAATTAGGCCTACCTTGTAGCATTTTGTTTTGGCCTATCATGGCTTTGTATTTTGTTTTCAAGACATGGGCCTTTGAGGACTTGTGGGAATTGGTATAATATGCCTAGAACCAATTTCCTTGGTCTAGTTAATGCCTTTTGAGTGGTTCTTGTGTTGTTTGTCCTAGTTGGTTAGGCTGCAAGGAATAGGAGGCCTAGTTTGGAAGCGATAGGTTAGAGGTGGTTCCCAAGCATAAGGCGAGTTGTGTTGAGTTGGGTTGGTCATGTTGGGAGGTTTCCAAGTTTTCTCCAAGTTCTGTTCATGTCTGGTTTGATAGATTCCATGGTTGGGTAGTTGAGTTACCTTGTTGAGTCAAGTGAATGTTGGAGTCTTAGTGGGCATATTTGAGAGAAGTTGTGTCAAATCACAACTTGGTTGAGCCACTATGCATCACCAATGGTGCTTTGCAATTGGAAGAGTGATTGAGAGCATGTTGCTTTGTTAAATAGACCTATTCGGGGGTCTAGGACAACGTTGAGTCCATTTCTTATTTTTATTATAAATTATAACTTGCTTTCTCCCGAGTCCATTTCATATACAAGAAATAATATTGCAAAAAGTTGACATATAAATCTTTCGATGTGTTTATATGGTGACACATCAAGAACATATTGGAATCTTTTTATGAATCATTTCATGGAATACCAATTGAAAACGTGTTTTTTCTTTTAGATAAAGTTGTTTAGCATCAATCAATTAATATTCAAGAAAAATCATGAAGGACAACAATGATAAATACTAGGGCTAGCCAATTAATAATTATACATGTGAATAAGGGAAGCACAAGTACTCAAAAACACGTAAGTCTCAAGAAGTATACACATGAATACATAGTATACACAAATTAATACAAAGTATATGCACGAATACAAGGTATACGCATGAAAACACATAAGCCACAAAGTATACATTGGAACACACGTAAGTCAAAAATTATACACATAAGTTGTAAAGTATACACTTGAATACACGTAACTCATATCTATTAAATCAATTTAGAATGCAAATATGGACACCATCGATAAAAGATATTTGTATGAACCAAATAGCCATGTAGGAATACATCAATATATGTCGATATAAGTTTGAAATATATGTACAAAATAGCCATATAGGCTTACGAGAATGCCATATAGGCATACAATGTCAAATATGTCTAATAAAAAATATGTACAAAACTGCCATGTAGGCATACAACAAAGGGCTTTGGAATCAAAAGTCATTGCTCTCCATGCTCTGGAAATAAATTCTTTCCCTTTCCTTTTCAATCGGATGGCGATAGGTTCATCACTCATTTTTGCTGTGCTCAAGGAGTGCTCATGCTGCTCCTCCTAGGGTTTAGTTCATGGTGAAGTTTTAACTATTACAATAAGAAGTAAAGACATGAATATATAGAAATTACATTATAAAAAATGATATATTTGACAAAATAATCACTTAACACCATCTCATGATCTCTCTCCATAAGGGAAATATTCTCACACCCATGCTCAGGCATGCTCAAGCCCTGTATAAACCATACAAATAGAAATTAAACTACTTGAATCAATAATGGTTTGATTTTTCACTAACTAACATCTATAACAACGAATGTAAATTGAAATTTACTAATTTGCCTCATACCTCCCCTGTCAGAGCCATCGATGATTATAGATCAAATGACACACCAATCTCCATTTCCCTCATCACATTCAGAGGTGTTTCAACTTACAACATCTAAAAATAAAACAACAAATTATTCAACGTAATCAATGATGTGCATATAAACTACATAAATCTATTAAGTACAATAATTAGTTAAACTATTTATTCTATTACCTCTGTGTAGATTTGATTAAATCTACTGCCACTGGGAAGTGTTCCCTCAAAACCTCCAATATTAGCCTGTTCAACATCTAAAATCGCATAATAAAATACCATTCATAAAACAATGCTATTAACATGTAATAAATTTATAATTGATTACTAGTTACATACCCCAACGATAGGTGTACTATAGAGATAAGTAGGTGGGGGTCTGGTGTATCCAGTATCAACACTGTGACCCTGCTATTTTATTAAAATCATAAAACATTTTTAGTTAATCTTGCATTTCAAAATCAAAATTTAATAAATTAAATTCAATGAACATGCTAACTTTTACCTGACTATCAATGCCATATGCCTCATGCAATATGTCAGTTGCCCTCTCCATCTCCATAGCTGTAGACGGATCCTGCATAATAGACTCCTGAGTGTCGGTGGGGTCATATGAACAAGTCACCCTACAAGATTGACACACATGGGTTCAAAGGCCACCACTCGAAGACTCCCCTGGATGGCGCTGTAGAATAGGGATAGTATGATGGATGACAGTCTGAGTCAAAGTGTTGATCACCTGCAATGTCTCTACGTCAGCACTTTCCTTCGCGATGGAAGGCATAACAACATGCTCACAAGGTGGCCTAGTGAGAGCTCGTATACCTTGCCGCATAGGATCTGGCCGTGCACTAGGTCTATCCTACGATGGCCCCCCACCTCTCCCTTGAAAATCCCTCATATCAAAATAATTTGGGATTTTGTTCAATATGAACTCACTGTATAGTTTCCCAAGGAAATATTGCGGGACTTCACAATTGTTGCATGTTGGGTAATAAAAGACCATGTACCACCTATCATAAAACTGGTCCCTAATCTGTTGGTGGTGGCACGAATGAATAGGAAACCTCTTCGCATTGAGGGTAAGATTTTGATTTGTGCATGGGTCAGTGAATAGTGAGCACAAATCACCTTTTGTAATTTTTAAATCCTTTACATCTTCATATGATAGTTTATTTGCATAATAATCCCTAGCCGCCTGCCTCCTATCTTGCCATCCAGCTATTTATTTGCTAATTGCATCTACATTTGTTAGCATATCTTTCAATGAATTTTCTAGGGTCATTCTTTCTACGGTTGAACCATTTGGATCACTCAACCTACTGATTAAATCCTCAATTTGGTTTTTGTTCTTAATTTCACTCATTAAATTTTGTTGATTGCCAAGAGGGGGTTGAGTGATTGGTGGAAGAGGTTGTTGTTGTGGTTGATTTTGATCTTGAGGATTTTGTTCTTGAGGATTTGGTTGCTCTTCTTGTTGAGGATCTTGAGGGTTTGCAGGTTGATTTGCATCTTGTAAAAATTCAAACAAATATATATCAAATTCAACCTAAAACTAACAAATTCAAAACAAAAAGAAAATAATCCTTACCTCTCACACCTGCTCATCGTCGTGGCGCCATTGTTGCGAAGAAATAGCAATTGTTGGTGAAGAATTTTGTTGAATGGATCCTCCTAGAATGTGAACACGAATGCGAAAAATGGGGGTTTTGGCCGCGGGGAGAAGAAAAAACAGTCGAAATGAAAATGACAACATTTCACTTTTTTTTTGCTTTTAACAAGCAATAACGCGAGCGCGTTATAATGCACTCGCATTATGACTTTTCAAAAAAACAAAATGAATGTGACCACAAAATGGCTACCCATTTCCATGCACTCGCCCTAAACTCAAACATCTCATTGATGTTTATGGCCTGGCTCCTCCAAGCACACAAGGATATATAAATGGTAAGGTTTCTGATGAGACGGTTGGTGGTTGCTCGTTGGTGAGAGGCCATGGAATTTTACCTGGTGATGGAAATCCCAAGGTTGGGTTTGCATCTAACAAGGGGGGTTTGGCCCTTGCTTATTGTGCCAATCAATGGACTATGGATCCCTTTTGTGTCATGGAGTGTTGGGGAGAATATGGAGTCGAGGATGGTGGAAGTGTCTGGGAATATCACTATGTGAAAAGAGATTATTGGAGTTTGCAACCTTATGGAGAGGATGGTTTTTCTTGCCCTTGCAGTAGTGTAGGGTGGCATGTATAAAGCGGAGATGCAGGATGTGGAGGATGCTGGTGTGGTGATGGTGGTAGATGAGTAAGCACGTGGTTGCCGACGATTAGGTTCTTTTTTGATCGAAGACTAGCTTTTTTGTATTGTAATATCTGTTTTGATGGGCTATGCCTTATTTCACTATGCATTTGGGGTTGGGCCCGAGTATTTGATATTTATTTTTTGTTTTTGGCAAAAGGCTAGTAGCTTATATATTATATTAATAATAATAGTATGTAATTACAAAGTGTTCAAGAAGGCCTAATTACAAAAGCGTCCAAGAGGGCCTAATTAAAAAAGTACCTAAGAGGGCCTGGGCAATAACAAAGTGCCCAATTTTTGAAAGCCCGGTTTGAGAAGCCCATCGTGTCATTAGACTTGTCATGAGGATCCCATGTTCTTCATACCATGCAAAGCTTAAACTGACAAACATAACTTCCAACAACCATACCGCTGACTCGTGATGCCCGACACCTCTTTGAGGTTCAGAGATCCTCCATACTGCTCTTTTCAAACGTGGGGTAACCATTACACCCGAAGTCTGAAGTTTGAAATGCTCAAGCCATTTAGTCCAACTTGTGATGCCTGACACCTCTTCGGGGATCGAAGATCCTCTATACCTCCAACAAGGATAAACTGTACACCTAAAGTCCGAATTTTGAGATGCTCAAGCCATACCTCCGACTTGCGATGCCCGACACCACTTTGGGGTTCAAAGATCCTCCATACCACTGATAAGTAGATACCTTTGAAATATCTATAACAAGCCACTACACATTTTTTCATCCCAATTAAACCTTGAAAATGACTTATATCACTATGAGTTGCCTTTGCATATATTAGTTAATGGAGACACAAATAGTGTCAAATGCAATTAACTAGGTCAATAATTAATTTGATTTTGTTTGTCCATTAATTTTTAATATTATATTTATATAATTTTATTTAGTATGTATATAATTTATTTAACATTATCACAATACTCATTTTGACAAACTCAACTTCAATAACACTTTTGGTGATTTGGCAATCAAACTTAAAATCAATTAATCAAATCAAATGGTAAAAATTATCACAAATCTCATTTTCAAAAACTCAACTTGGACTATGCTTCTACAAATTTCTCTATGAAACTTAAAATAAACTAATTAATCAATTAATTATTCTAAGGATCAAACTCAACTTCAACTATGCTAGTCACATTTGGCCTACTTCAAATCAAACTCGTGGTCAAGGTCATCTCTAACAAGTAATCTTCACCGACTCATTAAAATTGGGATAAATCTGACTTGCAAGAGTCTATTGATCTCAAACTATTATTGACCTACCTCTAAATCACTATCATGCCAACTCATCTATCAACAAGACAACAAATTCTTTACCTATGTCTAAATAAAAAAAATTACTTTTATTATAGTACTACAAAGACAAATACTTCACTATATGACACTTGTTTTTATCTTATAATAATACAATTAATAAACTACATATATTTTGAATCATTTTGCATATTTAAAGATTTTATTATAAAAATATTGTCTATCTAACAAAAATTTACTACAATTTTTTTTATCAATGTGCCCATTGAATCTATGTGTAGGTTCACCTTTCTTTGAATTAGCTAATAAGATTTCTAAGTGGACTTGCAAGTTCACAAAGTGTGGACAAACCTATCCCACACCACCAAATAACTTCCAAGTGCTTGGAAAATTTGCCAAATAACGTTCAAGTGATTATAAATTCATTTAATACTAAGAAAGTCTCTTAAACTAAATTTTGTTTGGGAGCTCACATATATTAATTTTCCATAACTAGGAAGTACATACCCAAATCTAATTTAATTTTTTTTTGAAATCCATATTTTGTGTATGTGTATGCACCTCACCATCTACTCTAAATATGTCATACTATTATATAAATACAACATGGTGTCAAATCTAGTGGGATCTACACACACACTTTTGTTTAGTTTTCATCAATGTCAGTGTATATTCTATAAAACATAATTGATAAGATCAATATAGCCCAAATGAATCCATTATAGACAATAAAAAAGATTTGCTAGGAAATGATATGTAAACATGACCAGCAGGTGTCTCAATCTCTAGTCCCATCACGATTGGTTTTCATTCAAATGATCTCAATAATTATAAGCCAAAAGTTGTCTTACCAGTTGGAGATTAAGACATAAATTTTCTTTGAATTAGATATAGATATTTGAGATAGTACCATATTTTAAGATCAAAATAGAGATAAAAGTACTTAACTTGTGGTGTATTACTCAAATGGGTCATTGAGATTTTCAGTAAAATTGACTTTCCACATTATTGTATGTTTAAATTTATAGATTTGTGTAATTGTGTGTTCTATATATTGATTTTCTAGGTGTTTTGCATATTGAGTTGCTAGAAAAAATATTTGATAATTCTTTCCATTACATCACTTCAACCATTGAAATGCAACACTGCCCATTGTTGATACAATAATTATCTAGCATTCACAATGCAAAGAATGCACAATAAACATGATATATAAATGGATTGATAGATATTTTAATAATGTTTGCATACCAAAATATTCTATGGAACCCCATATTAATGGAAAAAATGAAATGCCAATCTAATATTAGAGTAACAAAACTCTAATTTGAATCTCATTACTTTTCAAATTTTGAAATTTCATTCTCTTACTAAACCTATTCAAATTAAAAAAAATACATATTCTCTCTTCTCAAATTTTATTTGTAGACCTTTCATATGCTCTTCTCACATCTAAATTAATTTAAACCAAGTTCTAATTAAATTATAATTATAAACATCTTTTTTTTTTATTATTATTTTTTTATATTATTTTTATCATATTCATACAAAAAATTAAACTCAATCATGTATAATATTATATTTTGTCCAAAAAAATTACCTTGTCACTTGATGCTTAATTTAAACTTTTCTAGTTGGTGTCAATCTATCTCCCATCCATGGGAAAGTCTCTTAACCCAAAATTTATTTATGAGCTCATTGATATTCATTCGACAAAACTAGGAAGTATGTACCACAAATCAAATTCTAGGTGCATGAAAAATCTACCTAGCAACATTCAAGTTATCAAATATTTATTAATATTGACATTATTGTTTGGTGTTCAACTATAGTTGCTTGCATAAAATATTAGGACTTAAAACTTCCACATTTATGAGCTTTAATATTGAATAAGCACATCATGTGTAACTCATATTTCCCATCTACTCAACTTGTTTGACGTTTGTTCAAAGCACGACATGCTATTGGTACTTTGAAACATAAAAGACATCTTTAAATCGACACATGAATGCTCCTTTTTTATCATTAGATCATGCTTATAAATTGAAGGCAAGTTTATACAATATTTCAAGAGAGCCATCGAAAAGGTGGTGGTTCCTATTGGGCCTTTGCCACATGATCATGTTCTGGATATGCTTTTGGAGTAGGAATCCTTCTAATATGGTTGGACAAATAACCATCTTCATATTGGTGTGAATGTATTGTTTGGGAGCATTCTTTTTCCTATCGAAAGAGAAGATTGGTGTATTGGAACTTGGCTTAGAGGCATTCAACCTTCCTTTTCTATGGGTTTTGGAATTTCCTTTCTTTTCCAAGGAGAGATGCAATGTGTCAACCATTTTACTAGAGGGATTTTAGTAGATTGAAAAAATGCTCAAGGGCTTGTTTACAATGAGTGGGCCACAAAATTGCAAATTATTACATATATAAATCAATGGTAATGTTTCTAAGCTACTCATGGTGGAAATATTTGGTGGAGGCAATGAAGTTTGGAGTGAAAATTGTACTTTTTCCCATGAAACGTTTATCCTCTTGCCTATCAAATTCCAAAAACTTGAGTTAAGAATTAAAAAATTGTGCTTGAGGTCATGAGAGAAGATTACAAGTTGGGAACAATTGTGAAGTCATGAATCAACCCAATGAGGGATATGATATTTGGTGATAATAGATGGAAAGAGAATTACATCAATAAGTTTATCAAACTCTTAGAGCTGTATACACCACCAAATGTCTATTTTATGAAAGTCTTCTCTCCATTCTTGTTGCTTCCAATTCAATAAAGCTTAAAATAGTAATATTACCCTAGTGTAAGGGCTTGGGGAAGGTTTTTCTATTAATGTCTACTTAGTGTTGTAGATGTATATTTGAAAATCTAAATCAAATCTTCCAAAAAATCAAATCTTTTAGTTGTAAAACATCAAATTATTAGTAATGTTGGTAACTCGTGTAGGACAAATTTGATGGTCAATTGTAGTTATGTGCAGTAAAGCAACTTTCTATAAAAATATAAGACTTTATTTGAATCGACCATGGAGTCTTAATTCATTTATATTTGATTTGCTAGGCTAGACCAACATTTTGGCCAAATTTTGATCTTTGATATGGCTCCCTCATATTTGAGCTCATGGATCTGCTCCTTACTAGTGTTGCATATCATCCCATGCAATCTATTGTATTTTAAACATACTTGAATAATAGAATTTTAAAAATAAAAATAAAAAAAGCGTGGAGTAGTGGTTGCTTAGGAAGAGTATTCTTAGCCCCAACTAGTGGTGGGCTTTTGAGTTTGTAGCAACTTAAGTTAATTTGTTTATTTTATTTATAAAATACAAGTATAGTTATTGTAATTCTACTTTTATCTGAGTATAAAATTGGATAGATTAATGTTATATTAAAATGAATTTATTGGTGTTATTATTGAAGTTTAAATATTATAAAGTATATTTATAATTTAGATATAAATGCATAAAACTACTTATTAATCAATGTTAATTAGCTTAAGACTTAAGAATATTTAGAACATCATCATTAATGTATAAATTAACATCCAACAATATGAATATGATAAAAATGAACAAACATCATCTTTTAAAAGAATTTAATTAAATCAACTCCATCGTATTTATAATTATAAAATATTTAAATAATAAGTTGTACTTATATGAATCAGAGCACTTGCAAGGCCACTCTAACCTTAGGAATATTTTAGTGGTATTGACTCAAGTGCTATAACACAATCTAGAGGGCCTATGTAAAAATAACATAATGTGTGTCTACTCGCATAAAGCCCTAGCCAGGACAATCTCAGGTGTACTCTATATACCAAGTTGGACACTCTTCTGTGCCCCTTCTTCAATGCCCATAGCCCTGTCAAACCACTTTATCCTTTTTTGAGTGTTCTCCATGCCCCTTTTCAAGTCTCACATAAATTCTTTCTATAAGCCTTAAGGGTTGGTTTTCAAACCATCACACCCTTTCACAAAGGTTGCCTTTAATTATTATTTAATAAATATAATTATTCCTCTCTTTTAAAAGAGTTTTCATAAATATTATTCATTAATCTCCATTTTAACCAAAGGATCATATCACCCTTTATTTTTCTATCTTCTTTTAGTGCTTTCATAACTTTATTTTCACCTTGGGAGATTTTTTCATAATAGTTATTGACTTGCACATAAAATCAAACTACATGTCATCTCTATAAGAACACAATGCTTACCTTAATTTTCAGTGATGTGTTCATTGGGCAAACCATTTTTCTATATTTAATTACTTTAATATGTATTTTTCAATTCTCATCTTGGATACATTTACAACTCAATTTAGAGGTTTATTTTATCCTTGAAAGTCACTAATTGTGAGTACATATTAGAAAAAATATAAAATAACGTGTTCTTGTATAAGGTTCATTTTTAAGAAGGAAAAAGAGGAAACATAAAAGGATTATTCTTGACATTTATAAAATATTGAAGTTGTTAATCTTGATTTGAAGTGGTTATAAGTGTTCTTGATTATTTTTAAGTTCTCATTGCTTACACCATGGCCAAAATTAGATAATTCTAATGACATGTTTGGAGCATATTTAGTTAATAGTACATCAGTGAGATCTAAGTTGTTCATATGGTGTTGTTTCTTCTTATGTGTTAGTGAACAAATTTGTCTTTATGAAAATAAATTGATTACTAACTTTATTTTCTTGTTAGATAAAGACAAGGTTACCAATAGTTTGAGAGATCACCATTTCATTGGTGATCTTCCTTTGAATTTTGATGAGGTATAGCTCCCTTTGATGGTTAAACTAACCTTTAATAGGTGTGATTTTAACCAAAATGCAAGAAAGGCAGATTAACACCAATTCATATATATGATATTAATGTGATAAAACTTAAGATAAATGCTACTATTATCCCAATGCAAAAATTAGGATTCTAGTAACAAATTATACAATTTCTTGAATAGGACCTCATTTGATTTCAAAGAAAATGAACATAACATGAAAATGTGTTCAATTCACATTTAGGAAAGAAACTTCATATGTCTAAAGACTTATGCCTAAACATTCAACATTACATTCAAACTCAATGCTCACAGACAATGAATAACTTCAAAACATAATGAGTTCCAAAATGATCCTCCTTAGTTTCTTTTACATCACAATGTAACTAGAATCCCAATTTCAAACCCTTACAATGCTTTCAATCTGCATACTTATAGATCCTCATTCTTGGATCTTTTCCAGTTATCATAATCGCTATCTTTTCAAGTGAAAGTTTAACAAATCAAGTTACCCAACTCTTACATGATCAAGGCTATGGGTATTTATGAATATGTTTAGAAATGCCATAATTACATCATGTGCTTATCAATTTGATTTTGACGGGTTAGTGCATTGTTACTCCTTGTATGCAAGCCTTGTGGCTTCTTGTATGTGTGAAAAACCTGCAACCTTCAAGATCTGCATTAAATTACATACCTTTTTCTAGTGAAAGTTTAAGAAATCAAGTTACCCAACTCTTACATGATCAAGGCTATGGGTATTTATGAATATGTTTAGAAATGCCATCATTACATCATGCTTATCAATTTGATTTTGACGGGTTAGTGCATTGTTACTCCTTGTATGCAAGCCTTGTGGCTTCTTGTATGTGTGAAAAACCTGCAACCTTCAAGATCTGCATTAAATTACATACCTTTTTCGAGTGAAAGTTTAAGAAATCAAGTTACCCAACTCTTACATGATCAAGGCTATGGGTATTTATGAATATGTTTAGAAATGCCATCATTACATCATGCTTATCAATTTGATTTTGACGGGTTAGTGCATTGTTACTCCTTGTATGCAAGCCTTGTGGCTTCTTGTATGTGTGAAAAACCTGCAACCTTCAAGATCTGCATTAAATTACATACCTTTTTCGAGTGAAAGTTTAAGAAATCAAGTTACCCAACTCTTACATGATCAAGGCTATGGGTATTTATGAATATGTTTAGAAATGCCATCATTACATCATGCTTATCAATTTGATTTTGACGGGTTAGTGCATTGTTACTCCTTGTATGCAAGCCTTGTGACTTCTTGTATGTGTGAAAAACCTGCAACCTTCAAGATCTGCATTAAATTACACATCCTTTGGTGATCACATTCATGCAAAATGGTTTAATTAAGCACTTTCATCCCAACGTTGGGCTCATCCAACTAAAAATCCAGCAAAAACCCATCACATTATCCACTAAGCTTATTAAATTAAAGGCAATTGGTAGTGTCCTTGCATCGTTAATTGCAACCAAGGAGATCTCCCATAATTTATCTTGCAAACAATGACAACTATCCATTTTCTCTATAAATTGGAGGAGTTGTCTTCATTTTTCATATATCAACTTCATCCTCTCAAGATGTCGGGCACATCTAGCGACGCTACTTCTAAGGGCGATTTCCTGATAATTGAGGGCGTAAAGTGCATTTTAGTAAAGCGATTAGTAGCAAATCATCTCAAAGAAGTATTTCTCATTAGGAGCAATGTGGAAGAGAAGAAAAGTCATTGGAGAGAACTTCCTATCTAAGGTGCATGTCCATAATTTTGCATTGCTTGAACTCTTCCTATACAACATCACCCACACCTTTGGCAAGCTGGAATGGGGTGTTAGAGCCGTAGAGCACCTGGTAAGACTTTCCTATCTTGCCTGAGTGGAGGTTTCTTTGGGAAACTTCAACGAGTACCCGAGAGTGGGTTTGGTGGGAGATGCCATATGCATAGCTACCGCCCTTTAGAACAAGCAGGCTAGACAAGCCATCGCTTTCCTTCGCACTGGACTGAAATGAAATGATATGGAGATTTTTTCCCACATTATCGAATTGAATGAAAATTTGTTCTCCCCTATGCAGATAGAGAGGCTGCAAGAGGTGGTGGAAGGCATTCGTATTTGATGTTTACTCTCTGTGATTAAAGGGATGTACTAGAGAAACCCCTCCTTTTTTAATATAGTATATATATATATTTCCATGTTCTATTTATTCTATGGAATGGGATGAATTTGGTATCTTCCCTTTTTGCTTCATTTGTTTTGTCATTTTCTATTTTTGTAATGCAGTAAACTTTGATGATTTTTGTTTCTGTTCAATGCTTATGTATGACTTTTTACTTTCAAGACTATTAAATTTCGTTTAATAACACTTTGAACGAAAGATGACGGATTAAGAATAATGTAAATGAAATAATATCGGGTCCCTACAAGGTTCTTAGAACCCCGTCAAAATTTGATATGGTTGTGAAAACTTTCTTATTTACCACTTCATAATCTTTCTTTGAGATGTAGGTTGAAACACTTGGGCGTTATCTGAAATAGGCTATTCATAGAAACTCTTCACTGTCAAAGATTAAATAGGCTTTCGAGACCCTGTCAGGACTGACAAAAGTTTTGAAACCTTGTAAAAGTTCCAAAATAGTACTAGCTTTGTGTATCGCTTTACTTTTCTCCTTCCAGTCAGCATCTGCCAAGGTTGTGAAAACCTTGTCAGGCTTCGACGTTGCTTTCACATCTTGTCCAAAATGACAGACTTCAAACTTTATTTTGAAATGTTAAGCCAAAGAGGGGTTGTGACAATCTCGTCGGGCCCTAATGAGGTTTCAAAAACCATAAGAAAGATTGATGATTTTCACTTAGACAAAAATTTCAAGAATAAATGCAATTTTGGGAATATGACAAAACCCACAGTAATATTATGATATTGAAGAACTTTCAATACGAATTTTAGTTCAACACAAAATTTAAGATATATAGATGAGATTATGATAGTATGGTGAGGTAGCTTAGTTTAAATGATAGATCCATTTGAGATGTTATGTGATCATCATGTGTCAATTTAGTAGAGCAATTAAAGGGCCCATATAATAACCATTTAAAAAAAGTGATCTTGTTTAACTTTTTTTTGTTAGACAAGTTTATGATATTGTGTTGAAGTGACTTAGTTTAAATATTGATTCCATTTGAGATACTTTGTGGTGATTATGCGTCAATTTAATAGAGCAATTAAAGGGCCCATATAATAACCATTTAAAAAAATGTGATGTTGTGTGACTTTTTTGTTAGACAAGTTTATGATAGTGTGTTGAGGTGACTTAATTTAAATATTGATTCCATTTGAGATACTTTGTGGTGATTATGTATCAATTTAGTAGAGCAATTAAAGGGTCCATATAATAACCATTTAAAAAAAGTGATGTTTGATTTTTTTGTTAGTATTGTTTGTTTTGTTCTCTTATGTTACTAGTCAAAAGTATAATGTTAATTTAAATAGTTGTGGCTTGGAATGACTTGTCAAAATATTAATGGACATTTTAATATTTTCTCGAAGTAAGTATAATTGTTTCAAATTCTTTGAATGAGTGATATTTGTATATGTTGACATGACTTAATATTTCATTGCAAAATAATATTGAATGATATTTTTTTAGTAATTTTACAATAGATTAATTTTCCAAATATAAAAAATACTTTAACTTTTTAAAAACCTATAAAAAAAACAATTAAAGATGAGATTAATAAAAAAATAGATGAAAAAAGAAAAGAATGATATTATTCCCTCAAATTTCCTATGGATGCGTCCCTTATACCTTTGGGTTGCAAGTGCTAGTAGATAATCCGTTCTATGAATAGGTAGGTTGACACCTCTATGACATAAGACAGCTATTAGGACCGGAAGCAACTGGAGAGTCCTTTCACCTCATTCTGTTGGAACTTTCTTTTCTGCTCGGTACAATTTAAATCAGGTGTATAGTTGAGATGTGCTCTGGTAAAGAATATATGTAGAAACAGAAGGAACGGCACAACCAAGCGAGAGAAATATGGCGGAAGCATTTGAGCAGCACAGGATCTTAATGGTGTCGGATTTCTTTTATCCCAATTTTGGTGGCGTGGAAAATCACATTTATTATCTCTCTCAGTGCCTGCTTAAATTTGGCCACAAGGTGTGTCCAATATTCTCATTTAGTACGTTGTCTTTTTAGAAAAGATAAATTAATAGAAACAATTTTTCTTTGATAAATTTTATGCCAGAATGAACAGTAATCTTAAATTCATAACACACTTTCTAATCTGTAGGATGAAATTTCGGATAAAAATGAATATGTGAGGTTTCTTAAGAATTTGAAAACCCTAGAAACCTAGTATGGGTTCGGTTTATTCGCACATGAAAATCCTAGAAACAAAATCTCGGAAATCCCTAAAGCACTCTTACAATTTACAGAGTAAAAGATAAAAGATGTTAACGAATCTACAAGTAAATGGTCAAAATCCATGAAATATATGTTAATGTGTTTAATTGGCATAATGGAGTAGAAGAAAAAATGCATTTTATCATAAAATGTCTATATATAGCATATACACTTGAACGCGAGCTTTTGGAAAGACTCACGGGAGAGTTTTTTCATTAATGTTTCCGTTCACATGAGCTATGCTGATGATTGATCACACAGGGCCATCCGAAATGCCGAAGAAAAAAATTCTCATATATCTATTCAAAAGGTCCTGTTTGATTATCATGAACCTTGGAAATTCAAAATCTAAACTACATAGATATTTGCAATCATAGCCTAGTCCGGTTATTTGAAAGGGAGACAAACAAACAAGGCTTGCGGAATTTATTCTAAAACTAAACATATATTAAAACAATCTTTTAAACAAGCAAATGCGTCCTTGATAAGTCCCATACACGACTTTAAAAGTGATCTCATCTCACCTCATCACATTATAACTTCAACTTTGGGTGCAGTGGATGAGGCCACGTGTAAGTTCCGGCTAATTTTAATGGATAGGATCTAGATGCCCCAAGAATGTGGAATCTAAACCATGGTCAAGAATAAATAATTTACTGATTAAAAGAGAAATCTAGTTGCTGAAAATATAGAAAATCTTGCAGTTCAAGGGCCATGTTATGACACTCAAGAATAGTGAATTTGTATTCAGTTATAAGAAGGTTGAAATAAGACCAAAGATAATGTAAAGGGCAGAGGTCTAAAAACAAAACAAACAAAAAATATACAGGAACATAAAAAATATTGAAATATTTTGTATATAAAGAGTAGTGTTATGATTGCCTAAAGGAGTTGATTTATTCCTTGCAGTAAAAAGTAGGCTGAACTATAGTGAAAAATTATTATAGGATAGGGCAAAATGATAGAAAGAAAAACCCAAACCTTGTGTTGGTGATTTGAGTTGTCACTCCAAAATCCCTAAAGTCTGATAGTCTCCTAGGTGCCAGGGGTGTCAAACCTAGGAAGAATACCACATAACCTATATTCAGGTTGGGCAGCCAAGGATCAATTATTGAGGTGGGTATGACCTCCTTCACTTTTGGCTCTATTGAACCAAGGGGAGTTTCCCTAAGCTGCTGCAACAAATTTCACAATAACAACTAAACATTAACCTGAACACAAACCATACCCACTACATAGCGTGCCCCTACTTTGGTTGTCCCTTTGTGCCTATATGTTGGTTTGCCATACTCAAGGTCAAACACCTTATTATAATAGATAATCTGCCACATAAATGTCAATGAACGTGTAATAACCCTGACAAAATCTCACAGTAATTTCCGGTTTGACCATGTAAACATATTGTCAAATGGTTGCCAAGTGTAGTGCCAGCATTTCATCAAACATATACCAAGCAATGAAACTACAAGCAAGATTAACAATGTTGCATTTATTATGGAACTTTGAATTTACTGTTTGCTGAATTTATATCAGGTCTATGTTGACTCAGAATTTCACCAATGATAAACTATTTGAAACACTGGCATTGATATGCTATGCTGCTAAAGATATTTGAGAGTAATATTTCCAAAGCTGGAGATATCATTCCATATATTAAATATCCCAATACTGGAACAATTTGCTACAGAATTGATCTCCTAAATAATATATCTCTGGACAGCAAATAATATGCAATGTACCTTTAATATATTTGCTCCAATGGAAGAAGGGCTTTCCGTGGCTCCAACCTGATGGCAATAGTATAATCGCAACTTAATGCTATCACCCGCCTATCTTTCAATATTGGATCAGCAAACACACAGATTTGATTTGAAAAGTATGATATGTATTGACTTTTCCAAAGGCCAAAATGGCTGCCAGGTATGGATATTAAGAGTTTACAAATAAAATGTGGCACTGCATACTCAGGAAAGACAACTGCCTCTAGAATGCATTTGTATCCCTCATTCTGATAGGTTTGACCGCTGTGGACTAGCATATGAAGTTTAGCATATAAATGACGGCTCACATACAAATCATACCAAATCTCCTTCGTATCACTCCTTGTAATGACGGCTCAGTATTGGCATTTGAATTAAGATATTAATATATGCACGGCTTCCCACAGATACCAGCTGACTGCTCAGTAGTATTCAAATTGATACACGGCTCCCTTAGAGTGTAGGCCTTCATTAGGAGATGACTATCTGAGGTGGCAGTCTGAAAGTAATCTGCTGGCCTTAATCTCCTTCCCAAGATACGGCAATATGGAAGCTCTCACACAGGAAGGTCCTGATAATCTCCAAGGTAGTAGCGGCAGGTTGAATAATAGTATTATCATCCCCTTTTACCCATTCAAAGCCCGTGGGAATCCTTATTTCTCCTGAAACTAGCTGAAACAATCAATATCGGAGGCAATATTAAATATCTCAGGATTTCCTTAGACCGCGATTATGTTTTAAACCATACAATAATATTTGTCTTGTTTTGTCCTCTAGACAAACCCGATCCCCTTGCTGCATACGTCAGACATTGCACTATCTTTGAAGCCACGTTTCAATCCCTTCATATATGGTTCTGCATTACTATTTCATATGCCCTATGTTAAATATAATTTCCAATACCAAAGCGGCAGGGGACTAAATAAATATATTTGTTTCCTTCGAGCAGTTCTATAAAGATGGTGGCAGGAGCATTGAGAAACTGCACATTAACATTTTACTATTGCAAACAAATCAAAATGCCTTGTTCAACCTGGAAACTCCTCAAAGGCTCAACCTGTAACCTCAATAAGTATCTGAAATTGGCCCTCATAGAAGACTTTGCAAATTTCCCGAATGTTCAATCTGAACAATGAAGCTCTATATTCAAACACCATGATCAGGGGTTTCGTCCTTTCATGGCTACAAAATCTTGAGAGTTTCCGTTCTCAAAGATCCCAATGTAAAAAACCAATACAATTCTCCGTGATATTATTCTGTCTGCCAACATCCCTTTTAACCTCCGCCACCCTCCAGTTAGTTCAACTGAATGTTTTAATTAATGACTTTATTGAGAATTAATATTTATAATGATTTAATAAAGTCATATTTTATATTTAACTAGTTAAATAATAAGAAAGGTCTTTTAAGGAAAAAGTAGACCGTTTTTAATATCTAATTAATTAATCCGATTCTTTTCGGACATGCTAGAAACTGGGGACATCACAAAACGTATTTTATGATAACCCCTTATGATGTTATATACATTCAGAGATGGCACCTAGAACACACTAGAATGGATAAAATTGAAAAGATGTTTACATTAATTTATATTGAGTGTGTTTGGGATGATAGGGATAAGTAGCTAGCTCATACAAAACATAGTCTCTGAGCTCATACAAAACATGCAATAACCGAAACTGAGGTGATACCTTAATCAAGATACCACAAAAGACTATGCCTTTAAAAATGCACACATAAGCTAGGCTCTATACATACATTTAGACAATAGATAGTTGCAAAATATTCTATGAGTCTACCTAGTAATCCATGAGCATACCATACATTTCTTTTATTGTTCTGAGAAGGATTTTATAGTCATCTAGTTGGCCAACTAAACATCACACATCTAGAAACGCACACTATACATATGGAAACACTCAACTAAGTTTGATTTTGCCATTAATCATTCATTCTACAAAGGTTACAAATGCTTATTGCAAATTTGGGACAAACCTAGATCATAATAATAACAAATTACAATACCTAGGCTTGGAAATTGTGAACCCCTAGGGTTTTGTTGTGTGTCTTTCTCTTCGCTATACTCCTTTCCAACCCAATGCCATCTCCCTCTTCTTCAATAATGAAAACCAAAGTTTACATACCCCATTGCAAGTCATGCTAGAGTGGGAAATGTGGAAAATTTGCAAGAAAATCCCGAATTTCCATGACCTCAGCAATTGTAGGGGGTGCCCATACCACGACATCATGTTTTTCATCACTTTGCAACTTAAAAACTGCCTCAATCATGTCCTCGTGTACTTGCAAGGTATGGGAAGCCATCTTCTTTCCATTTGTAGCACTTCTGATCATTAATGGAGTCCATGGAAGGTGGGAGAGTAGTCGGAGTAATTGCGAGTAGGTAGATAGATGAATAATAGTCACCATTACATTTTGTGCTCAAAAACCCTTTTTTAAAATGCCTTTTTAGCTGGAGCGCATATCGGTACTGTGAGAGGGGTTTGAAACTTGAAGAATTCTCTATCAAACACTACATATAGTGTTTATTGACATATTGGGCAGGTTGTGAACTTCCTCGGAATCCCCGATGCCAACTATGAGCTTCTCTGCAAAACCTATTGGTCCACCCATTGCCCTCATTGATGTCTTTATGTGTTTGCACTTGGGAGTGGTTGTAAAACTACCCCAAACCTACAACAACTTCATAAACATTTCTTCCTTCACATTGGTGAGCTCCACCTTTTGTATGTTTCCATTTGGTGTCGACGATTGAACCTTGTCAGCAACCACAAGTGGTTTCAGAACCACCTCAAACATCCGACACATATAAAATATCTTCGCTTCCCTATGCTTATTGATGATCCAAGATGGTTATGAAACCACATCAAAGCTTCGAAAAACACATACTCCTCCACTTTTATACCTCGTCCATCACTAGCCTCTTTCCTTTAGTTGTTGGAAAAACACGTTAGCTTTTGAACTTGTTTTGGGAACCACAAGTATTCTAAAACTACTAGAATCTCCCAACGTGAAGCTAAAGAGCTAATCCTCTTGCTTTCTTCAAAAGTTATAAAAGGTTTGTTGGGCTTTGAGAAGGTTAGGAAAACCTTGTTGGGAGCTAACACAGGTTCTTGAACCCCTTCCATTCGCTGACAACCTTTCAAACAAAATACTTCCTTCTCTTTCTTTTGATTGTTGACAAATCCTATTGGAAGTTGAACCAATTTTGGGAACCAAAGGTGGTTATGGAACCGTTGTCACATAAAACTGCACCTTGTTGAACAAAGGCTTAGTTTTCTAATGACACCATTGCAATGACCTCAAGGTGTGGGACCTTGCGGATTGAGGTCAAGTCTCTAGAGAAGGCCGACTTCCTCTTCTAAGCTAAGTGCATATGTGTTGGTCCAACCCAACACATTGAACCCTATCACTACTCTATTCTAACGACTTACAAGGGAAATGGGGAAGAAGGAATGCATTAAAGGGAAAAGGGGTGATGCACCAAGATAGAAAGTTGTTTCTTCCTTGCTTTAGATTGCACAATACACCAACAAATCAACTAGAACACACATTTAGACATGAAGGTAAATAAATTTACACAACCATGCAAGAAATAACTGTGATAGTAGCAAGATTTTATTGATATAAGGCATAAAAGCCAGACTTTACAATGGCAGAATACAAAAATGTAGTGTTTGCTAAAGAAAATTGTGAGAGGAGCCCAAAAGAAGAACCCATAAAAAAAATACACACTTGGATGATTACAAACCAAACCCTAACCCAACTAGCAGTAAATACAGGTCTGATCTGAAAGGACTCAGTCATGAAATTCATGCTCAAAACAAGCATGGTCACCATACCTCTGCAAAGAAGGTTGTCCAAAAGTGCCTCCAAAATCCTCCATGAAATCAGTGATCTGGGCATGGGATTCATCAGAGGGGGACAAAAAGTATAAATGAATGAGCATGGGTGCCACAAAATCCACTTGTAGAAGTCAGAGAATGCATTAAATGTTGTCCTTGAAGCCCAAAAGTCGAAATAGGTAGCTGAGAAAGTCGTATGAGCATTAATGGCGTCATCGTGCAAAAACATACTATTCCGTGGAAATGTCGGGGCTTTGGGCTCGAAAGAATCATTGGTCATGCATTAAAATGACGAGAGCCTCGAATAGAGCACATTGTCGGGAATCAGGGTCGAGAAGAAGGCTTACCTCTTACCTAAAGTAGGTAAGAGGTAAGCCCAAATCCCTACACTCGAAAAGCGAACATCGGGCGTTGGGCTTGAAAGAGGCAAACGTTAGGCGTTGAGTTGGAAAGTAGCAGACATCGAGCGTCGGGTTTGAAACTTATCGCTTACCTCAAGTAGTAAAAGGTAAGGGAGAAGTCCGACTCTTGAAATCCGAAAATTTGACACTTAGCCGAATTTTTTGAAGGAAGCTTGTTGGGAATTGGGGGTTTGGAAGAAGGCTTACCACCTACAAAGGAAAGATAAGAGGTAAGGGAAAAGCTTGACTCCCGAAAGTCCGAAACTTAAGGACTTAACCATTTTTTAGGACCTTTTAAAGGGATATTCATGCAAGATGGCCCATATAGGATCTCTCGGATCAGTTCTTATTGATGGGTCATACAAAGGTAGTATGAAATGTCAACAGGGACCACATCAAACCTTTGCTAAAATGAACCCTTCCTTACTTCACCTTGCTTGTCGGTAGATCATGGCGGCATTCTAACCCATTTCAGGAATCCAGGGTAGTTCTAGAACCATATTATATCTCTGCCAAACATTTAACATAGTGGCTTCCTTTGTTGGGCCATTGAGCCATGTTAGGAACTTGAGGCAGTTTTGAAACCACATCATAGTTTTGACAAAACAACACTTTCGCTTTCCATACTTTGTCTTAGTCCATTTTAAATACCTTGGTGTTAGTGTGGGGTCGAGATGAGGATGAATACAAGTTGGGAAGTAGACGTTGGCTGGAAATAGGGAATTGGAACCTTAGGTTCTAGGTTCTTGTTGGGACTTGGGGTCTGAAAGGGAAGTGCGAGGAAATATGGAGGTGTTAGTTTTATGATCAGATTAGACAAACAAAATTTAATTCAAAATCAACACAATAACACAATAGATACCTTGGGAAAACCCTCCACTTGAGGGAGAAAAACCCAACAACAATATATTACTTATATATTGAATGTCAACAAGAATTGTCTCCTTTACAAGAGGCCGATATGAAGGCCAGATATAAGCACCACAATTTGGTGTAACACAGATACAAGATGATATAATTTGCTGATTATAAACTCAGCCTCCAATGGATATCGATCTGCTCTTGATATCTTCTTACACCTTCAACTCGCACCAAGAAACTATCGAACTATCTTGAACAATGAATATCAAACAATGAAACACCATTGATCATATATACAAGATGGAGTGGAGGACGTGACCCTTCAAAGCATCATGTCGGCCTTCATAGAAGAATGCATCCCTTCATTAAATCGCATCCACAATAAAGGAATGTGTCTCTTCAAAAATCGCGTCCAATATGCATAATGTAGGCCTCACCAAGATCATGCCTCTTCATGAATTTGAGCCACCAATATTAATTATCATTTAATACAAGAGGCGTGCCTCTGCATAATAAATCGCTATCTCTATAAATTAAATAGCCAACGCCTATTATTTAATTTATTCAGCATTGTAAAGGAGATAGGCTAGAATAGACAACCGACATTGCATGATAACATCAACACTCCCTCTTAGCTAGGGAGGATAATTCCAGCTGCATAGGACATATCACCTCATCGTGATGTCAACCACAATGGCTACTCCCATATGTGGAAAAGAAAGATACCACCTCATCGTGATATCAGCCATCATGGCTACACCCATGTATGGTATGTACAAGTGCTCATCACTCAACGTGATGTTGTCACCTCATCGTGACGTTCACCATGGCTCTCCCAAAGGGTGAAAACACAAGTACAAGAAAATCATCACGGACTCTCTCACGTGATGTTGTCATGGAGTCACACACATGACATCCACCATGGCTCTCCCAGAGGGTGGAAACAAGGGCTTTCACCTCAAATCTCTCTTAAAGAGAAATGCATTAACAAGGGCTTGCACCTCAAATCTCTCTCAAAGAGAAATGCATTAAAGAAGATCACTGATACTGAGACTCCTTCTCAGCTAGGGCTTCATTCTCCACCATACCAAGTTTGTCTCGAAAGTACACAAACTTTATTTTGGAGAGAGGCTTGGTGAGAATCTCTGTCGTCTGCTCATCAGTGCTGATATACCTCAACTGTATTGCTTTCCTCAATACCATATCTCTGATATAGTGGTATTTGATCTCAACATGTTTAGTTCTGTCATGAAACACAGGGTTGACAGAAAGCTTCACACAGCTTTGGTTATCACAATGAATGATAGTTGGCTCCATTGATTTTCCAAACAATCCTGCAAGGAACTTTCGAAGCCACACTGCTTCTCGAGCTGCCACACAAGCTGCAATATACTCGGCCTCAGCTGTACTTAGTGCCACTGAAGACTGCTTCCTGCTACACCAGGATATCATCGTAGACCCCAAACTGAAACAACATCCAGAGGTGCTCTTCCGATTAGTAACACGCCCTGCCCAATCAAAATCAGTATAACCATGCAGCTTCAAATCCACATCTGAAGAATATCTCAACCCATATCCAACTGTGCCACGCAAGTATCTCAGGATATGTTTTGCTGCAACTAGATGTATTTGCCTTGGTTCACACATGAATTTGACTAAGTGCACTCATTGCATAGCAAATATTTGGTCTAGTATTGACTAGATACATCAACGATCCAATCAACTGCCTGTAAATGATGGGATCCACCAAATCTGAATTAGCTACAACCTCTTTTAACTTCTGAAAATTGGTTTCCATAGGCGTAGACATGGATTTGCAATCCATCATACCAAATCTCGTCAAGATGTCAATTGTATGCTTCTCTTGACTTAGAATAATCTCATCCGGCATCTGCCATGCTTCTAAGCCAAGGAAGTAATGCATGTATCCAAGATCCTTCATTTCAAATTAAGAAGCTAACTCCTTCTTGCTTTTGATAATGAGGTGATCTTCTCCAGTAAGAAATAAATCAACATAAGGAACCAAAATCAATTAGATTACCATCTTCTTTAGGTTCAATAGGCTCCCTCTGAATCTTCAAGTACTTGCATCAATCTTCTGACCTAATCGTCCAAGATTGCCTGCAACGCTTGCCTTAGAGAAATGGTTTCCAGCGCACACCTTTGTAGAGATTCAGGGCTGTCCTCTTCGACCTCATCCTTGAACACTCTATACTGAATAGGTTTGCGGAGCTACCAATGTTAAATCCAGGTTGACTAACTTGAGCAATTCTTATCTCAATTGCTGAAGAGGATCTTCAAGGATTTAGCATTAGGCCTTGCAACTTCTTCTCCGTGAGTCACATAACTCCCTCTAAAGGTTAATTTCTCTTCTTTGAAAAGATTGATTACAATGACAACCTGAATAGGTTCTTCCTTTTCGAGAGATGTCTTCAGCCACCGACTCAGTCCCACGGCTGCAAGCTGTGTCTCCATGCTTTTGCCTACAAGATGCGTCAAACTCTTCTTCTCTTGAAAGCAATCTCTTACGCTTCTTGGTCCATCCTGAAAACATTAAGGAGAGATTACTGCTAGTTTATAGAACTCAGTTATTCTGAAGAGAAATACCAATGCTGGAAGCATACATGATTTACTATCTCAATGTTATAGCATGAATTAATAACTACATAAGAAATTCATGAACATGAAATACTTATCTCATCAGAATCTCCTCTAGATAATTAATTCATCATTCATTTGCTTCGATCCAATCTGCATTTTAAAGGATTAATACTAATAATAATAGATTATATATAAGAAGTAAATATCAAAAGATCAAAAGTAAAGAAGTAATAGAACTTATTTTTATTGATTCTGATATATCTTTCTTCCATCTTTTACTCCTCTCGAAAGAGTTAATCTCAGCACAACAAGAGACAACTTGCTCAACTCAGATTTCTCAGACACATTATGCAACCAGCATATACAACATAGAATCAGGCCTCTCAAAGGTACCATCATAGTCCATGCACAAAGAGAATGTTATCGATATGATTGTCCAATCACAACGAAGTTGCAGTTCTCTTTTCATCTTAGAGTCACACTCAGAGATCTTCACAATTTGCAAGGAATAGTGGTATCTCCAAAGGATCTTGTCCTAGTGATCACTATTCAAGAGAAACCACGATTTTGACTAAACACACATGATTCAAATAACCAAGGTCAGATTTGCACAACTTAGCAAATTGAATTTTAGCCTAGAAGGGTGATTTCAAACAAAACAAAGAATACTTATCTCTTTAAATATTTTGATGGGTGGACATAGTATGATACGCTACTCTTGCGCTCAGATCAGTCCACAACCTTCACGGCTTGAACACAGGCCCATGACTTAGAATATAAATTCCCTTGAATCCTTTTGAGGAGAGATCTCATCCACATCCGCAAATGAAGCATGTTGTTTAGGCCTGGTTGGGCAATCTTTTGCATAGTGACCAAACTTGTCACATCTAAAACATTGAACGCAAGATAGATCCTTCTTCTTCTTGAATGCAAGAGCACCATCTGACCCTTTATCTCTATTCCTCTTGAAATATCCTTTCTTTCTTTCTTTCCCTTTCTTCTTTGAGGAATGTGTAGCAAGAACATGAATGTCTTCATTTGTAGAGCTTCGATCAATACCTCTTGCAGCCAACTTAGACTCTTCTTGAATACAATCTGCCCTCAAACGATCAAACTTGGGAAGTTTCGATCTCGCATTGATTCCTTGAATGTAAGACTTCCAAAATGAAGGAAGACTATTAAGAGCCAACATGGTCAAATCCTTGTCATCAACAATATGACCAATGGTAGAGAGTTGATTTCTTAATTCGGAAATCTTCATGAAGTAAGCGATGACAGATTCTTCTTCCGCCATCTTAACATGATGAAGTTGTTGCTTTAATGCAAGTGCACGGCTTGTGTTGTTGATCTCATACATCTCTTCCAAAGACTTAAGCATCTCTCTTGCTGTCTTCAACTTAGAGATGATTGGAACAATATGGTCCTTCACGAATCAACTAACATCTTCTTCGCCTTAGTATCTTTCTTCTTCCATTGAATCTTCTCTTCCTCATTAGTAGGCTCCGGGACTTTGCTCTCTACGAACTCAGCCAATTCATTTTCCTCCAAGGTGAGCATAATTCTGAATCTCCAAGATGTGAAATTTGTTGCTCCCTCGAGTCTGTCCTCAATCTTGAGTCTGTTCACCATCTTGATGAAGAGATAGATGTGATCAAAGATGAGAAAGAGAATAAAGAGTATCGCTGTTAGACTAAATCTGATCAAGATCTTCTTCAAACCCGCTCTGATACCATGTTAGTTTTATGATCAGATTAGACAGTCATAATTTAATTCAAAATCAACACAATAACACAACAGATACCCTGGGAAAACCCTCCACTTGAGGGAGAAAAACCCAGCAACAATATATCACTTATATATTGAATGTCAACAAGAATTGTCTCCTTTACAAGAGGCCGATATGAAGGTCAGATATAAGCACCACAATTTGGTGCAACATAGATACAAGATGATATAATTCGCTGATTATAAACTCAACCTCCAATGGATATCGATCTGCTCTTGATATCTTCTTACACCTTCAACTCGCACCAAGAAACTATCGAACTATCTTGAACAATGAATATCAAACAATGAAACACCATCGATCATATATACAAGATGGAGTGGACGACGTGACCCTTCAAAGCATCATGTCGGTCTTCATAGAAGAATGCGTCCCTTCATTAAATCGCGTCCACAATAAAGGAATGTGTCTCTTCAAAAATCACATCCAATATGCATAATGTCGGCCTCACCAAGATCGTGCCTCTTCACGAATTCGAGCCACCAATATTAATTATCATTTAATACAAGAGGCGTGCCTCTTCATAATAAATCGCTATCTCTATAAATTAAATAGCCAACGGCTATTATTTAATTTATTCAGCATTGTAAAGGAGATCGGCTGGAATAGACAACCGACGCTGCATGATAACATCAATAGGAGGAAGGGAAGGCGGGGTATGAGAGGAATCAAGGACTTGGAACTTAAAGTTCCAACTACTTAGTCCACAAATGACCCCAAAATCTGCAAAGAACAAAGAGGTAAGGCCATGTGGGGATTTAGAAGCGAAAAGTAAAAGGGAAAGGTAACTTAGAGGAACCATGAAATTAAGGATAAATTCCAATGTGCTTGAGACCTCTGAAAACCTAAAAAGCCTGAAAACACCCAAGGAGAAGCCGAATAACTAGGGAATGACTATAAAGCACCCCATTAACATATTTTACTAAGGGATTTGATGAACACACTTTGAATGAATACCCTTAGACAATTATTTAGCATGGAGATTTCTTAGATCGGTTATCAATGGTGGGTGAGATGGAGTCAAATGCACAACTTATGGAGCAGAACAAAGCAAAGACAAGGCACAACAAATTGGGATGCCAACACCTTGAAAATATAAAAATGCTCGTCATTCAAATGTGATGTCATGGTTGTGAAGACAATTGAATATAGTTTTTGTGAAAAATTGAAGATGAAATATGTGGAAAACTGTTTATGAGGGTAGGGCTATTTGAATGATTTTTAGATCCATCTATAATTGAAGTAGGTTGAGGGAACTTGAAAGTACAATCATTTGAATTAGAAAGGTACTAGGGTAAATGGAACCCGAAGGTAACCTTGCACTAGTGAACTAAAATGATGAAAAAATATAAACATATTGAGATAGATAAACCAAAAATGGCTAAACCTGTGAGAGATATGAAGCATTGCAACTACAAATATCTATATGAAGAGAGAACCCATAGATTAGAGCCAATCGAAGTCAAATCTGGGACCAAAACTGGTAAGCAGCGTTGGATTTGAATGCGACATATCTCTGTACTTGTAGAAATTTGAATATTCTCATATATATCTTGACAGTTTAGTTTTGGGTTCTATAGGAGTCCATGCCCATTCAAGAAAAACTGAAACATAACAGCAAGAAAGCTGAAAATAAGCCTGAAAATACAATACCCTGGCAGTAAAGGGCCAGCAAAGCCAAGAAACACATCTCACCAACTTTCAACAGCACAGCAAGATGGACCCGGGCTAAACCTCCATCTGCCTTAATCCAGGCTTAATAAAATATCGCCTTTTAGCTCTAATATTGCCACTTTTGGAGATGACCAGGTGAGGAAAGAAGCTGAATATTTCCAAACAGCCATCACATAAGATAATTTTGAGGTTATTGACATTAACATACATAGCTAAATCTTGGCTAAGCTAAGTTTTCATGTATTTTAGAAATAGAATGAGTGGGCCACTCAAGGGCAACTAATTCCTCTGACTGCAGCGGCTGCATCTCCGTCTCCCCCAGATCATGTGTACCTTCATTAGAACTTTCTGCAATAAGAAAAATGTCCTCAGAGAGAATGATTCTTTTAAGCATCCAACCCCTAGAAACAAGTTCTGCAATTCGAGTGCTCATTTTGTTTGCAACGTCCTCCATAATTGACATACTAGTTCTCTGCAAATCAGAGTTGCAAAGCTCATTCTCATTTAAGATTGTTTTCACAAAGTTAAGTGTATCCAAATTTAAAATGTTGAAGGTACATTTGAGATGCCTATCGGACACTGCACCACTGTAGGGCTAATCCCTACCAGACATTGTGTGCTTCATCTTGCCCTACTCCTTCAACTGACTGAAATCCTTCTGCACATGAAAACACAGAACCACCTGCACACCCACCCGGAAAGGCAAAGCAAACATAATCAAAAGGTTGGGAGCCAAAATCCAGTAATTAGATTTCTGCTTGCTTCACATTTGATGTCTAGCCTACCAACAAGAAAGTTGCATGGGGGAGGAGTCTATAGCATCAAGAAACAATGACATATTTTTCCCTCCATAATTTTGGAAAAGGGGAATTAAAAATACTAAAGGATGGACATCGAAACTGAGGAAGGAAAGGAGTATTCATAGGAAGGGCCTTGTCTTCTAAAAACTCCTCAGTACTACATTCCCCTGGGTCCTCACTAAACTTTGCTGCGGAAGGAAGTTTAGAAATCCTGTGTTTGCAAGGCAATCTGCAACATGATTGCACTCCTTGTAATCTAAGTAACCAGATTCATTGAATTTTATTGTAAAAATTCAAATTCAGTGAATCTCAAAAAACTCTATTTTTCTAAAAATTGCCATTAAAAATAGCAATACGAATTTTTGAAGGAAAGAGTTGAGTTTATGTGCTTTTCTCTATAAAACACACTTAGGTATGACTGAAAAATGCATCCTCTTTTGGTGTTTTGCTAGTGCCTTAGTTGTTATCACAGCTATTTGCGAGTGCCTTAGTTTTTCATGTTTGTAACCGTTGTCTGCACTCTTACTGGGCCATTCTTACGCTTTTTCTTTGTCCCTTCTGCACTGGCTCATTTGTTCCTGAGGTTTGAATGTGTGTGGTTTATCTGAAGACATTTAACAGTGTCATGATTATGTGTTTGGCAGTTCTTTTGTTCAGCTTTTACCGCGTGGCAGCAACATTTAATGCGTGACAGCAGTGTTTGTATCTTTTGTTTTGTTTTTTGTTAACATTAATGTTCAATGTTTAATGTTCATTATGTCTTCCATTGTTTTTAATAATTTTTTAATATTTTGACCGAAAATTTTAAGGTTTGAAGTTTACAAATTAATGTTAATAAATTTTAAAATTAATAATATAGTGAAATTTATAATGTATTTATAACTTTATTAGTATATTAACCTTATTAATAAAAAATACAGATGTAAAATAATCAAATTTATCAATATATTAAGTTCATTAATAAAAATTGTAGATTTATTATTTTATATTATTCGAATTTAATCACAAATTTTTTCCCAGATTGTTCAAATTTTATCTTCCCCAAACTTGAACACGAACACGAACCTAGTGACATAGCTTGTAATAATTACCGTAGGAAATGCTTTGAAACCTCTTACTAATAAGAGAAAATTCCTTCAATATGATTCTCAATTTCCAATCATTCAAATGTTTTTGCTTGCAGCCCTAAATAACCACCTGGGAGTCCCCTTCGACTTCAAAGAATTTGCAATGCAAAGACTTAGCCAACTTAATACCTTCAAGCAGTGCCAATAATTCAGCTTCATTATTTGTCTTCAAACCAGTGTTCCTTGGGGTTTCAGGGTTGGGGATGGGGGGATGTGTTTTGAGGGACACGGGGTAGGGTGTCTAAGTTTGTGGGCGGCGGGGGAGCGGTGCGCTGAAATACATATAGTACTTGAAAAAATAGTTATAAAAAGATGTATAACTGTAGAAGCTTAAGGAATAAGTAAAGTTTAAAGTTTAAACACATTGCAATGATTTCATTGAACTAATGAACATTGAAAATCAAAATGAAAATATACTTAATAGACATTGGAATGAGAACTAGATGTTTCATAATTTGAATTTCATAATCATGATTCATAATTACAATCAACAATGTTCAAAGTTCAAAGTTCAAAACAAAATACTAAATACTAAATTTGAGGCATTCAGTCTAATAGTTCATGTGCCTTGCCCGTGCTTGCAATTTTTCAGGGTTCGACCCCTCCTTGCCTGTGCAGCTGCAAGTGCAACTTGAATAGGAGCTTTGGACAGGTATGGATACCCAACAAAGCATAAATAGAAATGAAACAAAAAAAACCCTCATACCTGTAACTTTCAATTGCCCGAACTCAGACACCCATGCTCATTCGTGTAAACACTTAAACAACAAAATGAAAATAGAGGAAAAAGTCAAAGGCATGGTCGATTTTACCTTTTAGGCTTTTAAGAATACTTTAAAATTTAAAATTTATAAATTTTACTTTTTTTTTTTTTTTTAAATTCATTTTTTATTGCATTTTTAAGGGGGATGCCTGAAAGTTTCTTTCACTTTGGGGGATGTTTGGAAGTCTCAAGGATGTCCAAAAGTCCCCTCAGGGGAGAGAGGTTTCGGAGGCGGCGGAGAAACGGGAGGATGGCGAGGGGACATTTCCCTGACGTCTCCAAGTTTCAAAAACGTCCCCATCTCAAAAATGACAAGATTACCGAGGGGGACGCGTCCCCGTGGAACACTGCTTCAAACCCAAGAAGAATGGTCCACCCTTGATGACTGAGCTAAGGGAGAACATACACAATCCCAGCCCCAATTGGGTGAGGATTACTTTTATGATTTATCTACTCCATCAAAATTTATTTTGAAAAAACCTTGCTTTGGAGGTCTACAAGTAGTAACTTTTTGCTTCGCTCTTATATCAATTGCCCCATTAATGGGGGAATGCTCTCTCTCTCTCTCTCTATATATATATATATATATGATAATTGTTTAAAGTAATAACTTAAAAGCATAACAAGAGCCTAAATTTTTACTTAAGAAGTAGCTTAGTTGTTGCCACTGTTTTGCCGCTGTTGGGGATCAAATTCAAGAAACCTTGGAACAATATTCCTTAATAAAGAAACGATATAACCCCATTTCTTGGTTTGAGCCTGTTTCTGTCTTATTTCTCATTTCTAATAGCATATTTTCTTAGATTGATAGTGCATCACCATGCAGTAATAAGGAAATAAGTACAAGTGTTCTTTGATTTACCTATCGAAGAGAACTTAATAAATTTGCCATCAATTTTACCTTTGTGGGAAAGTCTTTGAAAATCTTCATCCAATGTTTCACGTAGTTGAAAAAGTATGTAAGGAAGATTAAAATTGCAACCAGGCAAAAAAGAAGGGAAATGGATGTGGATTGGCTATTGATGCTGAGAAGTTATGGGACAATTGCCTGTTTGCAATTAGGGGCTTGCACCAGTTTTTGGATTGGAACTGGCTTATTGAATCTTCATGGTTGAAGCTATCTGACCAAGGTAGCTTGGAAAATTTATAGAAGGGATGACTAGTGTGGTTGAATTTCATAAGCCTGCTAAATATTATTAAATTTTTGCAGGATAACAATCAGAACTTACACCTGTCCTTAGATAGAATTTAAGACTTGAAGAATCATATGTTTGACACTGTCTGCTCTTCTATCTGACTAATACTTGAATTAATAACAGAAATAGCAATGCATACTAGACAGAGGAGTAAAAGTATATTGTTATTCACACATGAAGTTATTACAAAAGTAGACCAGAGATGGTCAGCCAAAGATCAGACTGCCTTCCCTGACTACACAAAGGCTATTTAAAAGATCTGATGGTTGCCAAGCATAACACAACATCTACCAACTGATTCTTATAACTACTTGAATGCTGACAGACAATTAATACATAGTCGAATACAGCCATATTAACAAAACATAATAAAAGCAGAACAATAATGCTTCCACAGTCTATAATAATTTTTAAACAATTTTTTTGGATAAAACTGTGTTAAGTTTATTAAGAAATCTACATTTTGAATCATACCACATGATCATCATCAGGATTTGACAATTATGTCGGAAAATAAGATTCAAGCAAGTATAAATACCAGACAAGCAAAACAAGGGATGAAAGGCCGACAAGAGAACAAATGCAAAATGAAAACTAAACTTACGATAAGTGAACCCAAATGATTAAAAATAAATTATAAAATTATAAAAGGGAATAACCAATTAAAAACTTAAGTAATAAGATAGTAAATTAAATATGTCATGCAAATAAATGAGATTAAATATAAAGACCGGAAAAGTCAAAAGTAATAAAGGGAAAGCAAAATGAATAGACAAAATAAGATAAAAGCATTCACAATTATTATATTATTGTAAATATAATAATAGCGATTATATATCATTATGTAACAAGAAGAAAAGAATAACCTGATAGAATATAAGAGCAAGAAAAATAAAGAAGCAACATAGTAAAGATAACAACAAGAAATATAAAAACACAAGTAACTGAACAACACAACCTACGAAAGCACCCAAAGAAGATATACGTGTGCATATATAAGAGTATATCTCTATATATATTCTTATCACAGATGGAATAAAAATACAAGAGAGGAAAGGCAAGGCAAGTGAAGAAATAAACAAAATCATGGTAAACCAAGAGAGGAAAAGGGAGTTAACCTAGGAGGAGAGAAAACGGATGCCAGAGAAAGGGAAAAGAACCAGGAACCAGCACTCAACTGGAAAATGGACAATGTGATGAGGGAGAAAAAGTGGGGGAAGGATAAAACCAAGAGGACAACAGGTGGGAAACAGTCAGGAGGGATGGGAAGTTTGGTTTCTGATACAGGCAAGTAATGGTTTCCAAGAAATACTCACATTCCAACCCTCATCACGATTGTTTTTGAATTACATGGAAAGCACACTGAACACATTACAAGGACATGCATAGTCCTGAAATTTGAAATTGTACTCTCATATACATACTACATAGATGTCAAAATGCAACAGCTTGAAATTGGAGAAGCACAGTCAATCGAAGGTATCTTTGTATCTATGAAGCATCAAATATTAAATTGAATCTTGTAAGAGGTCTCTCACTTATATACAGGAAGCTTTTGCAGACTCATGCAAAATCAGATTATGTACAGTCATAAGAAAACACATGTATGATACTTCGTCATTGAGATCACTCACAGGTCAGAAAAGCATATCAGCCTCTTTATCAGAGGACAGATAGTTAGAGTTTCAATGGCAGAATTTTGCTCAAGCATCCAGCTATCAAAGCTCTCCCACCCCTCTTTTCCTTCTTTATTTTTTGCGTGCTGGGCTGTAGGGGATAGCTTACTGTCCCTTAGAGATTTTTACCCTTTTCCAGGACATCACCAGTTTTTTTTTTGCAGATAGAGGTTGGCCTGGAGATGTTTCCAATGTGTTCCCATGTCCCTGAAATGTCTTGGCTATGGGGACAGATGGAAAGGCCTATAGGACACATCCCCGTGGAACATAGCCTTAAATTAATCCAAACTCTTGTCTTTTGTAGATAGCCGATCTTCATCTACCATGTTTATCACAATCTGGCAGATTTTAAGGAATTCTAGGCAGTTTGTAAAAATATTGTTTACTCAAGTGCATGCCATAATATTAGTATAGTACTAGATGTCTCAGAAATACACAATACTTTTGCTAAATGGCTAGGAAAAGAATAACTATAGCTTTAGTATTTTAATTTACATTTCATACACCTAGATCAACGGCCATACTCAATTTCATTGCAGGCATCTTCCAAACTCAATAGAGTTCTAACGTTTGAATTTCTTCTTTACATGCTGTAACTTATTTAACTATATCATGGTTACTATTTGGCATGCATATTAACCTAGACCTTTCATCTAGCTGATTGTAGGATGTGGAGAAAATTGGCAAGCAGTAAATATGGAAACTGTTTCTTATGGTATATGCATATAACAGAAGCTATTTCCAAGTTGTGGAAATCTGCTGGTATTTGCATACCTTTTTCTAACTTTGATAGAAGAATTCCCGAGTTTGGGCTGTGGTTGTACTGATTGGATGTTCAAGTCTTTACCATACTAGTTTTTACTGATACTTCACTGTAACAATAATATCATTTTTCCCTTTTCTTTCTTTCTCTGAGTGTAGCCTGATTATGAACAGTTTAATGAATCAGGTGGTGGTGATGACACATGCATATGGAAAGCGGAGTGGTGTTCGCTACATGACAAATGGATTGAAAGTGTATTATATTCCATGGCTTCCTTTTTTTATGCAGAATTGTCTGCCAACTATTTATGGGATTTTCCCTATATTAAGAACAATTTTGATTCGAGAGCATATTACCTTGGTTCACGGACATCAGGCTTTCTCTACTCTTTGTCATGAAGCACTTCTGCATGCAAGGACTATGGGCTACAAGGTGGTGTTTACTGATCATTCACTTTATGGATTTGCTGATATTGGCAGTATTCACATGAATAAAGTGTTGCAATTTACTTTGGCAGATGTGAATCAAGCTATTTGTGTTTCACATACAAGCAAGGAAAACACTGTTTTGCGGTCAGGTTTGCCTCCAAATAAGGTGTTTGTAATACCAAATGCTGTGGACACAGCTATGTTCAAGCCTAATCCTAACTGTTGCTCATGTAATGAAATTGTAATTGTTGTTATAAGTAGGCTGGTTTATCGGAAGGGTGCGGATCTCCTTGTGGAGATTATTCCAGAAGTTTGCCGTCTATATCCAAATGTAAGTAAATGTTTAATTTTGTTTCACAAACCTTACCACAGAATTCAAAGTAATCACCAATCACTTCAAGAGTGCTTGAAATGATGTCACTATTTTTTTGATTTTATGTCAAGGTACGCTTCATTGTTGGGGGAGATGGACCCAAGAGGGTACGGTTGGAGGAGATGAGAGAGAAATATTCTCTTCAAGAAAGAGTTGAAATGTTGGGGGCTGTTCCACATGCTCAAGTGCAGTCAGTTCTTGTTCGTGGTCACATATTTTTGAACAGGCAAATTCTCTTTTGCAAGTCTTCATGTAGTAGCTATACTTTTTCGTAGGGACTAATGCTTGTGCACATGTTGCGAGTCATGAAAATCCATATTGAGATTCATTCTAGATTATTGCTTGTTTATGGACACAAGGAATACACCCTTTCTATTGTGATATATTATAAGGATCTTGGACATATGGCCCTTTTCACAAAGGAATCCTTCTCAAATAGTGATCTACTCATGGGTACCCAAAATTGTCTCACCTAAATCTTGTTTAGCCTTTAAGAGGCACAGGTTATTAAAATATTAGTTGTAATATTAATGGTCATCTTATTAGATTGTTTCTATTTCTGTTTTAGTTTAGATAACGTCAAATCTTGTTTGTTAGTTATTTTAGAAGTTTCTATTTCGATTATCTATATCTCCCTATATAAAGAGACTACGTCTCTTGTTTTGTAATCATCCAATAATCTTATTCAATATAACATTGATTATTTTATCATGGTATCAGAGCGGGTGAGTCTTTAGAATTTTTTTTCGTGCCCTAGTTACTTGGAATTATTTCCAAAATTTTTATCGTGTTGTATTTTCAAAGAAATTTCGAGGGTTTGTGTCTGAAATTTTTGTGAGTTCTTTGTCATAAAAATTTCGAACCTCTTGGCAAATCCGTGTGTCATTTTTAGGGCCACGTTCTTGTTATGAGCATCGTTGTTCTTCACTGCCCACGTGACCTTTTTTCCCACATGTTTTTTTGCTTCCAAACATTTTTGGCGGATTTTCCAGGCCGCATTTTGTCTCTTCGTGGCCGCGTATTTTCCTTATTTTTTTGGGCACGTGCATTTCTCATCTTCCTGGACGAGTGTTTAGTGGTAGCATCTAGACATAAAACATTGATTTCTGGCCGCGTTTCTGGTTTTCTTAGTTGCAAACGTGTTTTTTTTAGAGCTCGTTGTTTGGAGATTTTGAGCTTGGTTTTGGTGTTTTCTATGCTCAAACTTGGTCGGTTCTGCCTGCAACAGAGATGCCTACGGTTCTACCCTCTGTTTGGCTTGATTTCGTGCAGATTCGAGCTACTTTTTTGCAACTTTTTGAAGCTTTAATGGCGGCCTAGGGTTTCTACAAGTTCGTCTAGGGTTTTGACCCTCTGTTTCAAGACGATTTTTTTTTTCGATTGTAGATTCTTGGTGGGTTTTTTCGAGAGCTCAACTGGGTTGGTCTCCGTTTTTTCTGGGTGCTTCGTTTTTTGTGCCAATTTTTTTTGAAGAGTTGTGCCAGCTGATAGTCCAATGCTTTGCCAGCTGATCACAGAGTTA
Organism: Sequoiadendron giganteum; assembly: GCA_007115665.2. Lineage (NCBI taxonomy): Eukaryota > Viridiplantae > Streptophyta > Pinopsida > Cupressales > Cupressaceae > Sequoiadendron > Sequoiadendron giganteum. Next base: position 59,188,325 of record CM021108.1, on the reverse strand, counting down.
CCTCGTTTTTTGTGCTTTGAAAAACAGGAGGGATGGCAACTTTGTCCAATGTTATGTTGGAAAGTTCGCAGAGGTTCAATGGAAAGAATTACAACACGTGGAAGCAAAGGATGCTTACCATCTTGGAGTACCGGTGTCTGGATGCACTTGTCCTAAGTACAGAAACTTGTCCCACTTCTGCTGGGAAGGATCATGACAAGTATGATGGAGGTAATAAGGAGGCAGTTATGCTTCTCAAATTATCTATCACCGATGAAATGTTACCAGAAATACCTTTTGGTAAGTCTGCTGCAGAGATCTGGAAGCATTTGAAAGATCTTCATGAAACCTCAGACAAGAGCAGGGATTTCTTCTTGAAGAATATGCTCTTTTCTATTATGATGGATGACCAAGTGTCTTTGCAGGAGCACTTGATGAAAATAAAAAATATTCGTGATCAACTGGAGGCCATTGGTCATACGATGGAAGAGGAGGATATGGTGGTGATCACTTTGAAGAGTTTGCCACGTTCCTACGAGCACTTCACCGAAATGCTCAACATTACATCCACCAATGTGGACTTGAAGTTCGATGAGTTGTGCAACAAGCTATTGCAGCAGGATAGGTGAAGGAAGTAGTTTGGGAGCAGCAGTGAGTCTCCTAGTGCTGAACAAGCATTTATTGCCAAGGACATTGGCAAAGGTCAGTCCACTCAGTAGAAAGGACGAGGCGATTCAGAGAACTCTAAGAAGTCTATTTCTTGCCATTACTGTGGGAAGATCGGTCATATACAGAGGTATTGCAGAAAGCGGTTGGCTGATGAGAAGACCAACCAGGAAGCGTCTCAACAAAGTGCTCACGTGGCAGAGCAAATTGAGCAAAAAGAGTTTGCATACTATGCATTTTGATGGCCAGCACAATATGGGTAGACTTAGTTTTTGTTTGTACGATGACCATTACGGGAGGGTATTAAAATATTAGTTGTAATATTAATGGTCATCTTATTAGATTGTTTCTATTTCTGTTTTAGTTTAGATAACGTCGAATCTTGTTTGTTAGTTATTTTAGAAGTTTCTATTTCAATTATCTATATCTCCCTATATAAAGAGACTACGTCTCTTGTTTTGTAATCATCCAATAATCTTTTTCAATATAACATCGATTATTTTATCACAAGTTTCAAGGATCTCACAATTACTTCTGTGTCTATTGAACAATAAATTATTTAGGTATAAGCCAATAGCATTTTAACAATGACCATTATTAGATTTTTCCCTTCTTGCCCTCTCTTCTCTTTGCATCTGAGGATTTAAATTTTTTTTAGAGCACTTTGAACGTTCTCTTTTTGAAAACTTATTTATTTCATTATTTGCAGATATTGTGATTATATCATATATTATGGCTATACAAAGTACCCCATTGTTATTAAAGTATTTATTGTATTAATGATCATCTTAGCTTTAGTTAGTCCTTAGTTTACTTTTAGTTAGCTTTTAGTAACTTTAGTTTATGCTTTAGTTCATTTTAGCATCTTTCAATTAACGTCTTGTAATTTTTTTAATAAGGAGTATTCGTCTCCTTTTGCAAACACACAATAACGAATATTGAATATCAATTATCATTTCATGGTATTAAAGCTTAGGCTCAAACTTATTTGTTTATTCATAATATTGAATATCGAATATCAATTATTACATTAATCCAGTAGTAAAAATTTGTGTATTCCTAAGGATTTTTTATAAAATTCTTAGATGTTTTTGCTTGGGATTTAAAAAAAAATCGTATGTTTATGGTTAACCCGAAAAATTGAAAAATTATTTCGGAAGGTTTTGACATTTTTTTTTTAAAACAAAAATCGAAGGTTTTTTGAAGCCAACTTTTGTGGATTTTTGCAAAAGTTTTTTGGAGGACATTTGTTTTAAGGACATTTACTTGAAAATTTTTCGAGGCTTTTCAGAAGAAATTCGTGAGTTTTTTCAAGAAGATTTCAAGGTTTTTTTTTTTAGTAATAAAATCACGGATTTTTTTCTGATAAAATCGCACTTGTTATGTGTTGACATCGTGGGCTTTTTTGAGTTTGTGGTCGTGCGATAAGGGTTTTTCGTCTTTGAGTGATAGACTTTTGCATTTCAAAGGTTTTTTTTCTCCTATGAAGGCATTTTTTTGGTGTCTGCAAGCATGGGTTTCATCAAGAAACCGTGGTATCTTTTTGTAACCATTTTCAAGGGATTTGCGACCAAACTTCTGTGCAAAATTGCGTTTCTTCTAGATGCGATCTCTGTATTGTTTTTTGGCACGCACTACTTTCCTGTGACGACTCTTTTGGTCGCATTTTTCGTGTCTTTTTTTGGGTGGAGTTTTTAATCCGTGCGACCTCTTTTCGTGGGCATTTTCCTTTAGTTTTTTGGGCGATTTGTTCAGAAATCAATTTTGAGCAGTTTTTGACGGGTTTTGTTGTTTGTGACCTGCTGTTTTCTTGAAGATTTGTGCTCTTTTTTGCAAATTTCACAATCCTTTGCTAGGGCTTTTTTTTGCAGATTCAAGGGCTTGAAGTTCAAGAGTTTTTGAAAAAAATCCTACAAAAATTTTGTTGGCTAGGGTTTTTGAAAAATTGTACTATTTTTTTGACAGGGTTTTTTCTGGTTGAAAAATAAAAATTCATGCAAAGAGTTTTTTGAAATTTTTTGCAAGTGTTTCTTGAAGAAGAGTTTTCGAAAAAATTTCTATAAAATTTTGCTGTCTTTCAAAAGTTTTTTGAGGATTTTTTTTCTGAAAAAATCTTACATTTTCAAAGTTTTTGAAGGTTTTTTCTGAAAATTCTTACAATTTTTGAGCCTCTTTTTTAGACGATTTTTGAAAAAATTGTAAATTGTACCAGTTGATTGTCCAGAGTTTGTGCTAGCTAATCATAGAGTTACCTCGTTTTTCGTGCTTTAGAAAATGGGAGGGATGGCGTCTTTGTCCAATGTTATGTTGGAAAACATGCAGAGGTTCAATGGAAAGAATTACAACACATGGAAGTAGAGAATGCTTACCATCTTTGAGTATCGGTGTCTAGATGCGCTTGTTCTAGGTATAAAAGTTCGTCCCACAGCTGCGGGGAAGGATCATGACAAGTATGATGGAGATAATAGGGAGGCAGTTATGCTTCTAAAATTATCTGTCACTGATGAGATGTTACCAGAAATACCATCTGTTAAATCTGTTGCGGAGATCTGGAAGCATTTGAAAGATCTCCATGAGACCTCTGACAAGGGCAGGGCTTTCTTCCTAAAGAATATGCTGTTTTCCATTATGATGGATGACCAGGTGTCTATGCAAGAGCACTTGACGAAAATCAAAGATATTCGTGCTCAACTGGAGGCCATTGGTTGTAATATGGAAGAGGAGGATATGGTGGTGATCACTTTGAAGAAAAGTTTGCCACGTTCCTACAAGCACTTCATTGAAATGCTCAACATTACATCCACCAATGTTGACTTGAAGTTGGATGAGTTGTGCAACAAGCTTTTGCAGCAAGATAGGTGATGGAAGCAATTTGGGAGCAACAACAAGTCTCCTAGTGTTGAACAAGCATTTATTGCCAAGGGCATTGGCAAAGGCAAGTCCACTCAGCAAAAAAGACGAGGCAATTCGGAGGAGGGCTCCAAGAAGTCTATTACTTGCCATTACTGTGGGAAGATTGGTCATATATAGAAGTATTGAAAGTGGTTGGCTGATGAGAAGTCCAACTAGGAAGAGTCTCAACAAAGTGCTCAAGTGGTGTAGTATACTCAGCAAAAGGAGTTTGCATATTATGCATTTTGATGATCAACACACCATCAAAATATGAGTAGACTTAGTTTATGTTTGTAGGATGACCATTAAGGGAGGGTATTAAATATTTATTATAATATTAATGGTCATCTTAGCTTTAGTTGGGCATTAGTTTACTTTTAGTTAACTTAGTTAGCTTTTAGTAACTTCAGTTTATGCTTAAGTCCGTTTTAGCATTTTTTAGTTTTCCATTTTAGTTTGCTTTAGTTAACGATGGTTTCTTTTTAGAAACATCGACCTGTAATTTTCTTTATAAGGAGTATTCGTCTTCTTTTGTAAACACACAATAACGGATATGGAATATCAATTATCATTTCAATTGTTCTTTCTAGATGCATACTAGTATAGATCTAATAGCTCTTTATAAACTTTGGGCAAAAGCACATGGGGCAAATCATGCATGCTGGAATGTCCATGATATCCTGTGGGCTCAAAGCATTAGGAATGCTAGCTGAAATAAAACAAATAGAATAATGTATGATTAATAGCAACTAATGGCTCATAAGCACCAAGGAGAAAATAATAGTACAACAATGCACAAAAAACTTAAACAAATTGATCTTGGCTTCATCCTAATGCCAAGAAACTTAGATAAAATAGTGGACATATTCATGGTAACAACTATTATTACTGTTGAAGAGGCTATAAATTGATCTTGGCTTCATCCTAATGCCAAGAAACTTAGATAAAATAGTGGACATATTCATGGTAACAACTATTATTACTGTTGAAGAGGCTATAAATTGATCTTGGCTTCATCCTAATGCCAAGAAACTTAGATAAAATAGTGGACATATTCATGGTAACAACTATTATTACTGTTGAAGAGGCTATAATGCCTATACAAATTGCATCCTTGAACGATTCTCTTGGTATAGAAGAAAAAATGGTAATCAATGATGACAAGTCCATACCGAGTAAAGAATAAACAGTGGTTGGATAGCTGAGTTGTGTGCAATAGATTGATAATTACATTATTTGAAGGAGATGAAAGCACCACTGAAAGCAATAAGTTAAACCTAAGTCTTGGTAGGTTTGAGGATAAATGTATAATTCTAATAATGATTTTTGTACTTTTAATGTTTTTGAATTAAATGCGAATATGAATCTAACTATTAGCAGTACAATAATTAATAACAGTTAATGGCTCATTAGCATCAAGGAGAAAATAATCTAAGTTACCAGTTTTGATACTCGTTCGGGTTTAGGTTTGAGGATTTGGTTCGTGGGTCCAGTCAAATTTTTTTTCGGGTTGGGTTCGTTTTGGGTTCATCCATCCAAATGTTAGTGTTTCTTAGATCAGATTATTTAATCAATTGAACAAAAGAAATGCAACACATAAGACAATGAACACAACAAGATACCCTGGGAAAACCCTCCTCTTGAGGGAGAAAAACCCAGCAAATATATCTCTTATATATTGAAGGAATAAGAGCAGAAATCTGCTTGAACTCAGGCCCAACACAATGCCGAATTTGATACAATGAATAATAGCACCTTTCCTAGATGCAAAGATACAAATGAATATGTTTCTCCTTGAAATTGGTCTGCTGCTACAAAATGATGATCTGCTGCTACAGGATGATGATCTGCTGATTAAGTATGAACTTCTTCTAGGACTGCGAATTCTGCTCTGCCAATAAAATGCGAACTTCTTGATATTCGAGTTGTGTGTTTGATAACCAAAAGTAACCTTGTATATATATCTTCTTGGCGCCTCTTCATTTAGGTCGGCCTTTATTACAAATAATAATAAATGAATAAATATAACTTAAGTCGGCCAGTCAACAAGTAAATGATATAACTCAAAATAGGGTCGGCCCATGCTCTAGTTGATATTTAATATGAGTCTTAGTGAAGACCGACGCTGTATTAACATCAACACCAAAAACATATAAAAATCAGAAACATAGACATATTTGCAGCAGTAATTAAGTTATAAATACACCACACAGAGCATCTTATATTATATAATAAGAAAAACCACCATAAAAATAAAAAACATTACAATGTCAATTAGTCAAACTTGAATGTCATGATGTATATTAAAATTAAAAAATAATAATGTCAAGTGTTAACAATCAGCCATCATTGATAAAAAATCATCATATAGGTCTTCAAAAATATCATCACCATCCATATTAGATGATCTTGGTATTGGTAAATTAGAAGAACCATAAATAGTGCCATTGGCACTGGCACTAGCACTCTCATGCTTGCTAGTTGGCTCATCTTCAACATCAAGCTTAACAAAATGGGAACTGGAAGCATCCAAGTCAATATGCTCTAGCTTGATATCCCACTTCCTTATGTTTCCTTCCTTGTAGCCACTTTGTTTGTGTGTAAGGAGCCACAAGTTTGGATGCACATACACCAAGTCCTTTGCCTTTTTGAGTCTAGTCGATTGTGCTTTATTGAGTGGATAAAGGAGTATGTGCTCCAATTCCTCTCAAAAGTAGATGAACTAGCAACCTATTAAGACAAAATTGGAGAATTAAGAGTTACAAAATTTAAAAATTTAAATATAAATAACTCTTAAAATATAAAATATTTTTTTTGTAAATCTTGCGATAAAATTTTGAATTGCAAGAGGTTGTAGGTGTGTAAGATTGGACATGGATGTACCACCAACCATGAACATCGACCTTATACCAGTCCAAAAGAGCATCAATACTAAAGTCGCTGGAGTGTGCAAAATCCATGAACTTAACCATCATTGCAACTCGTATGTTAGGACCAATGAAGAGTTTGTGAAGTGTTGCATTGTACCCTTGATTGACTTCAACATCTCTATATGAGGCAACTCTTCTTGACACAAAAAGGAGCTCAACACTATAATATTAAGGATTCAATGCAAAGGCAAGAAGATGTAGTAGAGTGGTCATTTTGTTCCATCTCTTTTCAATGATTTTGTGTAGTTGTTTGAAGAAAGTTTCTTTAGGATCTTGCTCTTTTGCATTTATGATGGCTTTCATCTTCTCAATCATTGAGTCGATGTCATCATATATCTCACCCAAACAAGGCCTATCCATGTCGGTATAATGGATCATTCTCAATACGAGCTCAATGAAATTGAGGAAATACTCAACATGATCCCACCAAACGTCATCTAGGATCATTTGCTTAACATTTGTTGCCCTTGTAGTGCTAAATTGCCTCCATATGGACCAATTTGGGCTAATGACCATGTTAAAAAGTGCCTCACAAACCTTCTCAAGCTGTCTCAACACAATTGTGTCGGAGACAAAACTGTTAGAATAGTATATTCTTATGTTAATGGTCAATATTAGAATGTTTTAGTTTAGTTTAGTTTTATACTGTTTCTACAGTATCTGTTAGGTAGATAATTAATATCTATAGTTACTTGTATTTTCTATATATTGTAACCTCTTTTTCAGTTTAATAGAATGAATGCTTTACCATTCACATGGTATCAGAGCAGCAGGAAAGAAAAAAAAAACCCTAAAAATTCGTGGGCTTGACTATAGTCATAATTCAAATTTTTTCCAGGTTAGGGGTTTTGGTCGTCTCTCCTGTTCAATCTACAAGTCGTGTTTTTTTTCCTTCTGCAATTTCGTGGGTTTGTTTTTGATTGAAATCAAGGGTGTTTTGCATTAAAAAATCGCAATTTTTTTAACCCAAAATTTCGTGGGTTTTTAAAAAACTTCCTGGCCGTGGTTTTTTTTTTTCACTCTTTCTAGCCATGATTTCTTGCTGGATTTGTTTTTCTCGGGCGCCATTTCTTTGTATAGACATGGGTGCCATTTTTAGACTCGTTTTTCTGCAAATCGCGTCATCCGTGTGACCTATTCTTCTGTCCTCCTGCGCGTTTTTCTGAGTTTTCTGGCCCGTGTTTCTGAAGGCTTTGGTCTATGTGTTTTGTGCGTTTTTTGAGCACGTTTTTTACCTGTTGTTGGTCGCGGTTTTTGATGAACAAGTCGCGGTTTTTTTAAAGACACGTTTTTTCAAGGGTTTTCTGGCGTGCTATTTCCTAAGACGCGATCTTCTCAGATTTGTGGACGTGTTTTTGCTCCTGGCTCGCGTTTTTTATTTCCATTTTGGCTGCGGATTTTCAAACATTTCTACAATTTTTTTCTGCATTTTCTGGTTTTTTCATGGCGGCCTAGGGTTCTGTTGGTGTGTGTTTTGAATACGCCATCGAACACAGAATAAAATGCCCAAGGACACTTTATCCTCTCTTGAAAAGTGATTGCAAATACCTAGAAGATAACACAATAACTCCTATGTTTCTTTTGGTCAGGTCATGACATGTGGATAAGGCCAGTGGGCGTTGTGATTTGCTGGTAATCACAAGGGAACTTACGTTATAATCTGTTTGCAAATTGAGGACTTAGATGGTTTTATCTTTAAAGGCTCTTTCTATAGGATATTTTGAGTTTTCCAAAAAAAGGCAAAAAGGATAAGGGTTTAGAGATCTAAACTATATCTAAGAATTCAAGAGACGGCAGTGACGAGATAAAATAGGGTAACCACACTTTGTTTCGCCTCCTTCGGACAACTACGCAAAGTGGGTGCAATCTTCAACGGAAGTGATAATAATTTTCATGTTTGATAATTAAAACAAACAAAAGTTAAGCATCCACAAATTAATGGCTCAGGCTAACTTTACACATCGAATGCAAATCATCCATTCAACAAAAGTATGAGCTAAATTTTATCCACCACTGCTATCAAATCTATCATTCACTAACAAACATATAAATGAAATACTAATTTAATTCCACTCTAAGTGTTGAAGGAGAAATATGAAAACCTTGCACACTACTTGAAAATAAAAGTGGTTCTTAGCAAATCATGCACAAGAGCTTTTATAAACGGAAATAGTTTTGTCGCAACAATCTTATACAACTCACTTCACCAATTACAAATGAGGGGCGAGCTCAATTTATAGGCTCCCCAATTACAATTCAATGGCCAAGATTGATTTTGAATCAACGGTCGAGATTACAAAATAAAACCCTAATTAGGGTTTGCCATAATTAACTACCTCTCAACCAATGAGAAAATTACATTTTGGGACACTTGTCCTTCTTGCTAAATATAAACCAATTCCATGGATAAGTCAGGTTCATTGAACCTAGACATGTTGACTTGGAACAATTTGATTGGTTGGAAGATGACAAGGCGCCACCTTAGCGTGTTGGATATCCTCCTTGGTCTCCTTGTTCTTTCTCCGTGCACTTGCCTTAGAATATCTTTCTTTGCTGACGACTTTGTCCTTTGTGTTTGTTCCTTCCTAGCTTTGACCTTGGATTTCCTTTGGGATTTTGATTTCTTCTTCTCATTTGCATTTGAAGTCTAGAAGTCTCCCCTTGGAGCAGTTATTGAACTTTTCCTTCCTAATTGCTTTGAAATTCCTTCAAGTGCCTTGAATATGGAGAAGAACTCTCCTATGCTTTCGCCAAAATGGAGGAAATTGGAACTTTCTTTGTGAAGTATTTCCCATACTTAGCCAAAATTTTGGCTATTCAATGTCATTTTGTAATGCCTTCATGTGGACCATTCAACACTTGGCCAAAATTTTGGCCATCTTTATGCTCGAATGAACTTTGCTTGTGGATTTGTCTTCAATTCCGAGTTTGGCTTGTGCTAAGTAGGGCAGACTTCATGCTTGGCCAGACATTTTTCTTTGGCTAGACCATGTACACTTCCTTTTGGGCGGACTTTGTCTTCAGACTGCCATCTTCATACTAGGCGAACTTGGTGAGTGCTTAGACATTCTCATGCTTGGTGCACTTTGCCAATGCCTTAGAAATTTTCCTTGCCTCCAAAATTGGGCGGACTTCTCAGTAGATTTGCCAATTTTCCTCTTGGGTGGGCGGACTTGGAAGCTTCGTTGCTATCTCACATCTCTCCTCTAGGCACTTCATGCCTTAGATATCTTCCATCTTGCTTGAGGGCGGATTTTGGAGTCTTCTTGCCAGTCACGCCTTTTCCATGCCTTAGAAACTTTTACCATGCTGGAAAGGGGGGCAAACTTCAAGATTTTCATGCCAAGGGCAGACTTTGAAGCTGGCCGGACGAGATGCATTTTCCTCTAGGCGCACTTGACCCTGTGGCTGGACACCTTCATGGCGGAATTCACCAATGCTTGGACATGCTTCCCTGTTGGAAGGCAGACTTTTCCTTGTGCCTGCCATCCGACTTAGTCAAAAATTTCAAATTCTCTCTCCTTCTGGGTTGGACGAACTTGAAGATCTCTTTGCCATTTTGCAATTTTATATGCCTTGAGAATTTATTTTATGCCGAGTTGGGGTTGACTTCGTGTTTGCCTTTCCAAATATTCTTCATTTTGTGCTTTGGAATTTCATTCCGTCATGCCGAGGAGTGAATTTTATGCTAGCTTGATCCCCTATCTCTAGGCATATTTTTTTTTTATATCCATGCCTTAGAAAAATTTCCTCTCCCAAAGTTGGGCGGACTTTAGCCTCTCCTTGACATTGGCGCACTTTAGCCTTGCCTTGTCCAAGGGCGGACTTGGACATCTCTCTGACATGGGTGGACTTGGAGGCTTGTCTTTCCATCCACCTCTCTCATGGGCGGACTTTGTGTCTTCTCTGCCAAGGGCGGACTTGGAGCTTGCCAAGACAGGGCGGACTTCATGCTTCCTCAAGCCATGGGCGGACTTTGGTCTTGCTTTGCCTTGGGCGGACTTCACCCCTTGTCTTGCCACTCACTTGGCTTGGGCGGACTTCTTGTCTTGCTTGCCATTGACCTTTTGGGGCGGACTTTGACCTCACCTTGCCAAGGTGGACTTGGCCTCTTCCCTCACCATCCACTTCTTCCTTCCTTGGGCGGACTTCACATGCCTCTTGCCATTCAACATATGGCGGACTTGCTAGCCTTCATGCCATCTTCCTTGGGGCGGACTTGCTCATGGCTTAGCCATTATTTTTTCCTTGCATGTTGCTATTTTACCTTGATTTTCATGATTTCTGGAGGCGTGTTGACTTCATGCTCTGTGGGATCCCAAAATAGAAACTTTCCAAAAATAGAAACTTTCTAAAAATAGAAAAAGCAAAAAGCATCCCTAAAAAATAGGAACTCCAGAATGGCCTAAAAATGCCAAAAATCAAAAAAGAAAAAAGCAAAAAAGCAGAATCCCTAAAAAACAGGAAGTGTCAGAATTGACCGAAAGCAATGGCGTTCCTCATGTACCGGGTCTTCTGAGCATTTCAATGACGTTTGAGCATACAAATGGGTTCAAAATTTTAACTTGGCCGACTCTCAAAAATTTATTCAAATTCAGGACTCCAAACTGGCAACGCAAAGGGCGAAACCAAAACTTGGGGGTCCCCATTTAAAATGGGGCGATGTGTGAAATAGGTCACAACAAGTTCCAGGAAACTCGACTAAGGTTTTGACCCCTCAGATCCAGTCGAATTTTTTTTTCGAGTACATATTTTTTGTGGGTTTTTCGAGATCTCAATTGGGTCGTTACTTTTTTCTAGGTGTCTCGATTTTTGTGCCTCAAAATTTGTGCAACTGGGTGCTGACGATTTTTTTTGGGTTTTCAGCATAATTTTCTATGTACTCTTCAAATCTTCTTGGCTTTGTCTTCAAAGTGCCTTGAAGTCCGTGTTAGGGTTTCTGCTTTGAATTTGTACTGTTTCAGTTTTCGTTTTGCCTTCACCTATTTGACTTGTTTACGTGATGGCATCTCTGACAAATATAATGTTCGAAAGCAGCCAGAAGTTCAACGGGAAGAATTACAACACCTGGAAGCAGTGCATGATTACGATCTTCGAATATCGTTGCCTCGATCAGATCGTTTTGGGGAACTCACCTCGTCCCACTGTAGTCGGAGAAGACCAGGACAAATGGGATGAATGCAACCGAGAAGCCGTCATGCTCATCAAACTCTTAGTCACAGATGAGCAGGTACCATCTGGCAAAATTGCTTCGAAAATTTGGGATCATTTGAAGGCCCTTCATGAAACCTCTGACAAGAGCAGAGCGTTCTTTCTCAAGAACATGCTCTTTTCCATCATGATGGATGAGAAAATGTCCTTATAGGAACATCTGACGAAGATTAAGGACATTCGTGATTAGTTGGAGGCGATTGGTCGAACAATGGAGGAAGAAGACATGGTCGTCATTACTCTGAAGAGTCTTTCGCGTTCGTATGAGCATTTCATCGAGACGCTGAATATCACCTCCACCAATGTTGATCTCAAATTTGAAGATCTTTGCAACAAGCTCTTGCAGCAGGATCGATGGCGACAACAGTTTGGAACCAGTACTAGTTCCACCTCCACAGAGCAAGTGTTCTCTGCCAAATCTTCTGCTAAGAACAAAGGGAAGGCTCAATCTTCTTAGCCAAAAGGCTCTGGTTCTTCTAAGGATTGCAAGAAGAAGAAGAACGTTTAGTGCAATTATTGCCATAAATATGGTCACATGAAGGCTGATTGTCGCATTCGGATGGCTTCTGAACAAAAGAAGCAGGGAGGGTCTCAACAAAAGGCAAATGTCGCAGAGCACACTGAGCAGAAAGAGTTTGCATTCTATGCTTTTATGGCCAAGAGAACTGCAGATCCAGTCCAATCTTCTGCTTGGTATAGTGATTCAGGGGCTTCTCGACATTTTACTCATTGTCGAGATTGGTTCACCAAATATGAACCATTCATTGATTCGGTGATCTTTGGAGGCGGCGAAGAGTACACGGTTGCCGGTAAGGGCAATGTTCAGATTCACTCTGGAGGGTGAAATTTACTATTTCTCGACGTCTACTATGTTCTAGGCATGGAACATAATCTTCTCTCCGTCAGCCAGATCATGAAGCATTCTCCCCAATTGGATGTTATCTTCAGTTCGTCCACTTGCAACATTGTTGATAAGGCGACACGTACTACAATTGCCATGGGACTTGAGGATCATGGTCTGTATAGACTTGCTGATTCCGGTTATTCTCAGGAGCATGCTCTGGCAGCCAGGAGTACTTCCATCAACAAACTTTGGCATTAGCGTTATGGGCACCTGAATGTGCACTATCTCTCTCAATTGTCTCGGGAGGGTTTGGTTACTGGTCTACCTGAGATCCAAACTCAAAATCATGGACTTTGTGGAGCCTGTCAAGCTGGAAAGCAGCATCGGACACCATTCTCGGATGGTGATTCTTGGCGTGCCTCTAAGGTACTTCAATTGATTCACGCTGATGTATGTGGGCCAATGAACACTCCATCTGTTACTGGGTCCAGGTACTTTTTACTATTTGTTGATGATTTCAGTCGGAAAATGTGGGTGTATTTTTTGAAAAATAAATCAGATGTGTTTAGTACATTTCAGCAGTATAAGGCCTTCGTTGAGAAAGAATCAGGTTCTCACATTGTTACTCTAAGGTCAGATTATGGGGGGGAGTTTTGTTCAGCTGACTTCTCTTCTTTTTGTGCTCAACACGGCATCAAACGACAACTCACTATACCATACACCCCTCAGCAGAATGGTGTCGTTGAACGTAGGAATCACACCATTATTGAAATGGCTCGTTCTATGATGGATTACAAAAATGTCCCCAAGAAATACTGGGCTGAAGCAATTTATACTGTAGTCTACCTCCTGAATTGGTCACCTACACAGGCCGTTAAGAAGATGACTCCTGAAGAAGCCTGGTTAGGACGTAAGCCTAAGGTGGGCCATCTGAAAGTCTTTGGTTCTATCGCTCATGCATAGATTCCAGAAGCCAAGCGTGCCAAGTTGGAGTCCAAGAGCCAGAAACTTATGTTTACTGGTTACAGTGACAATCACAAGGCATACAGGTTGATTGATGTGGAGATAAATCGTCTCATATTCAGTCGTGATGTTGTGATTGATGAGACTATTGGTCCATTTGTTCCTACTACCAGCCCTGAGGATCAGCCTATGAAGGTTCCTGATGATGGTGTTCATCTTCCTCTTAGTTCTCCTGATGGGAGGGCTTCAAAGCATTCTGACTTTGAAGATGAGGAGTCTACCGGTCATGATATAGCACCACCTGATCTTCCTCAGGATTCATATCTAGATGACCTTGTTCCAGAAATCCCAGAAGCTGTTGTATCTCCTACTCCAGATGTTGGTACTTCTACTTGTCGGCCTAAGTGGTGGCTCAAGACTATAAGTGATCTTCATAATGATGAACTCGTTGAGGGTAGATCAGCCCGTAGAAAGAGCAAGCAACACAACACAGTCAATTTTGCTCTTATGGCCAACATCCACAGCATCTATGAGCCTCAGACATATTCAGAGGCGAAAGGAATTCCAGAGTAGGAAAAGGCTATGTAGACAGAATACCATAGTCTTCTGAAGAATCACACTTGGGTTCTTTCTGATCTTCCTCTTGGGAAGAAACCTATCAGCTGCAAATGGGTTTATCAGGTCAAGTATCATGCAGATGGCACTTTGGATAAATATAAGGCCAGATTAGTTGCTCGGGGATTCACACAGCGGGAGGGCATTGACTATGAGGAGACTTTTGCTCCTACTGCCAAGATGAGCACAATTCTTCTTCTTCTCGTGATTGCAGCCCAATTCAGATGGACAGTTCATCAGATGGATGTCAAGAGTGCCTTTCTCAACGGTGAGTTGCAGGAAGAAGTCTACATGACACAGCCTCCTGGTTTCAAGGTTGCCGACAAAGAACATCAGGTATGTAGGCTCGTGAAAGCACTCTATGGATTGAAATAGGCTCCCCGTGCATGGTATATCAAGATTGATCAGTACTTGGTTGATCATGGTTTTCAGCGCAGTCCTTCTGACACTAATCTGTATGTCAAAAACTTTGGTGATGATGTTTTGTTTCTTGTTATCTATGTTGACTTGATCATTACTGGCAGTTCAATACATTTGATTGCAACAATCAAACAGGACTTGTGTCAGGATTTTGACATTACAGATTTGGGACTTCTCCATTATTGTTTGGGTATTGAGGTTTGGCAGATCGTTGGTGGCATCTTTATCTCTTAGTCTAAATATGCTCAGAGTCTGCTTGACAAATTTCGGATGCAGGATTGCAAACTTGCTTCCACACTTATGGAGAAGGGGCTGAAATTATCAGCCAACTCCGATTCACCTCCGATTGATGAAACGACAATCAGGCAACTAGTGGGCAGTCTCATCTACCTCACTGCCACTAGACCTGACATCATTTTTGCAGTGAGCTACATTACTCGCTTCATGACAGCTCTGAAAGCTGATCATTGTCTTGTAGCGAAGTGAGTGCTGAGATATGTTAAAGGCACTTCAGATTATGGCATTTTGTATGGTAGATGCAAGGATCCAAAACTGATTGGTTATACAGATCTAGATTGGGTAGGATCAGTGGATGACTGAAAATCTACTTCTGGATATGTATTCAGTTTGGGTACCGGTGCTGTAACATGGACCAGCAAGAAGCAACAGGCAGTGGCTCTTTCCTCGACTGAAGCAAAATATCAAGGAACCGTCAAGGCAGCATGTGAGGCAGTTTGGCTCCGTAGGATGCTTTCTGACATGCACATGTCACAAGCAGGTCCTTCTCCCTTGTACACTGATAATCAAGTGGTGCTCAAACTCACCAAAAATCCAGTCTTCCATGAACGTACCAAGCATGTCGAGCTTCATTGTCATTACATCCGCAAGCTGGTAGAAGACAGATCAGTTCAATTGCGGTATGTTCCAATGGCGGATCAGACTGCAGATATTCTCACCAAGTCTCTGAGCCCGGATAAATTTGTCAAATTCAGGGGGCAACTTGGTGTTTTTGATAGATTGACCATTAAGGGAGGGTGTTAGAATAGTATTTTCTTATGTTAATGGTCAATATTAGAATGTTTTAGTTTAGTTTATTTTTATATTGTTTCTACAGTATCTGTTAGGGAGATAATTAATATCTACAGTTACTTGTATTTTCTATATATTGTAACCTCTTTTTCAGTTTAATAGAATGAATGCTTTACCATCCACAAAAACAGGTCTCAGTAACTTGGTTGAAAATAAAATAAAAATAAAATAAAAAAATAAAAAGTTTATTAAAGTGAAACATATTGAACTTACCTTCAACAACTCCAATTTCGAGAATGTTCTAAATATGCCTTGTGACATATGGTGATTGGTGATGAACATTTTGATCTCTTCGACCTCAACATGCAATTGTTTGATGCAATCAATTCTGGTGCCCAATTTGTTGTAGCATAAGGTTGAGGGAGTGGATAGCACAAGATGTCCAAAAAATGTATGAATAACACTCATCAACCAATAACCCAACCTCTCTACAATTTTTGGCATTGTTTGTTATTACTTGCACAACATTTCGAGGGCCCACTTCTTCAATGGCTTGATAAAGAATGTTATTAGCAATAAATGCACCATCTTTCACCTCCCCTTCACAACCATTGCTCTTATAAACATTACTCCTTTAGGGGACATTGCAATAACATTGATTAATGGCCGATTTCTTGATCTTTCCATCCATCAGAAACAATGGACACCCCTATTTCAGCCCACAAATCCCTAATGGGCTTCAACGACTCCTATACAAACTTCATCTCTTTTTCTAATAAGGTGCTACACACCTTCTCAAAACTTGGGTCCTTGTACTTTTTTGGAGTCTCTTTAATTGCTCTCACCATTTGTTGCCAATATGGTGAGCGAACAACATTGAATGCCAATCCATTTGCATAGACACATCATGCTATGTGTTGATCAACAATTTCTCGAGACTCGTTTTGAAATGTTGTTTACAATGGTCCCTTTGATCTCTTATGTGTATAGGCCACAGGTTTTCTTTAGATGTGGACAAAAATGAGTGGCTCTTTGTAAGTTGAAGATTAGAAGGTGGTGGAGGGGGTTTCATCCCTTGAGATCCTTTCTTTAACAAAGGATGATTTGATTTACAACCCGTTGCTTGATTTTCTTTTTCTTGCTCATCAATATATGTCAAGACTTGTGATTTTGGAATGCCTTTATCATGTTTGCATGGGAAAGATTTGATGCCTAGTCTAGGGATCTGGCACAAATGGCCTTTCACTCGACTGTATGAACTCAAATATCTAACATTACATTCACTACGAATTGAAACATAACCCACCACTTGGAAGCTGCAATACCATTTCAACATATTTTCAAAGGGGAGAGTTTAGGTTTGTTTTGAAGCGGGGTCGGTTCACAGAGCTAGAATCAGATGCCATTGTAATACCTATGACAACAAGTTCAACAAACAACACATTCGAAGAATTGAAACAAATGCAAACAAAAATATATATATACAAATTAATTCATTTAAAAAATTAAGCATGTGTTATAGATTCCTAGAAGAATATAAACAAAACAAAAACTTCAAAATAAAACAAGAGTTCATTTGTAAAAATGTAGGAAAAAGAAAAACCAAAAACTTGAAAAAAACCTACCTCTTTTGAAGAAATCTTCCTCTACGATCTCCTTGGCAATAAAGGAACTCTTGCAAATGCATAGGAATAGCAAACCAACCTGTTTGGAACATTCACCGCTTAATTTTCAACTCTATTTGTGCAATGGAAAGCAAGAAAAAAAGTTCAGTAAGGATGAATAATTTTTTTTGTTTATCATTCAGAGTATGAGAAATGAGTTTGTTTTTGTCTTCTAGATGTCTTCTATACCACATTTTACAGTTTAGGGGGACAAATTTCACTTTTTGGTGTAAAAAAAGGTCAAAAATTTAAAATAGGTGAAATACATTGCTTGGGTGCGGGTACCTGCCAAATTCACTGCAGGTTTGCTTGGGTCCATCTTGGATGAACCCTCAAGCGATAGATGGACCCTCAAGCGATATGTGAGACCTTGGGCGACCGTACTGGCGGATCAGATCTGGACCCATATTCAGGCCGGATTGGAATCAAACCTGGGGGTTCCAGCCAACAGACAGGTAACATAGAAAACAAATTAAATAATAGTACAACAATTCACCAAACACTCGAACAAATTGATCTTGGCTTCATCCCGATTCCAAGAAACTTAGATAAAATGGTGGACATATTCATGGGAACAACTATTATTACTCTTGAAGAGGCTATACTACCTATACAAAAGGCATCCTTGGATGATTCTCTTGATATAGAAGAAAAGACAGTAATCAATGATGACAAGACCATACCGAGCAAAGAATAAATCATAGATGGAAAGGTGAGTTGTGTAATAGATTGATAATTTCATTATTTGATGTAGATGAAAGCACCACTGAAAGCAACAAGTTAAACCTAAGTTTTGGTAGGTTTGAGGATAAAGGTATAATTCTAATAATGTTTTTTGTACTTTTAATGTTTTTGAATTAAATGCTAATATGAATCTAACTACTAGCAATACAATAATTAATAACAGCATTCTTTTTAAAAAGTAAAAATAATGATGTTAATAATTATCCTATCACTAAAACAAAGGCCAATACTGAACCATTTTAAGAATTTGAATCCCATTAAACTTGAGTTTGTGAATGAGAGTGAGCTTGATTCATCCTTAGACATAATTTAGGTAAACAATACAACAGTATAATAAATCTTTCATCAAAAGACCTGATGCAAGAACATTTACTTTATTGAATAGAGGCCTAGGTTTTGCCATTACACTATGACGAATTCCAAGAAAAGATATCATTGTAAACATTGACCAGGACATTTATGGATTAATGAAGATTGATGCAGAAGAAATTAGACAAGAGTATGTTGTACTTCTCAAACATGCTAAGCTGCCTAAAAGCAACCTTACAAGAACCAAACATGTTGTGTTGAAGAAACTAAATCAGAATCATGATACTATTGTGGTTAATGCTGATAAAGGGAATGCAGTGGCTGTGATAGACTCTGCAAACTATTCAGCAAAAATGAAAGCTCTTTGGAATTGTTAGAGCTATCATAAGATATCCAAAAAATCCCATTAATAAAGTATGCAAATGGTGAACAGGAAATTGAAGGCATGTCTCTTAATGAAACAATTAAGAAACAACTCCCACAGAATTAGAAATTACTGTGAGGATCTATGGTTGACACAAAAGGAAGGTATTCCAATGAGACCAATTGTTGATACTATTTATTTGCCAACGTACCAATTAGCTTCCTTTCTTGTAGAAAAAATTAAACAATTAGTGGGGAACACCTCATCCTATATTAAAGGCTCCCCCATCTTTTGTTGAATTCATTAAGGAACAAAAAGTGGAGAACAAAGGAATTGTTTTATCTTTGATTTCATTTCATTCTCCACAAAAGCACCAGTAAAGAAAGCAATAGAAGCCATTTCTTGGATTACTAATGAAGAAACTACAAAATTGGTTGAATCATGTCCAAATTCTATATTCTTTAGCTTTGAGGATGAAATATATGAGCAAATTGAAGGTATAAATATGGGTTCTTGCTTATCTCCAATTATGACGAACCTTTTCATGGAGGACTTTGAAGAGAAAACACTGAAACTTATCCTTTAAAACTAGGATGGTGGGAGAGATTTGTAGATGATGAATAACAATGTTAATAAACATATTAATAATAGGGCCGGATAGCAATAATAGTAAGAAGGAAGAATAATAACTTTAATAGGGTTATTTTGAGTTTTGAATTTGAACTTTATTGTTAACAAGAGTAACAACTGTAAATGTAATCAAATCTTATCAAATTTGGATCCTAAGAAATCTATGGAAATTGTAAGTCTGAAATTCTGTGTAAGAATTCTAAGTCAGATTTTATTTTCTGTATTTTGAATGTGCTGATTGCAGAAAATTTATTAATTTCGATGTCTACAATCAAGGTTTGCTATCATGTTATGTATTGGAAGGAAGAGACACATACCTCCAAGAAGATACGCGCCTCCAAGGAGAGATGCGTCCTATGAGAGGATGTGTCCCTGGAGGGCGCGGGTCTCCTATAGCCAACTGATGCTAATCGGTGGCTAACATAACCATCTCCACATTTAACTTCCTGCGATTTACATAATGCAAACTTTGAACATTAATTATTATTTTGAATTTTATTCATGCTCATAAATTCGAAATTCTTATTTTCCAAAAATATTTATTTGATGAGTAATTTCGATCACATATAAATGATGATGATGCAATCAACAATCATCATTTATATCTGACCGAAGCTACCTTTCATTAACACTCCCTCTTAGCTAGGGAAGATATTCCAAATCAAATAAGAGGAGATATCACCTTCACACGTGATATCGAAGATATGATATGTTTTCTCAATATTGTCAAGTCACATGGCATTCTTCATAACACATCTTCATTATGGTATGTGCACTGACATCAAGTCACATGATGTCTACCATAATAATTCATGGCATATCCACATATATATAATTATCCACCATGATTTTCTCTTGAGGATTACAATGATCTTCAAATGACATCAAGTCCCATGATATCTATCAAAGTGTCCAAGAGATACTATCATGACATGTCCACAGATATCAAGTCACATGATATCTATCATGATAGTTCAACTCATCATTGTAGAGTCGTGTTGTGACCTATTTCACACATCGCCCCATTGCAAATGGGGACCCCCAAGTTTTGGTTTCGCCCTCCGCGTTACCAATTTAGAGTTCAAAATTTGAGTAAGTTTTTGGAGTCAGTCCGGCCAAGTTAAGAGTTTGAACCCGTTTGAGTGCCTAAACGTCATGGAAAGGCTTGGAAGGTCTGGAAGACGAGGATCACCTGTGCTTTTGGTCATTTCTAACACTTTCTATTTTTTAGGGATTCTGCTTTTTTGCAGTTTGCTTTTTTGATTTTTGGCATTTTTAGGCCATTCTGGAGTTCCTATTTTTTAGGGATGCTTTTTGCTTTTTCTATTTTTAGAAAGTTTCTATTTTGGGATCCCACTGAGCATGAAATCAATGCGCCTCCAGAAGTCTTCATGAAAATCAAGGTGAATGGTGAAAAGTTTGCAAAAATGGCTAAGTCTGGCAAAGTGCACCCAGGAGAAGGAATGGCAGGCCAAGCCATGAAGTCCGCCCTTGCTTTTGGCATGCCAAAGACAGGCAATGGTGAGCCAAGGCTGAAGTCCGCCATGGCATGAGAGGCCTCCAAGTCCGCCCATGGCCTGAGGAAGCATGAAGTTCGCCTTGGAAGAAAATGGCAAGACCAAGGGTCAAGTCCACCCTAGGAAGGAAGAAGTGGATGGCGAGAGAGAAGGCCAAGTCCGCCCATGGCTTGAGGAAGGGTGAAGTCCGTCCTAAGCACAAGGAAGGATGGACAGCAAGGGAAGAGGCCAAGTCCGCCCATGGCACAAGGAAGGGTGAAGTCCACCCATGGCTTGAGCAAGGTCAAAGTCTGCCCCAAAAAGTCAATGGAAGCAAGACTCCAAAGTCCGCCCAAGCCAAGTGAATGGCAAGACAAGGGGTGAAGTCCGCCCAAGGTAGAAGAAAATGTAAATTGCACCCATGGCAAGGAAATGTGAAGAAATTCGCCCAACTTAGGAAAATAAAATTTTCTAAGGCATGAAAAATGGAGAAATGCCTAGAGAGAGAAGAGGTTAAGCGAGCATGAAAGTCACTCCTCGGCGTAACGGAATGAAATTTCTTGGCAAGAAAGGAAGAGTGTAAGGCAAGGCAAACACGAAGACCATCCCTCTCAGCTTGGATAAATTCCTAAGGCATGAATAAAAAATGGCAAAATGGCAGGAAAATCTCCAAGTTCGTCCAACCCAGAAGGAGAGAGAAAATGAAGTTGTTGGCTAAGTATGAACATCCAGAGAGGCTAGAAGTCCGCTTGGAGAGTTGAAAATTGGCAGACGAGTTATTATGCACATTTTGGCTAGGCAGACAATTGGAAAATAAAATATTTGGCCACAAACAAACGAATTTAGCTATGCTCCACGGGGTTTCGGGGACGGCGAGAACCCGGTACGCCGGGACGAGTTTCTGGTACGAGGGTACTTTTGGGTCATTTTTTAGGGGACGGCAGGGGACGGCTGATAAAAAAATAGGGAAATTTTTAAAAATATAGAGAAATTTCAAATGTTCATAGCATAACATTGATAAAGCATTCATTCTAGACATTGTATAAGCTTATTATATATCATTAGACTTGAATTGAGATTTCACATGAGAATCGACAAACAAATTAATAGAATTCAAATGCTTTTCATTATCAATATGCATACATATCATATAAGAGTCTGATAATTATAACCAAAATGCCCAAAGGCTCCAAGTCTCAACTATGAAATGATATGATAAACATAAAACTAAGAAAATATATCGCTGTCTAATGTCCCTAATCAGCAAAAGGTAGGTCTAAATCAGCATCGCCCTCGTCATCGCCATCGGAGCTCGAGTCTAAGTCAGTGTCAGTGTCCATGTCAATAGAAGGATCTGCCTCAGCCAATGGAACCTCAACCAATCCCTCCTGTGCATCCTCATCCTCAATCTGCATAGCATCTTTGGGATTAACATCCCATCGTAAGGCTGGAGTCTGACAATACTCACTAGACTGGCGATCCTATAGCCGCAAAGCACTGTGTACTACCACCAACTTCTCCAACCTCTAATATGCTGAAATGATGCCCTAAGCTCCTCTCCAACCTGCTGTTTTCTCCTTCACTCAGCTGCTCCTCTTTTGCTTTCCTTCACTTCACAATGGAAAAGTAAAAATGAGTTACTTTTTTCTCATTTTGGAGCTTAAATGTCACTTACATTAGGTCAAGTGTGATGGGGCGTCCCTTGTGGGCCCGCCCATAGCTTTATTTTTATAAAAAAAATCATACTTTTTAAAAAAAAAACGTGTGATGGGGCGTCCCTTGTGAGTCCCCTTTTTTTGGGAAACCGTCCCCTAGAAGTACCGGGTACTTGGAGGGCAAAAGGGTACTGCCAGGGTACGTTTCCTAGCCGTACCCGCGTCCCCGTTTTGTACCCGGTATGGGAAACGGGTAAAAACCATAGGGGACGCGTCCCCGTGGAGCATAGGAATTTAGCCATGTATCAACTTTAAACGGGTTGGAATTTTAATATTTTTAATTATTTCCCAGCACTTAGGGAATTTTAATTAAAAATTTAAAATCTGGAGATTACTTGGAAGATTAAATTATTTTGCCTTAGGTAAAATTAAATTCGCCATGATTTGAGGATTAAACATGTTGGAAAATTAATTTTGATAATTAATTTATAATATCTTTTGATATTTTTCCAACACTTAGTCGAATTTTTAAAGAAAGTTGAAGATTTCAGGCAGAGGTGGTGCCATGGGAAAATTAGAAACTTGCCTCAATGATTGTGAGAAAAATTAGAAACTTGCTAATCGGAGAAGAGAAAACGTTTCTAAAATTGAAAGAAACTCAGGACAAAGAAAGCGATTCCTTGAGAAAATCGCACTTCTCAGCCATAAAATGAGTTTCAGCAACTCATTCTTCACAATTTCGACTGAGAAGAATTTTGTTCTCTCAAATTTGCAAGTAATCTTTGGAGAGTAAAATATTGAGGCTAGTGTTGTTATTCTTCAGTGGAAGAAGTAATTTGACACAAGGACGTGATTTTTTTTTGGAAAGAAATAAATTATTTCTTTGCTGAAAGTCGCACTTCTCAGCAGATTGGCGCACTTCTGTGATCATATTTTCAGAAATTTCATTTCATTTGCAGCCAGAGGATAATTTCGGAGGTTTGGAAGTTCATTAGCAACACTTTTCTACTTTTTTTCTATCTTCTAAATTCATTCCGACACGAGTTTTATTCAATGCTCGGCAAATTTATTTACTTTCAGCTTGCTTTTTCACAGAAATTTTACTTTAAACAAGCTGAAAGTGCGATTTTATCAAGTAAACACCCCGAAATAACTAGAGTTTTTAAAGGTCTCGTATTAATGTTAAGTATTTTATACTTGCAGGTGGATGACCAACCAAGGAGAGCCGTCCAGACAAGCGCTCATGAAGTTCGCCAACAAAGGGTCGCAGCCGGAGTCCAAGATAAAATCAAAATGGAAAAATATTACGGACACAAACCTTGGGCATATCAACCTCAAAGAGTTCAAGCAAAGGATGTACGGGCACGACGGATTCCTGCCGACACGTATCGCCCGAAGAATGATGAGGAACGGGATTGTCCAAGCTGCTGGATTCCCACCTGCAATTGAGTGTGCTGAGTTGATGGTAGAATGCGCCCTCCATTATGACGTTGAAGAAAGGCAGATTGTTGCTCCTGATGGAAGAATACTAGCTCATCTAGGAGAGTTGGCCATATAGGAGGCTTTTGGCATTCCCACATATCCCAAGACCGTCTACAAAACCAAGGAGGATGCAAAGAGACTGTAAGATGACAAGTTGGACCTCTGTGCCGCCAACATCAATAAGTCATGGCTGGACAAACTGAGAG
Organism: Sequoiadendron giganteum; assembly: GCA_007115665.2. Lineage (NCBI taxonomy): Eukaryota > Viridiplantae > Streptophyta > Pinopsida > Cupressales > Cupressaceae > Sequoiadendron > Sequoiadendron giganteum. The sequence goes on along the minus strand of CM021108.1, from coordinate 59,164,226 downwards.
CATCAGCCAAAAAGATGCCAAAGAAGCTGTTGCGCACAGACTTAAAGGAAGATTATGGGGATATTATTATCCTACTAAACCGGATAGTTGGCAACCCTTTGGGAGCACCTTTCGAGACCTGGATGTATTATTTTATTGAGGATATCACAGAAGGGGTCAAAATGTTCAACTGGTCGCGCATGATAAGCAATAGCCTCCATGAGCAGTTGGTTAACCTGGAGAAGACCAAGACTTTTCATATGAGTTCCTATGTCATCTACATGTTGGCACGGACGTACAAGTATGCAGGCTTGATCTGCAAAGGCATAGTCGGCAACGGCGAAAATGAGCTGAAGTCTTACGAGTGCTACCCACAGTTGCAATTGAGCGAGAGGTCCCACTTCAGGCGAGCTCATGATGCCTTCCTCATGTACATTACGAGGATACTTCAGGTAGAGACACACCAATGGCTGACTCATGAAGCCAAAAGTTTGATAGGAAAATACGGATCATGGTTCATCCAATATCCGAGGTACACATATATCAGGGTCCAGGGATTCGCTGGGAATCCGTACCGACTGCCTATCTTTCCCACAAACAAGATGGTCTTGCTTGAAGTGCTGCGACAGTTGGAGGAGTACCAGAACTTCCAAAGGACGAAGCAGATGGCAACAGTCACCTTTCCCTTCTTTATAGGGAACATGTTGGAGACATGCTCGTCAGCACAGGCAGTTGAGAGCGCTAGGCTTGAAATGCAGCATTACCCCTTTGCTACTTATCCGTCTAGGGATCACTTCGACCCGCATCATCACATTAAGACTGTGGATGGGAGAAGATATAAGCATAGGGTCGAATTAGAAGGCTTCTGGGCAGATGCTGCGGATGAGTTTGAGGTCAGATGGAAGATGTGGTCTAGGTTGCTTGTTAGCCTGATCAGGGCGACTGAGCTTTGTCGAGTGTCGGATCAGTTGGAAGAAGATGGACATCAAGTACAACCACACCTTGACGAGAGCTTGCCATTGCCTGCGGTTAGATGGTCAGAACCTGAACATGCTGACTTGAACACGTTGATGAGACCGGTTGTCAAATACACCCAATGGTGGGTTGACCAACAGATCCAGGAGCTCAGGCGGATGAAGGTGATGCTGACTTATGATATGCTGAGCGAGATGGAATCATACTCTTCTAATGTGGAGGCATCTCAGGGTGTGGACATGATAGAGGCCACTACTTCCAGGAAAAGGAAGGAGATAGCTATAGGCAAGGAGCCGACTCAGAAGCTAACAAGGGTAGAATCTTCACGCTCTGCAGCATCTAGAAACATTGAGGAGATCCTGGCTACTGTTGACGCTTCATTGGCTGACATTAGGGATCCTTCTTCGATTTCGGACGACAATATGGAGCCTCGGCCAGACGGTGATGAACCGCCATCTCCCACGGGCACAGAGATATTGGGGTTTGATGATTATAATGTAGGCGACCAAAATGATGACTTTCAGGAGGGAATGATTTCAGCCCTTAGAGGAATTTTGGATGCTCCCGACGGAGAAGGTATGCTGGAAGAAGATGGCGTGGAACGACAACTCCTCTTCTCCCAAACTCTTCACAGGAGGCGGCAAAGGATGTGGAAGAAGACAGGATCGCAGCTAGGGAGGCCAAAGAGTGGATAGCGGTCAAAGGCACAGAAGCCGATGCTTTCATGGAGAAGTTGACCTTGGTCTATGGTCAGGCCACTTCTTTACTCTCTAGACTGACAGCCTTGGCAGAAATGTGGGATGGCCTTCCGGATGTACAGGAAAGGATAATTCCTTGCCTTAGGATTCTGAAAGGAATTCCAAAGCAAGAGCTGATAGATGGAGGTGTCATTGCAGCAGGAGCGGCTTACGATTTCCACACCTGGTATTGGGCCTTGACAGCACGAGGGGAGGTCCTGGAAAGAGTAAAGGCTAATGGGCTTAAGGTAGAAGAGCAGATTAGAGTAGTCCATACCAAGATCCTCAATATGGTGGCTGACATCCTGGACAGAGAGATTATTCGGGAGAACGACTTGCAGTTGGAGGCTTTGAAGAAGAAGGTGCGAGCAGAGTTCTTTTCCATCATTGGGCCTATCCTGAAGCAGAACTGGGCTAAAGTGGCGAACTTCCTTGACATCCGAGAATCTTTCGTGAAGTCTGAGCCAGAATGGGAAGACATCTTTGTCAGATGCGCCGAGAGTATGGATGGATTGGAATTCAGGATTGGAATGCTTTCGCAGGTCACTATGGAAGAGGTTGCCTCGATCGTGTCCAGATTCATCGAACACACGACAACGTAGGAGGATAGGGATGGAATTCCTTGAAAATAGCTCCAAGCGCCAACTCACCTTGTCAACTCTGAGTTCACTCATGTTATTTTGGGAAACCCTAATTAGGGTTTATTTATTTCAATCTTGGCCGTCGGCTCATTTTTAATCTGAGTCATTTATTCATTTTTGGGAACTCTATATAAACTTGCATGCTCTCATTTTCAATTTGTGAAGTGAGTAGTATGAGATTGTTGCGATAAGACTATTTCCGTTTATAAAAGCTCTAATACATGATTTGTTTAGAACCACTTTTGTTTTCAAATAGTGTACAAGGTCTACATCTTCTCCTTCAACATTTAGAGTAGAGTTAAATTAGTATTTCATTTATATGTTTGTTAGTGAATGATAGATTTGATAGTAGTGGTGGATGAAATTAAGCTCATACTTTTGTTGAATGGATGATTTGTATTCAATGTCTAAAGTTATAGCCTGAGCTATTAAGTTGTGGATGCTTAACTTCCGTTTGGATGATTGTTAATTCAAACATGAAAATCATTATCACCTCCGTTGAAGATTGCACCCATTTTGCGTAAATTGTCCTGAAGGAGGCAAAACAAAGTGCGGTTATTCCAATTTTATCTAGTCACTGCTGTCTCTTGATTTCTTAGGAGTAGCTTAGACTTCTAAACCCTTGCCCCTTTTGCATTTTTTTGGAAAATCTAAAATACCCATTAGAAAGAGCCTTCAATGATAAAACCATCTAAGTCCTCAACTTGCAAACAAATTTAATATAAGTCCCCTTGTGATTACCAGCAAATCACAACGTCCACTGGCCTTATCCACATGTCATGATCTGACCAAAGAAACATTGGAGTTATTACACTATCTTCTTAGTATTTGCAATCGCTTTTCAAGAGAGGATAAAGTGTCCTTGGGCATTTTATTCTGTGTTCGGTGGGTATTCAAAACACACACCAACAAGTCGTCACTTTACAATGTCACATACAAGTGTTCATTATTAGAAAGATCGTCACCTTTCAATAATGTACACAGGGGGAGCAGGCCCATAAGGTCATGGAGTCACACACATGACAAAAGAGTTTACACATTAAACATCTTTAAATATATTAGTACAACTTATAAACAATTTTAATTTCAAACATAATATCAAATTACATTTCAACCATACCAAGTTTCTTTCTGAAGTGTTCTACCTTGATTCGGGAGAGAGGTTTGGTGAGAATGTCTGATGTTTGATCATTTGTACTAATATACTCCAATTGGATCACATTCCTTTCCACCATGTCTCTTACATAATGGTAGCTGATCTCAATGTGCTTAGATCTATCATGGAATACAGGATTTATAGAGAGTTTGATGCAACTCTGATTATCACAATGAATGATTGTAGGATTCAAGGGCTCACCAAAGAGTCCCACAAGCAATTTTCGAAGCCAAATTGCTTCTCTTGCCCCCATAGAGGCTGCAATGTATTCAGCTTCTTTCGAGCTTTGTGCTACTGGAGACTGTTTTTTGCAAATCCAAGAGATCATAGCCGATCCTAAACTGAAGCAACATCCTGATGTGCTTTTCCGATCAGTTACACTTCCAGCCCAATTTGAATCAGAGTATCCATGTAGATCTAGTTGGTCATTTCTATAAAGAAGACCATATCCCATAGTGCCTTGAAGATATCTCAATATATGTTTCACAGCCATAAGGTGAATTTCCTTTGGCTCACACATGAACATAGATGAAGACATTCATGTGCTCAACACAACATCTAATAAAAAGAGTAAGAAAAACTCCTACAGGAAAGGATCATTTAAAAGAAAGAGAAATTCCTATGGAAAAGGATCTTCCAAGAAGAAAGACATCTCTCAAGCACAATGTTTTAGATGTGATCAATATGGCCACTATGCAATGAAGTGCCCTGACAGATCAAAACAACAAGCATCCTTTGCTAAAGTAGGAAAGTCAAACTCAGACCATGAGTCTGAGAAATTTGTATTCTATTCAGCCTTATCTAGTCAAGTATCTAACAACACCCACAACTGGGTAATTGATAGTGGTTCCTCTAGACATATCACAGGGTTTAGAGAACACTTAGACACTATGACTGAAAAGACTGATGAAGAAGTAACCATTGTAGTAGCTGCTAAAGCAATGTTTCTTGACCAGAACATTGAAACTTCATTCTGGGCAGAAGCCTCTAGAACTGCTGTCTACATTCAAAATAGATGTCCTCATTCTCATCTAGATAACAAATGAAGAAACTGCAAAATTGGTTGAAGCATGTCCAAATTCTATATTCTTTAGCAAATTGAACGTATAAATATGGGTTCTTGCTTATCTCCAATTATGACGAACCTTTTCATGGAGGACTTTGAAGAGAAAACACTGAAATTTATCCTTTAAAACTAGGATGGTGGGAGATATTTGTAGATGATGAATAACAATGTTAATAAACATATTAATAATAGGGCCGGATAGCAATAATAGTAAGAAGGAAGAATAATAACTTTAATAGGGTTATTTTTAGTTTTGAATTTGAACTTTATTGTTAACAAGAGTAACAACCACCTAAATAATAACAATTTTAACATTATTAATAATTAGAATACTGACTATAGCTTTTGATTTGCTCAATAAATCCATTTTTATGTAAATAAATAATTAAAAAAGATTAAATAAAATTATATGGTTGACCTTAAAATTATAATTATTATGTCATATTCTTGTATTTAAGGTGCAATGAGGGCAATCCAAAAAATCTCATTATTGATTTTGCAATTCCCGTAAAGAGGGCTCTTGAAAGAGACTCAAAATGTTGGAATTAAAAACACTACATAGCGATAACCCAGATACATGGTATTATGCATAGTCATGAAAATCTAATATCTTTAATTGTTTATTACTATTACTTAATTATGCAATGCTAACTGTATTGCATTATCTTAACAGTTACACACATTTCTTCCATTCTTTTCAGGCTTTAGAAGGTGTTTAACTATTTTGTAACAATTATGCTAAACCTGATTTTATTGTTTCCATTTGCATTTCTGGTCTTTTTCGGGTTCTTCAGATGCAAAAATTTACTCTTGGTTAGTAATTATATAATAATTCTTACACAAAATTGTCTTCTTATTAATGCTAATATTTGCTTTCCAAATTGTATCTTATGTGCTTAGATTGAGAAGAAACCCTCTATGGTTGTATGATCGATAGCAGCTTTTCATGCCTACCAGTGTACTTTTGTTGATCAATCTTGTTGCATTGCAGCTCTCTCACAGAGGCGTTTTGTATTGCAATATTAGAGGCAGCTAGCTGTGGCTTATTAACCGTGAGTACACGAGTTGGGGGGGTCCCAGAGGCATGTATGCGGTTCTGTTTACTTTATTTCCAAGACATGTTAGATTATTGCTATCCAAGTGTTGTCCCTCAAATGTTCTACTATTTTGATTTCTAAACAGTTGTGTTTGGTTGCAGGTCCTGCCTCCTGACATGATTGTACTTGCAGAACCAGTACCTGGAGATATGGTATCTGCCATTGGAACAGCAATAAAATATCTTCCCAAGATTGATCCTTATGCCATGCATGCTAGGGTAGGTAGCCAATCTTTTAACCGTCCAGTTGTATTTTTTTGGTATTTGGGATTACAATTTTTTTTAATGATATGATATTTTTTAATATTTTTTACTTTTTGGTGTTTTTGACCATTGCATAATTTTCTAGCTGCGGCATGAACTTTGTAGTGAAAGTTAATGCCTTATACATATTCCTAATACATTTATGATACAATTATAACAAAATCAAATCCAGGGCTAGAATACAGGGTTTAAACAAAAAAGAGCAGAGCCACCAAAGGGCAAGTAGAGCTTAGAACATAACATAATCCGGGCATGCATAGATAAGATCTTTTGAAGTAGCAAAATAAACAGAGTGTAAAGCATGATTAAACAATTATATAAAGCTTTAGGACAGAAGGATATTTTGGTTGCAAAAGACTATGGACCAGCTTTTACTGGGAATTTTCCTTGATATAAATGGCCTTCATGAGAACCATATATAGAGTTGATGGGTCTGTGTCGGGATGATGCTCACTTTGAATGGAGGGGCTACCTTTCTCTTCTCAATTAATGATTTCGACAGCAGATCAGTTTGATGGTGCTTTTCTAGGCCGAGCCTTGAGTGGAAGATTTTGTCCTCACCATGGCTTTCCTCCTATGCCACTTGTCATTTGAGTGCATGTTGGTAATAAAACTAGGCCTCCATTTCTCTGTGAACTGTGTGCTCCAGCATTGTCATTTGTCTATTTTTCTGTTGAAAACTTGAAACACAACACCTAGAAAACTGACACATCTCTACATTGAAGCAATGACTTTATTAATGCTTGGATTTTGACTCTTGAGTTGCTTGAATGGCAAGGCCATCATTTAATAACATGATACTACTCTACATGATGTTGAGGACCTATATGAGTGCAATTTCTTTTCAGTCTTCCCATTTTGACATGTTTTAATTTTTGATATTTTCATTAACTAGGAGGGCTGGTTTTCTAAGTTTCGCTGAGGGAATCCTAGTACCCAATAGGTTGGGGGACCAATTGGTTTTCGGGTGGATGAGATGTAGGATTTTCATGGGCAACATTTCTGAAGGATTTGACTTTCACATGAGGGTGGTGGGGATATAAAGGTGATTTGGCTGGGACAAAGAGTGGTGGGGTTAGTTAATTAGGGGTGTTGGTTAGGTTTGAGAGAGTTAGGCTGTTAATTGACTTGATGACAAGTTGAGAGAAGATTGAAGCAAAGCATATAGATGGTTGTTGTGGTGTAGTGGGGTCATGGGCCATCTCATCATCCTAACAAGGATGGGCATCTTTTCCTTGGCCAGTTCAACAACCTTATTTGATTGTAATAGTTAATGAATGGAATGCTTCAACATTTTTGCTTTTTTAGGCCTTCTAAAATAGACTTTTTGGATTGGGGGAAAAAGACTTGCCTATTTTCTTAGCAATGAATTTTTGTTTTTAAGTTTTTTACAATAAGTCTGCTACATCTTTGGGGTCCTAAAAGTTGGGCTCCATTGACAACAGACAAGGGACCTAGAAAGATTTATGCAGATTTGTTACTCCTTTTAGTGCACCAAATCCAAATGTTTTGCTATTGAATGCTTCTTTAATGCAATAGGATGAGAGAGGATACATGAGAGATGATAAATGAATGCCTTTAAATACTTGCACATGGCATCGGGTTTCAAAAATCATGTACTTAGTAGTTAGTCAGCATAGGGCTGGAGAATAGAGGGGGCTAGTTGGCCAAAATTTGAATTTGAACTTTAGAAAGGTAGGTCTCAATCCCGTGACTGCAAAAATGATGTTGGGTGGGAAGACAACCTGTTCTAGGTGTATAAAGGCTATATTTGGGTAGGTGTATAGATAAGTGTCATAAATACATGGATAAAGTGAGTGTATTGGAGTAAGTGCATATAGGGATAACATGGGAGCCAAATACGTGGGAATGTGTGTATAGGGATGGTTAAAGGCTAGGGGAGTGAGCTCAACTTCTCACAAGATTGCACCATTAGTTGATATGTACATGTATCAAGACTTTTCCTCAAAATAGGCACAAAACTAAATGGAAAATGGCATGGTATGCAAAGTTCACCTCTACAATTACGAAGAAAAAATGAATTTTGAGCCCCCTATGTGAAATATATGTCAATGAAAGAACAATCTATAGGGAAGGCATGATGCCTCCACATATGTATAGATACTAAAGGTATGTTAAGATGAGCAGACAAGGTGGGGGAGGGCTTGATGCCCTTAAATATAAGGATATGCCAATGAAAGTATAAGATATAAGGTGTTATGCCCTTAATCCTATAGTGTGTATTGGGTTATTAGTAGTCGGCTTGTGACTACCTTAACTCTTTGTTAAGTCATATTATCATTATTATATTGTTATTTAGTGATTTAGGTCAGCCTAGGGCTTATATGTTGTTATCTAAGTTGGCTTGGGTGATATCCTTGGCATAAGTATGGTACGTATAGGAGGTAAAGGTTAGTTATTATCATCATGTTGAGTATTGAGTTCTTGGTGAAGACTATTGGAGGTATCCCCCTTGAAGTGGCTTATTATCATCAAGTATTTGTAGCATATTTTATATTATATCTTCTATTGTGCAAGTTATTTCATAACAAGTGGTATTATAGCATGGTCTTGGCACTGCGAAGGCAAGTCAGTTTTTCAATTTTGGAGGTCATTTTGTGAACCACATATCTCTCATATTTTTGTGAATTTTTTCTTGCTTTTTGGAGGGTTTTTCAAGAATATATTAGGGCATCTACAGTAAAAACTTCAAAGAAATTGGAGCCAAATTAAGCGATTTATTGTAGAATTAGTGTTTCTATTGGAAAAAATATATCTCTCAGATTTGGGCAAATTTTGTCTTGATTTTTAAAGAGTTTTTTAATTATATATTGAAGCATTTGTAGTAAAGATTTTAAAGAAATTGGAGCAAAATTAAATGATTTATTGGAGAATTAGGGTTTATGCCAAAGTTTTTGGGAAGAACATATATCTTAGATTTGGATGATTTTTTTCATAATTTTTAAAGGGTTTCTAGGAATACATTGAAGCATCTATAGTTAAAATTTCCAAGGAATTGAAGCATAAATAAGCTATTTATTGCAAACTTAGGGTTTTCAATAAATTCGCTCTCAAGGCTGAAAATAAGATGTCATGTCTTGTAAAAGAACAATGAAATAGAATAAAACAAATATTAATTACCTCTAAATAAACTTCTACACGTCACTCCCTAAACAAGTGATCTCCTCCAAAAAGTCACATAAGACGAATTAATGAAAAAGACAAATTAAGGGAAATTTCAAAAGTTATGAAAACCAGCGATTATTCCTGGGCAGCAATTAATGAGAAAGCAGCGGTTAGTTTCACTAATGTGCAAACAGTTAAAAGAAGATTAAAATCAAGCACATGAGTTGGTGAAGGACATGTCCCTTATCAAGGAATGAATATGCTGAACAGATGTGTCTCTTCCTCCACTGTGGGGATATATAAGCAAGAACATTTCCAAGGAGGAAGGGGCAGAAAAAAGAATCATCAATCATCTTCAGAAATACAGTCATTATTCAAGCAACAAACATTACAGAATATTAGAAGTGATCAAAACAGAACGCAATTGAGCAGATCTGAGTTAATTTATCTAAACTCAAGGGAAAAATTAATAGTTATTACAGTTAGTGCTATGAATATAGCCATCTTATGTGTTAATAGATATTGTGGTATGCTCTATCATGATTATTGTATGTAATGATATATTTATTATTGATATATTTTGTGTTTGTTTTACTCATCAAGCAACCATGAGGAGGAATGGGGGAAATACCAGTAGAGTGAGTAGATACTGGACTTCTTTCTAAGTACATGTAACATACACCCCTGATATTATTTTTTTCTTGGTTTGTGTTTATTGAATTGCTGTTTGTGTTTGTTTGATGAGGTTTACTTGAAGGTTTCAAATGTCATCCATGATATTGCATACATAATATGTTAATAACATAAAGTGCAGAAAAAAGACATGGAAGAACTAGCTTATAAAGATAACTTTCAGATTATATTGCTCAGTCATAACAGAAAATTTCAGTCTTTAACATATATTCATCAAACTCAGAAAATACTTTCAGACCTGATTATTTTGAAAGCATCAACAGCAAATAAGGGTCTCCTCTTGCTACGTCCTTCACCAATGAAAAGACCATCAAACCCTATGCAATCCTCACGCCAAAACATCCATCTAACTGCCCCGTCAATGGCAGAAATCAGAACTATTCTTAGCAGGTTACAAACTGAAAATAATCCTCAAACTGGGCGGCTAGCTGATTAGAGCGATCAGCTCTAAAAATTCATAACTTGCTCAATAAATTAATGTGAATACATGTCTTGAGTCGTCTTGGAGAGGAGCATTCGATTAGCCAACACCCAGATTGCAAATACAAGCCAATAAGACGATATGAATTGAAAACCAGATTCAGGTCCAGGAAAGAAGTGCCCAGAGAATGATTAGAAACTCACCAAGACCTTAATATAATCACGCCAAACTAAAAGCTAAACAAATCTACACCAAAACCTAGAAGAAACTCCTCAAAGAATGGTAATACCTTCTTTTGCAATCACCAAAACCCCTGAAACTGAACTCAGTGAAGCACTTGTGTGATCCCTGATGTAGAACCACTCACAATCTGACTAGGGTGGTTATTTCACCACCGAAATCAACCCAAACAAAGAGGGTTTTCGTCCTCAGTTCGCAGCCCAAGCAATCTGGAAGAAATCCAGCAACATTTTGTTATGTTGCCAAAGTGAAGATATCAAAGTGAGAGCCAAAATGGAGTTATATAGAATTAGGGCGATGGACTTCCAACTTTTTCTTCATTTCCATCTAAAACCCATGCCCTTCTCCTCTTTTGAAATATTAAACATTTAAAAATATATCTCCTGCCTTCTCTAGGCATTCCACTTCATGGAGGAAATATAATATTAATAAATCTTTTATAAACAACTTTAAGTTGTTTCACTAGGCTCAAGGTACCTTTTTGAATGACCACTCACCCCTCAACTTAAGTTTATAATATAACTTTATTAAACAACTTAAGTGATTGAATTAATCAATTATTAAACACTGCAACCTTAGGCTCTCCAACAAAACAACTGAGAAATAATATCGTTGTGTACACACTGGCTTGGGACCAACTCCCTCAAAGATGACTTACTATAAATAGCACTGCTAAAAATAGTAAGTATATAGCAAACGCCAAAACTGAGCGAAACTGAAGACCACTGAAGAACACTGTGACCAACTGATGATAGCAACATCATAACCAGCCACTGCTATAAATAAAAATCCCTCCAGAAACCTCAACATTGAACTGCTAAAAATAACACTTACTATAAATAGCATACTGCTAAAAATTGCAAAACTCCAACACGTAAACCCCTGAATCCACAAAACAGACCTCCAAATAGCTGGAAACCCTAATTCGGCATCTGACTAGCCTATGGGCATCCGGGGAAAGGCTATTAGACACTAGAAAATGTAGTGCTAAAAATAGGGACATTACAGTCCACCCTTCCCAAAATTGCTTGTCGTCAAGCAATGCCACCACAACTCCAAAAAAATTTAAATTGATCCACACCCAAACAAGTAGGATCCCAAGGTCCCATGTCCGTCTCAGGAAGAACCCTCCATGTCGATGCTGCACCACTCTGATCACATAAGTGAAACCATTGTGCCAAAACTGCACTGACCTCCCTTGTAACCCCAAAATGTTACCATCCATGAAACTCAAGCTGAAGAAACTGGAAGGATTGAAATCAATACTATGCAGCATCTCATGCCCAAAAGACTCTAAGTAATCAGTATCAACAATGCCACGGTCTATCATTAACTTGGGTAATAGGAAAGATGATCTACTCAACTCAAAATCAAACTCCTCAGCATAACTCCATATGGTATTTGACAGAGCCACAACTACATAAGTGACTTGTCCAAACCTCCTTCAGAGAGGAAAACAATCCTTTGCAAGAGCTCAACAAGATCATCCCCATAAATCCATATGAATCTACTATGCCCTTTCTGAATTATTTTGATACAACCATGGAGACTTCTGAAAACTCCTACAGCTCCCACTCCAAGACCCTCAGAATGATGAACCAAAACGTGCGGGGATTTGCTGTCCTGGACCAATATTGCGAGAAAACTAGCAAAACTTGCATCACAAACCTCCATAAGATGAACTCGGAGAGTAGGAAAGGTTTGAAGAAACAAATAACCACTGCTGTTCAAAGTTGGGGTCAGCAAAATATAATGCACTCTACACAGGGGATAATAGCAGTGCCATAGGAATACCCAAGTATGAACATGTGAAATGAGCATCTTGTAGCACTCAATCATCTCATAAGTGGCTGGAAAACACACCCAAGAAATCTCCAACTAATATCTTCCACCTATTTGACAAGAAATGATGAACCAACTCTCCTGAATGAGAGTAACTCCCCATGTAAGGTGGCTGGTCTGCCCCAAATCAGCAAGCTCGTGTCTCAAAGTCTGCTCTTGTCTAAGCCAAAGATCACTCCCAAGAGTAACCATCTGTTCATCTCTCCAATTCACACTTAAAATTTCTCTCCAATCCATTTGTTGATGAACAAATGGGACCACCAGATGGCTGGTAAGGAAGGTAATAGCACCACTAATTCTAAGATTTTGATCCTTAAACCTCCAAGAATCCTTCCAACCATACCCAATTAGCTTTGTCATACCATGCCGAGGATGCCAAACAAGGATACCCAACCAAGAATGATCCCCAACACACCGGAAAAAGTACACAACACGTCTCCAAGTGTCAATCAAAACCAAATGTACTCTCAAGGAATTAGTGACTTCACTCATGAACCCCTAAAATCGATCCATGAAAGCATTCACAACTATGGAGCATGGAGCAAATGTTGTCTTCACTCCCAATTTCCCAAAAGGACTAATATGAACCAAAACATCACTCAACCCAAGGGATGGATTGTCAAGGAAGTAAACAATCTGTTTTGGTTCTTCTTTCTCCCCTACTTCTTGAGTAACAAGTCTGAAACCATTTCTCCTTGCTGCTGTAATGTAATTACCAGCAACTACCAAGACTTGTCTTGTTAACATCTTGATGTTAAAATTGTGGAAGTCACCATGATTCAACGCTTCCCATGTGAAAACTACATCCCCAATCCCACTTAAGCTTTCTTGATCAAGCAATCTTTTTGGAAGTTTATCAATTGCGAAGATCGGATCTCCCTCATGATTTGCTTGCCAATCATCAATAAGCTGAAATCCACGTTCCATATTGTGTTTGGAAACTTCATCAAGATCCCATTTCGTGCTATTGTCACTTGATGCTTCATCTTCCATCTTAAAGAGGGGATTATCATAAGTTACCTTGGCACTTACTTCAAAGAGAGGGTTATCCATGATATGGAAATCTTTTCCTTTCTCACGTTCAAGCCCAACTTGCTGGTCCAAATCTGCACATGCAACCTCTGATTTTCTTGGAAAATTCCCCAAGTCAAACTCTTCTTGTAGACTATCAAGCTCTTCAATTACCTGTTTGATTTCTTCAACTCTTCGTTTATTCTCTTGTTTTCTGAAACGTTTGAAATCAACTAGCTGCTCTTCTACCTTCATTAATGCCACTTGAGTATTTTCTAACATTTCTTTTGTTGACTCAAGCTCAAGAGTAAGCTCATCAACCTTTCTCTCCTTTCCTTGGAAAGCTTCGATGGTCTTCTTTGCAAATTCAAAGGCATAATCTCAATCTCTAATCAAGTGTAAATATTCTGATTTCATAGTCTCCAAAGAATCTTTAACAAGTTGCAACCTAGGGAGAGTAACTCCATCCCATCTTTCCTCAATTTGAACTTTCCATTTGAGTTCTTCAATCAAACTATGTGTGCGGTCAAATCTGGATAGAGCTTGCACTTCATCTTCAATGGATACCATGCATTGATCTTTCCATCCATAAGTATGCAAAGGTGGTGTACTGCTGTTAGGCTATAAGTAAAAATTAGAACTCTGTTTCTTATTATTGATGGCCTCATAGCTGCTCCAAGACTCTTTCCGTTCACCACCAACAAGTTGAAGATGCTCAATATCATAAATAGGATCAGACTCCACTAGTTCGTCGAGCCTTTGCTTACAATCATAATTACCATCCTTGTTTTCCATGACCCCTTGGCTGTCCCTAGTCTCACACCCCACACCATCCATGTGATGACATTGCTCAACACCTAGATGATGATCAACTCCGTGCACTAATAAATCTGATTTCTGCTCAAGAACGCCATCAAACTCTTCAATATCAAGAGCCTTATGGACTTCTAAATCTGCCTCCACCTCACTGTCACTTTGATCAAACGAGAGGGCAACCCCAGACTCGATCAATGAATCATTAGTGATCACTCTTCTGAAAGCTTCAGTAGCAGCATACTCTTCCTTAGTGGCGGCATCCATCTCAAAGGGGTTATCTTGGGGCTTTGCCAAGCAAGCTTTGTCACCAAAGACTTCATCTCCTCTAATGGAAATCTCGTAGCTTGCATTGTAATCATGTTGTACCCCAAATTAAAAAAATTGCTACACTTAGGCATTTTGAAGAAATGAGTTAAAATCTTGTTAAATTTGTCTAAAAGGTCAAAATTGGGGTTTGCATGTCTTGCATGAGGGTCAAAAACTTAGAATTTTTGAAATCTGACAATCTGGGTTGGCTTAGAGTGACCAAATCAACAAAACCCAGATTTCAATTTTTCAGCCCTAAATTTTAGGAAAATTTCTATTTTTAGCAGGTTTCTAAAAATAGAAACTTTTTTCTGGGTTTCTTTTGAAACAGATATTGGCAAAATTTTCTAAAAATAGAAAGTTTGGCTTCTAGGGTTGAGACTGATTTTGATTGGCTCAAAATACTTCCTCATCAGGCTGGTGCAGTCAGAATCACGAAAATATTAGTTTTGCCCTAGTGGGTCTATTTTGCTTTTTCAGAAGTTTTTTCAGGAGCACCAAGGTCATCAATGGAGGTCAATTAGCTACCAGGTGCCAGAATCAAATATTCAAGCATTGAATAGAAGCTGCTAATGACAAATGTGCACGAAGAACGAAGAACAGAGAAGGGAAGCTGTCAAAGTTGAAAAATGAGAAATTTTGGCTAAGTCTGGAGACTTCAGGTGCCCTTGTCAAGATTAGGCGCCCAAACACCCATGCCTTAGAAAAATTTCATCTTCGACAGTCAAGGCAAAGGCAAGCATGTCGAATGAAGGGAGAAATTGAAAATTTCAGAAAATATTCTAACTCTGCTAGCCATGGGCGCCCCAGAAGGAGATAGGTGCCCAACTTTTCAGAGGGTCAGATGATGAAACTAGGGTTTGAGCTCCCAAGCAATGTTATTCTAAATCTTCTCAGCTCCGTAGCGGATCCACCGATACAACCATCTGAGCAACTAGTCATCCGGAATCGAAGATTGAACAAAGGAGTTTTAACCAAGAGACAGAAGGCAAACCATGAAAATAAAAAAAATATTCTAAGTCTGGGAACTCTAGGTGCCCCAAGTGGCTAGGGGCGCCTAGCCTTTTGGAGGGCCTAATCCAACAACTAGGATTTCTAGATGTGTTCAATCTCTTCAGGATTATGCCAGCTTCGCAGCAGATGTCTTCATCAATTCATCAGATCATTTAGCCACCGACAAACTTAGGACAAACAGGGGCCATGACAAGAGGTTTTCAAGCTTCAAGGTGGAAACAGATGTGAAAATGGTTAAGTCTGGTAATGGTGGGCGTCCCAGAAGGAGATGGGCGTCCAAGCTTTTGAGGGCTTAAATAAATGAATTCAAGGTCGACACCTCCAACACGACTTCCTCAAATTTGATCAAGCTTTCCAATGAAACCATCAACACGTTCGTCGGAGTTGGCAGTTACTAGATGTCGAAGGCTGAACAGAGGTAAAAAAAACCATGAAAATGACAAGTCAAAAGCAAAGGAAAAACTTCAAAGAAAATTCTAACTCTGGAGGAGTTGGGCGCCCTAGCTAGCCAGGGGCGCCCAAGCTTTTGACCCCCCAAACTCAGTTTTCAGAAGACATCACTCCCAAGAGACCCTCTCCAGAATCTTCTCAGCTATCCTATGTGTTGATGTTTTGTAGCCACGAGACTCATACCTTCCAGGCGCGAATTTATGAAGGAATAAATTAAATATAGCCAATGGCTATTTAATTTATTCAAGTTTGATTAAGATAATGAGGAGGCGCCTCATTCATGATTTATATATTTAATATTTAATAATTAACATTTAATTATTATTAACTAAAAGGCCGACTTGTGTGAGGCGTGATTTTCTGAAAGAGACGTCTTTTGTTTGTAAGGCCGACTTGGAAATTTTAAGGGACACATCTATTGGGCCGACCTCCATGAAGAGACGCATAACCTCTCTCCTTGTGTATATATACTAGTCAATGTTCATTCTTTTGACAATCAAGTTCATTCAGCATAATTCGCATATCTAGAAGGAGTTCGCATTTCCAGCAGATGATCAATGTGTAGCAGCAGTTCGACTTCAAGGAGAATAATATTCATTTGTATATTGCATCTAAGAGAGGTGCCATTATTCATTGTATTAAATTGGCATTGTATTGTGCCTGAGTTGTAAGCAGATTTCTGGTCTCATTCAATCAATATATAAGAGATATATTGGTTGGGTTTTTCTCCCTCAGGTTGGAGGGTTTTCCCAGGGTATATGTTGTGTTTATGTGTTGTATTTTGAATTAAATTCTGCTCTTTAAATCTGATTATAAAAACTAACATGGTATCAGAGCGGGTTTAAGTGAAGGATCTGATCAAATTTATTCATGACAAGGCAATGTCTCATTTGAGGTAGCCACAAGTTTCAGAAAGATGGCACTGCTGGCATTATTGGGGACTCTGTGAAATTGAGCTTTTGGAGACCTTACAATTTCTTTAATGTTGTCTATTAGTTTCCTGCCGATATCATTGCTCTAATATTCATAGTGGAGCGGACGCCTTTGAATTCTGGAGTTTGATTGCTATCGAAACTCTCATCCACATTTCATTTGGCCTTCGACAATTCAATGCAGGCAAATTCCACTCCTAGTACCGGGTATGTGGATCTTAATCATAGGTTTATGATGCGGATTGTGTATGTGGGAAAAAATACGCTAATTCACGGGATTCATATCGCGAATATTGTTGAAGCGGAACAGAATCAAGGACCTTCCGTAGAATGTTTAAGCTTAACCTTTGAGTGATGACAGGAGATCATTCTGAGTCACAAAATTTCGGACTGCAAGGTTCTTATCGTAGATAAAGTCAAAATGGCAATGGTAAATAGACATTGGGTATAGCAATCCATTTATCGATCAGCCATTAGAGTCAATAGAGGAAGTTTGTATATATGAAATCGTCATCTTGAGGAAAATGACGAATAGTCGAAGATGGGCCTAAGAAGGGATTCATCAGTCGGGATATTAAGCGCTAGAGATTGGCGACATCATTCATCTCCAGTCGCGTGATGCAATTCCTGGATCTCTCTATATCTTTTGGATGATCGAGAAACTTCATAAGATCGATGTTCTCTATTGAAGAGTCGAGCATCTCCTTCGCTCTGTTGGATATGTCGTGGAATCAGATATTGATATTTTAGGTTCCGCCAAAGCTAAAATTGGTCCTTGTGAAAGATCGAAAGCTTGGAGTTGGTTGAGTTATGCAATCCTATTTTAATCTTTGGCGCCTTTGCTTCTTGCTGTAAAAAGAGCTGAGCCGGGAATCATTTCTTCAATGAAGTCATAAGCATCTTTGAGGCATTTGAGCATCCTTCGAGCATCAAGAGTTGAAAATTGCATTATTTATGATGCCATTCGATTGATGGAGACATCTCTTGGTGCATAGATTCATCCAGCAATAAAAGTGATGGGAAGAGTTCCATATCGGACCTGTGCCTTCTGGAAGTAATGTTCATCACTTCTAGTTGGACTCTGTTGCTGGAAGTATTGTTTTTGTTGCTATCATGAAACACACCATTGTAGGATGCGATGGGGTTCATCCTTGATCATCTGTACATCATAGAGTTTGTTGCTTCTGGATAGCAATTCCAGGTGGGTTGCAGTTGGAAAAGGAGTGCATCGATAAATTTGAATGGTCAAAGACCATATTCAAATTTAACCAGCCACCACTACAAATTCTGAGTTAAGCTGAGCCTTTGAGAAGAGAAACAATTTTTTGTGCAATATGAAGATTGTGGTGTACCAACAACAAAAGAGATCGTGCCTCCTCTTGAATAGTGATCTCTGGGATGAGATCCTTTGGAGTCACCTTTCATTCATTTTGAGATGTTCATGCTAGTTGTGAAGAATTTCTGAGTGTGACTCAAAGATGATAAGAGAACTACAATTTCGTTTTGATTGGATTGTCACATCGATACCATTCTCTATGTGCATGGACTGTGATGGTGCCTTGAGGGACCAGGTTCTATGTTAAATATGCTAGTTGAATAATGTGTCTGAGAAATCTGAGTTGAGTAGATTGTCTCTTGTTGTGTTGAGATTAGTTCTTTCGAGAGGAGTAAAAGATGGAAGAAAGATATATCAGAATCAATAAAGAAAAGTTCTTTTACTTCTTTATTTTTTCATCTTTTGATATTTGCTACATATTTCACTTATAGTTTGATTCTTATATATAATCTATTATTATTATTATTAATCCTTTAAAATGAAGGGTTGGATCGAGAAGCAAATGAATGATGAATTAATTATCTGGGATTATTTAAGGAGATTTTGATGAGATAAGTATTTCATGGTTGAATAATGTTCATGAATTTCTTATGTAGTTATTAATTCATGCTATAACATTGAGATAGTAAATCATGTATGCTTCCAACATTGGTATTTCTCTTCAGAATAGTTGAGTTCCATGAACTATTAGTAATCTCTCCTTAATGTCTTTCAGATGGACCAAGAAGCGTAAGAGATTGCCTTCAAGAGAAAAAGACATTGATGCATCTTGTAGGCTGAAGCATGGAGACACTGCTTGCAGCCATGAGACTGAGTGGATGGCTGAAGACATCTCTTCGAAGAGGAAGAATTAACCTTCAGAGGGAGTTCTATAACTCGCTCAGAATAAGTAAAGGGTTGCAGTGTTGCAAGGCCAAATGCTAAATCCTTGAAGTACCTCTTCAACAGTTGAGATCAGAATTGCTCAAGTTAGTCAACTTGGATTTAACATTGGTAGCTCCGCAAACCTATTCAGAATAGAGTAATCTAGGATGAGGTTGAAGAGGACAGCCCTGAATCTCTACAGAGGTGTGCGCTGGAAACCATTTCTCTAAGGCAAGCGTTGTAGGCAATCTTGGACGATGAGGTCAGAAGGTTGATGCGAGTGCTTGCAGATTCAAAGGGAGCCTACTGAACCTAAAGAAGATGGTAATCTAGTTGATCTTGGTTCCTTATGTTGATTTATTTCTTATTGGAGGTATAATGGATTGCAAATCCATGTCTTCACCTATGGAGTCTTAATTGTAGAAGTTAAAGGAGGTTGCAGCTAGTTCAGATCTGGTGGATCCTACTATGTACAGGCAATTGTTTTCATCATTGATGTATCTAGTCAATACTAGACCAGATATTTGCTATGCAGTGAGTGCACTTAGTCAGTTCATGTGTGAACCAAGGCAAATACATCTAATTGCAGCAAAGCATATCTTGAGATACTTGCGTGGCACAGTTGGGTATGGCTTGAGATATTCTTCTGGTGTGGACTTGGAGCTGCATGGTTACACTATTTCTGATTGGGCAGGATGTGTCACTGATCGGAAGAGCACCTCTGGATGTTGTTTCAGTTTGGGGTTTGCGATAATCTCCTGGTGTAGTAGGAAGCAATCTTCAGTGGCATTGAGCACCGCAAAGGCCAAGTATATTGCAGCTTGTGTGGAAGCTAGATAAGCAGTGTGGCTTCGGAAGCTCCTTGCAGGATTGTTTGGACAATCGATGGAGCCTACTATCATTCATTGTGATAACCAGAACCGTGTGAAAGCCTTCTGTCAAACCTGTGTTTCATGACATAACTAAACATGTTGAGATCAAATACCACTATATCAGAGATATGGTATTGAAGAAAGCAATACAGTTGAGGTATATCAACACTGATGAGCAGACGACATACATTCTCACCAAGCCTATCTCCAGAATAAAGTTTGTATATTTTCGAGACAAGCTTGGTATGGTGGAGAATGAAGCCCTAGCTGAGAAGGAGTCTTAGTATCAGTGATCTTCCTTAATGCTTTTCTCTTTGAGAAAGATTTGAGGTGCAAGCCCTTGTTTCCACCTTCTGGGAGAGCCATGGTGGATGTCATGTGTGTGACTCCATGACAACATCACATGAGAGAGTCTGTGATGATTTTCTTGTACTTGTGTTTACACCCTCTGGGAGAGCCATGGTGAAACGTCACAATGTGGTGACAACATCACGTTGAGTGATGAGCACTTGTACATACCATACATGGGTGTAGCCATGATGGTTGATATCACAATGAGGTGATATGCTTTCACGATGAGGTGATAAGCTCCTTTCCATACATGGGTGTAGCCATGGTGGTCAATATCACTATGAGGTGATATGCTCTTTCACACATAGATGTAGCCATGATGTTTGTCATCACAATGAGCTGATATATTTTTGTAAAGGTGGAAGTATTCCTCCCTAGCTGAGAGGGAGTGTTGATGTTTTGTAGCCATGGGACTCATACCTTCCAGGCGCGAATTATTATGAAGGAATAAATTAAATATAGCCAATGGCTATTTAATTTATTCAAGTTCGATCTAAGATAATGAGGAGGCACCTCATTCATGATTTATATATTTAATATTTAATAATTAATATTTAATTATTATAAACTAAAAGGCCGACTTGTGTGAGGCGTGATTTTCTAAAAGAGACGTCTTTTGTTTGTAAGGCCGACTTGGAAATTTTAAGGGACACATCTATTGGGCCGACCTCCCTTCATGAAGAGACGCATAACCTCTCTCCTTGTGTATATATACTAGTCAATGTTCATTCTTTTTGACAATCAAGTTCATTCAGCATAATTCACATATCTAGGAGTTCGCATTTCCAGCAGATGATCAATCTGTAGCAACAGTTCGAATTCAAGGAGAATAATATTCATTTGTATATTGCATCTAAGAGAGGTGCTATTATTCATTGTATTAAATCGGCATTGTATTGTGCCTGAGTTGTAAGCAGATTTTTGCTCTCATTCAATCAATATATAAGAGATATATTGGTTGGGTTTTTCTCCCTCAGGTTGGAGGGTTTTCCCAGTGAACCTGACATCCAGTTGATCTGATCAGTTTAGGTCCCGAAATCATGAATTCTTCAGAAGATCAGAAAACAAGCAGGAACTTGAAAACCATAAAAATGGCTAACACTGGTAAAGATGGGTGCCCTTGGAGGAGATAGGCGCCCAACATTTTGAAGGGTCAGATGAAGTTTTTGTCAAAAGATGTCTCTAGAACAATCTCACCAGATTCGATCAGGCTTTGCAACGGGATCACCTACCAGCTCACAAGATCAATTTGGAAGCCGGAGATCAGGATCAAACTGGGGTTGAAAATCAAGAGAAAAAGTTGAAATTCTAAAAAAATGACTAACTCTAAGGAAGATAGGCGCCTCCAGCCAAGAAGTGTGCCCAAGCTACCATGCCTTGGTCAAAATTTTCAAATTTTCAAATTTTCAAATGAAGAAGAAACGTCTAAGTTTAATGCACAAGCTCAAGCTAGGGTTTGAGAAGTGAAAACAAAAAGAAAGTTGTTTTTCTCATCCTCAAACTTATTTAAGGTGTCTTTGTCTTTCATTTTTCACATTTACTTGTAGGTGGCGTCCAAGTTAGAGAGGAGCGGCAATTAAAGAATTTTTCCTTTCAAGATTGTTGATTTTTCAAAGTTCTTCATAAATTTTCAGACCAACACATAAAGGAGCCTGCTTTTTCATGCTTTTTCATCCAGAACATCAATTCTTTGAAGAAGGAGGTCATGGTTTTCAATTTTCAGTGATCTGGGTTATATTAGTTATATCTTCTGGATAATTTTTGAAGAAATTTTTCGAGTTGCAGCAGCTGCTTTTTCTTCGCATGTCCCAGAGAAAATCAAAATTTTCAAGTTTCAATCATTTGGGTCCTACTTCTGAATAGAAACCCAGATCATATATTTTTCAAGAAAATTTTCAGATTCTAGGGTTTGCTTCTTTTTCAATCAGACTTCAAGATTTCAAACATTTGATCAAATGGGTTCATCCAAAATGTGCTTCTGAACAAAACCCAGGTGCCAACTTTTTCATGCTTTTTCGGAGAAAATTAGGGTTTGCAGCTTTTTGAGTCTACACTCAAAATTTTCAAAAAAAGATGGTTTGGGTTTGCTTGTAACGAAATTCTGAATAAAACCCATATCTCAGATTTTTTTGAAAAATTCATCTGTTTGAAGAAGAAAATCAGCAAGCTAAAATAGAAAGTTGTGCAAAACTTGTCCGAATATAGGCAAAATTATAGTCAATCTTCGAGTTTTGCAGTATGGAGTACATTCCCACTGAGTTCAACCACTGAGTTCAAGACCATATCAGTACTCTATCATGACTTCATCAGAACAGCCGAGACTGACTTGCACCACATCAAGCCAGTGTTCAATCAGCGTGCTTTGGAAGACGCAGGCAATGCCACAATTAGACATCTTGGCCATTCAAGACTTCTTGCAGCAACAAGGGAGATTCAGTTGGTGGATGGAAGAGTGATTTGCAGCCTAAAGCTAGATATGATTGAAAAATGCTTCTCAATTCCACATTGGTCAGGAAGCGTTACCATCTCTATGGAAGAATGTGAAAGGGTATGGGAGATGCGTAAAGAGAAATACAGCAAGAAGATTGCACAGAAGTGGATGAAGATAAAACATAAGACATTGCCAAAGAACATCAGACGAGGATAGTTTAAAGATGAAATTGCTATCATAATCACCTTGCTCAACCGAATTATTGGCTAAGCAAATGCAATGGAATTTCAGCCCTGGATGTTTTATGTGATACCTCATATCATGAAGAAAACGGAGTTCTATGATTGGCCAACATTGATTAGTGACTGCCTTCATCACCAGATAACTGAATACTTCAGTAGCCATGAATTTCATATGATCTCCTACCTAGTCTACCTAGTGGCCTTCCAAGGCAAATTCAGAGGGTTGAACACTAAGGGGTCACTCTATGTACAACATGTCTACAATTACTACCCTCAGCTGGAGTTCATAGAGTCATCACATCACTACAAGAGGGTAAATGAGGCTTTCTTGATGTACACGGTGCGAGATCTGGATAACAAGTTGCACGTACGCATTTCATCAGTTGTCAGGACAACAATGGTGGAATGGGCAGACTGGTTTATTTAGTTTTCTACTTTCACCTACATAAGAGTTTATGGCTTCTTCGGTGCTCCACTCATGTTACCGAGGTATCCATCAGATGAAGTTGTTTGCATGGAATTCCTAAGGCAAGTATCTGATGTTCACACTTGATTGCATAATAAAAAGAAACCAGCCTTCAACTTTCCTTTTGAATTAGGACTCTACAGATGCAGATCATCAACAGACGCCAAGATAATGGGTGATGAGTTGGCTAAACTTGGTCTCAAGCCTTTCAGCGAGAGACTATCATATGATCCCCATGGTGTCTATGCATCCAGACTTGGTCAGAACTACGCTCGTGTGCCCGCACTTGAAGATTATTGGGCCAATTGTAGAGACGAGTTTGAGGTTCGAAGGCGTAGTAACAACAGACTCACTCTTCATCAGATGAAAGATTGTTTGTCTGAGGATATCGAGGGATTATCAGATGATGATGGAGATGTACTTCTCCCAGCATACACGCGAAACCTAGTTGAGCAACAACCTCTCCTACAAGTTAATTGGGCTAACAAAGAATGCACCTTGGTGGAAGAAAGGACAAGTCAAGTCGTTGAGTACAACAAGACTTTCCTAGTTCTCAAGAAGAAGAGATCCATTCCAGTAGCAGAGCCGCCAGGATACACTCATCTCTTCCCTCTTTTTCTAGAGCACAACCGAAGATGAAGGCCATAAGTCAGCCTCAAGAAGGTGTAAAGGGCAGCGGGTCAACAAAGAACGTAAAGAGAAGGTTATACTTTTCTAATATAATCATACAGGAGCAACCAACAGTTGAATCAAAAGCTCCTCCAAAAAAGCTTGTGTCTCAAGAAGAAGCAAAAGAAGTACCTTTGGCAAATGTTCCTCTGCCATCTCCAAGGCCTTCACCAATTCATATTGATTTGGATGATGATGAAGTAGAAGAAGGGGTTGCAGTTGAACCTCCCGTGGAAAACAATAGAAATACTACATCTTGGCTTGAGGGCTCCTTGGGAAGGAAGAGAAGGAGGCCTTCCTATCAGGTAAACTTTGATGATCTTGGCAACATCTATCAGGAAGTGCCTAAAAAGAAAGCAAGAAAACAAGTCCCACTTCGAAAGGAATGCAGAAGGTGAAATGATCATGGAGACTGATACACCTCTTGAGGATGAATTGGAGATGGATGATTTTGTCATGGTCAAAGCCAATCTTGGCAAGAGTACTAGGCATGCTGATATGAGTTTATTCAAAGTGGTATCTAAGAATCTTCAAGAAAGAGTGCTAAAAGATGGGGAGGACAAGGCAGCCCTCAAGGCTGAAATACGTCAACTCCGGTTATACATTGCTAACCTTGTTTAAGGTACTTCACAAGCAACTCAGTTGCTGCCCCAGGTTCTCGAAACACCAGCTGAGGCAGTTGGTGATTTGTGGGAAGCAAACAAAAGAATGGATCGAGGAACTCATCACCCGAGGCATGGAGATTCTAGCATAGATATATCAGTTGAGATACAATGCCCATGATTTACACCAAGGGATCCAGGATTTTAACTAGTTGATAGCAGAGGTGAAGCCTATGCACGAAATCATTGTTACAGATTTAGATACAACATATGGCTCAACAGTTGCAAGAGAACACAAAAGACAAATTCTTGCGTGGAAAGAAGGCCACCTCTTCAAGGTGAGGACTTATGAAAGGATATCTGAGGAGTTTGTTGCATACAAACAAAGGGTTATTAATGCTTTCGAGTTCGTAAGAGAGTTTGTTTTAGCAATCCCTTGTCAGTATTGTCTTGATGATGGTTCCTACATTGGGCTGGATGTAGTCCAAGCAGAGTTACAAAGTGTTGTTCGTGGCAGCGATGGCAGTGTCGGAAGGATGAGTCAGATTTCCATGATGTTAACAAAGTTCAAGAAAGCAGCCAATGAGGGTAAAGATTTCCTGAGATCAATTGCAGATGGCGAAGAAATCTTGGAAAAGCGGCACTTTGCTATTAATAGTAATGATACTACTGAAATAGATACAGTTTCCCACTTTTTGGCGGATGTGATCGAGATTTGAATCAACTTTCATCTAGAAGCTTTCTTTCTATTCTCGTCTTAATTCTTATCCACTCTTTGAAGAAGAGAAAGAAAACAAATGTAAGAGTTGGTATTTCCTATTTTTCATGCTTTCTTAGGTTTTCATATGTGTTAGATGTTTATCTTCTTTTAGGTTTAGAAATAAAGTTTGCATGTTGGCATGTATTAGTTGTAAAAGCAAGGAGATTTTAGGGTTCCCTACTCCTTTGCTTAGTTATAAATAAGGGCAGCCTTGCCTATTTTTCTTTAACCATGCTACTGATAACAAGACGCTGAGCCTCTTAGTGCCTTCTCATTGTTATTCATTATTCAGTGTTGTTCAGAACTTTGATTGTGATAGTGAAATTGTTGAGCTTATTTTGGCCTTCAAGATTGCTATTCAGTTTTTGTTTGATCTTATGCTAAGTGTTAATCTAGTTTTGATCGCATGTTGCATGCCTATTTCGCTACAACTTGTCCCAGAGGTGTAAATCTTGATAATTGAGTAGGAGGATCTTATGCCTGTCTTGCTTTGATTTAATGTCTCAATTTTCAATGTTCGTTTATGTGTTGAAATCATTCCTTGTTCACTTCTAGGATTTAAACTCTGCATTTATTTAAATCTTTAGAAGCATTTTTAGCATAAGTTAGTTGTAGTTGAAAGTTCTTATAAAAGAGAAAACCCTAGCTGCAACGTTAAGAGTTCTATAACCTTGTGTTCTCGCAGTTGAGACAAAAAGGATAGGCAAATTAGTTTTAATTCACTTTCTTTAGCATAATCAGCATATGAGGGAGCTTCCCCTCCGAATTTGAAGAGCAGTTTACTGCACATAGCTGTCTGTTTCCAAACCGCATACTAGAGGTGCGATTTAAAACGCCAACAAATCAGAATTTTGAACATCATCAGGATCAAAGGAAAATTCATCCTACACAGGTTCTTTGTCATCCTTAGGTGCCATCACACCCGGATCCCAAGTGCTAAGGGGCTGATTGTTCTTAGCAAGTGGACAGTGCTCTTCATACCCTGACCAACTCACAATCATTATCATTATGTCATTATGATCAAAAACCATGGTAGCCCCCAACTCACAATCAAAATTACTATCATTGATATGATGATAATGCTCTCCGGTAGGTTTTGTTTTGAAATTTTCAGTAGCATCAAACTCAACAATAATGGCAGCAACCTTCTCAAAGAGATCGCTTTGTAGTTGTTCCATACAAGCTTCTTCTCCAATGGCAAACTCTTAACTTAATTTATGTTCTGATTTTTAAACAACCTCTGAATTATCACAAACATCATCACTATGGCAATGGTCGTAAATTGACTCAATGGTACCACCAACGTTGCCCTCAACATGTTCCTCATTAGTGAATTCATTAATCTCAAAACCATCATTGAATGAATCCGAATTAGGATTCAAGATTGCTGTTTTGTTCTTTTCACCAAACCAATGTTCATCACTCCCAACCACATGCAAGTCTAAGGGAGTATTTTGGGGCTCTTCCACACACTCTTCAAATGTCAAGGTATCTTCTTCAAACACACAGTCATTTCGACGTGTCATGTGCTTGTTGCTTGTGCCATCTTCCAAACTTGTTGACTGTTTTTTCTCTCCATCGTGCTTACTTGTGGGCTGCAACCCACAAACAGGCACTTCTTCCTTCCCTGACCCTTCAACCATGGCATGTTCTGCTTCTTTTTTAATCATTTTTTTGATGTAGTTGACCATAACCAGCTTTCCAGGTTTCAAAACCACCACACAACTCAAGAAAGAGTCAAAAGAAACAACGTTTTTAAACTCATCTGTCATGTTCTGATATTCTTCATGGAGAATGGAAGCTTCACGTTCACATTGCCTCTTGAACTATTCAGCCTCTCTACTAAATTCCATTGTGGCAACTCAAATTTCTTTTTTGTTCTCCCTACAGGATGGCAGGAACTTTGGCTCTAATACCACTGTAACATACACCCCTGATTTTTATTTTCTTTGTTTGTGTTTACTGAATTGTTGTTTGTGTTTGCTTGATGAGGTTTACTTGAAGGTTTCAAATGCCATCCATGATATTGCATACATAATATGTTCATAACATAAAGTGCAGAAAAAAGACATGAAAGAACTAGCTTATAAAGATAACTTTCAGATTATATTCCTCAGTTTTTAACATATATTCATCAAACTCAGAAAATACTTTCAGACCTGGTTATTTTGAAAGGCATCAACAGCAAATAAGGGTCTCCTCTTGCTACGTCCTTCACCAATGAAAAGACCATCAAACCCTATGCAATTCTCACACCAAAACATCCATCTAACTGCCCTGTCAATGGCAGAAATCAGAACTATTCTTAGTAGATTACAAACTGAAAATAATCCTCAAACTAGGCAGCTAGCTGATTAGGGCGATCAGCTCTAAAAATTCATAACTTGCTCAATAGATTAATGTGAATACATGTCTTGACTCGTCTTGGAGAGGAGCATTCAATTAGCCAACACCTAGATTGCAAATACAAGCCAATAAGAAGATATGAATTGAAAAACATATTTAGGTCCAGGAAAGAAGTGCCCAGAGAATGATTAGAAACTCATCAAGACCTCAATATAATCACGCCAAACTGAAAGCTAAACAAATCCACACCAAAACCCAGAAGAAACTCCTCAAAGAATGGTATTACCTTCTTTTGCAATCACCAAAACCCCTGAAACTAAACTCAGTGAAACACTTGTGTGATCCCTGATGTAGAACCACTCACAATCTGACTAGGGTGGTTATTTCACCACCGAAATCAGCCCAAACGAAGAGGGTTTCCATCCTCAGTTCGCAGCCCAAGCAATCTAGAAGAAATCCAACAACATTATGTTATGTTGCCAAAGTGAAGATATCAAAATGAGAGCCAAAATGGAGTTATATAGAATTAGGGCGATGGACTTCAACTTTTTCTTCATTTCCATCTAAAACCCACGCCCTTCTCTTTTGAAATATTAAACATTTAAAAGTATATCTCCTCCCTTCTCTAGGCGTCCCACTTCATGGAGGAAATATAATATTAATAAATCTTTTAAAAACAACTTTAAGTTGTTTCACTAGTCTCAAGGTACCTTTTCGAATGACCACTCACCGCTCAATTTAAGTTTATAATATAATTTTATTAAACAACTTAAGTGATTGAATTAATCAATTATTAAACACTGCAACCTTAGGCTCTCCAACAAAACAAGTGAGAAATAATACTATTGCGTACACACTGGCTTGGGACCAACTCCCTCAAAGATGACTTACTATAAATAGCATTGCTAAAAATAGTAAGTATACACCAAATGCCAAAATTGAGCGAAACTGAAGACCATCGAAGAACATTGTGACCAATTGATGATAACAACATCATAACCAGTCACTGATATAAATAGAAATCCCTCCAGAAACCCCAACACTGAACTGCTAAAAATAGCATACTGCTAAAAATAGTAAGTGACTTCAAATGAATTTTGAGCACAAACTAGACACCCATCGGAAAGGGTTGTCAGATGTAGATGCATGTCATACCATTGCGAAGCTCTCTGAAAACCCAGAAAGAGTCCATAAACCAAATTGCAAAACTCCAACATGCAAACCCTTGAATCCACTAAAGAGACCTCCAAATAGTTGGAAACCCTAATTCGACATCTGACTGGCCTACAGGCATCAGGGGAAAGGCTAACAAACATTGGAAAGTGTAGTGCTAAAAATGGGGACATTACAGTTCGGCCTTCCCAAAATTGCTTGTCCTCAAGCAATGCCACCACAACTCTAGAAAAATTTAAACTGATCCACACCCAAACAAGTAGGATCCCAGGGTCCCATGTCCGTCTCAGGAAGAACCCACCATGTCGATGTTGCACCACTCTGATCACATAAGTGAAACGATCGTGCCAAAATTGCACTGACCTCCCCTGTAACCCCAAAATGTTACCATCCATGAAACTCAAGCTGAAGAAACTGGGAGGACTGAAATCAATACCATGCAGCATCTCATGCCCAAAAGACTCTAAGTAATCAATATCAACAATGCCATGGTCTAGCATTAACCTGGGTAATAAGAAAGATGATCTACTCAACTCAAAATCAAACTCCTTAGAATAACTCCATATGGTATCTGACAGAGCTTCGACTACATAAGTGACTTCTCCAAACCTCCTTGCAGAGAGGAAAACAATCCTTTGCAAGAGCTCAACAAGATCATCCCCATAAATCCATATGAATCTACTATGCCTCGTCTGAATTATTCTGATACAACCATGGAGACTTCTGAAAACTCTTACAGTTCCCACTCCAAGACCCTTAGAATGATGAACCAAAACATGTGGGGTTATAAGCATGAAGGTAACATAAGAAAGCAATGTGGTAAAAGGCAAAGGTAAGTAAAGCATGGGCATAAAGAGTATGCAAATAGAAAAAGAAGATGGTGAACCAAACATGCTCCCCAAGTTTGGAGAAGAAGTATAAAATCAAATATAGAAGGCGAAATGGGTGTGAAAAGCACAAAAATCAAGGTGGACACAAAAGGCCAAAAAGTGAAGGCAAAAAGGAATACATAAGAATAGGTATATATGTATATATCCTATAGTAATGCATGCATGTCATATAACAAATCTAGGAGGTTCAGCCTTTTTCTTCAATTGATCATGATTATCTTCATCCAATATATCATTGTTGTCCCTAAAGAAATCATCAAGCTTGTCTTCACGGCCTTGTGTTTCTTCTTCCTTGCTTGATTTTTTTATTTTTCTATTTTATGTGTCTCTTGTTGATAAGTAATTGGCTGCACATTTGTTTGTTTTTCTTTTATTTGATGTGTAATGCTAACCTGAGGTGATTTAGGACCAATTGCTTGATGGTAGATGCACGTCATTTGCTTTCATGTTGTCAACCACATCAAGTGAGGGGGTTGTGAGTTCATGAGTAATGTTCTTCTCCCCTTTATCTATGAGATCTCGAACACCATGTTTGAATGCAATGCATCTATCTATATAATGTCCATGTGTGCAATGATATGCACAAAAGTATTGAGCCCTATGTGGTGTAAGCTTAGACATATACATTGCCTTAATTGGAGGTACGATAACGAGATTATGTTGCATAAGTTGTTCCAATACCATATGTGGAGGCTCTTCCAATGTAGTAAACTCCCTAATTTTCTTTGGTTGGGGTTATGCATGATGATCATCATTAGGTACATCTTCATTGCTCCCATTTCCTAGATGTGATGATGATGTTGACTCATGGAAGAAAGGGGAAGTACTACAAATATGCTGATAAAAAGGGAATCATTTGATAGGGCATGCTCACATTTACGTACGCTAACACATAAATCTGAAAATGAACAATGAGGTATGGAAAACACTTGGTTTTCAAAAATTGGAAGTAAACTATCCATAAATATACACTGAAGCTCATCATCACATAATGGAGATAAAATGTTATTAGCCAAAGCTTGAAATAGAAAAATATAATCCCTAGTTGCCTCTTGGTCTTTTTGTTCGTTGCATGAGTTGAGTGATCATAATGAATATGTTTCATGAAAGCATTAGTCAAGTCTTTGAAGGAATGGATGGAATCATGAGGGGATGAATAAAATGATGTAAGTGAATGCACTCAAGCTTGATGGGAACACCTTGGTGAATAATTGTTCCTCATGAAATAAGGGAGGCACATAACTTGGAAGTATTGTACATGTCGTAATAGATCACCTTTACCATCATACTATTTCAAACAAGGTGCCACAACCCCATTTGGTGAAGAATAAGTCAAAATACCATATGCCAAAGGATAGTGGAATACTTTGGTATTGTCATCTTGTGATTGAAATCTTTGTGCATAAGGATCAATATATCATTCTAGATTATCAATCATAGTTAGGAGGTAGTTCACATAATGTGAAATATTATTCTCACCATGCCTAATATTTGTATATATATGACTCATGTCATATGTAATAGTGGTAGAGGACGCAAAAGATATGTCATCAACAAATGGTACATTATTGTCACATATACCAAGTAAAAGTTGTAAAAGATTGTTATGTTTTTCATCCTTATGTATGTCTAAATCATGTGTTTGTTCAATATTAGGTGAAGAGGAACATGCTTCAAAAGAACTCAAATGTATATGTGAGGAAATCATGAGAGGATCTGTTGGTTCCTCCAACTGATTATCTAATTTTCTCTAAAGGTAAGCTACTTCTTATGATCAAGAACATCAGGTCAGTGGCCAACAAACAAGGATTTGAACATCCTTTTGCACTTTAGGCTTTACAAAACCAAGGCGAGTTTCCCTTTACACAACACCAATTGGAGATATACAACTTTGAACAAATGGTGTTTTAGTAGATAAAATTCTCACACATAATGTTGGGGATTCAACACATTTACACTTTGCTTGGAAATATTGCCATTGATGTCAAAGGTACAAAGATGAAGTTTGCTATCATTAATAGAATGAAGAGATTGTTGGATATTGTCATTGATGTCAAGGTAAAGTAAGAAGAATGGCATGACTGAAGATAACATATTTGAAATACACTTACTTTGGTCACACACAAAGTCTATGACTTCAAACGCACAACAATGATTAAGGTCTACAATGCAATGTCATTCGATTCTTAAGCAGAAGTAGATGTGGAGAATGCAGCAGATTTATATCAGACATAAGGCAAATATGAGAACAGATTTAAAGCAGTGATTATGATATTTAAAAAGGCACAGAAATTCAAGATTGAAAATGACAGTGATTATGATATTTTAAAAGGCACAGAAATTCAAGATTGAAAATGACAGTGATTATGATATTTAAAAAGGCACAGAAATTCAAGATTGAAAATGACAGTGATAAATAATGAAGCAATTAAGTTAATTAAGTTTATGGTGTCAACAATTGTTCTAAGATAGTAGCAATTAAAGTAGGGTAATAAACAACAAAACAAATAGAAGTTAAAGTAGAGATTAAGTGTTGATAGAAGGCAGCAATTAAAAGTGAAAAACAACGATTCATATTTTTAATAAAAAGACAAAAAGTCACATAAAGACAAAATCAGAAAAAAACAAAAGAGGAATAAAGACAAAATATATAGCAACTAAAAAGCAGCGACTGGATTTAGAAGAACAGGGATCAATGTTCTATGTTATTTTACACAGCAATTCAAGGTGGTGATTGAAGACAGTAATATATTACATAAACAATCAGATTTCCGATGGAACAAGGCATCCCACTAGGGAAATAAATAATAATAATTAAATTAAGTTAGAAAAAGACAAAAACCAAAGAGCAGTCATATAAGACAAACATAGAATAAGACAAAAGAGAGGTGATGACAAATAAAAAAGGCAGCGATTCATTTAAATCTCCAAAGGCAGCGATTTTATTAACTAAAGTTGCAACAATTTTATTTAATAATAGGAAGTGAATCACTATGAAAAAAGCACGATTCTCTTCTAATGAAACTTCAGATTTAAATTAATGAGGAGGTGCGATTACTACTTGTTAAGGAAAATAATAAAAAATTATAGTTCTTCCAAATGGTACGACCTCCTTGTGGAAGGGCAGCTATTCCAAGGGATACATTGCTTAAACAAAGAGTTACAATCTTTGATCAGAATATATATAGATGATTCAAATTCAGATTTGAAAAAAAAAAGTGATTGTGAGAATGATTATGCTGAGTAGAGTTTGATTATAGAAGTGCAGAAATATATCTCGTGTGAGCATAAGGAAGCAGCATACATCACAGAGAAGGAGTTGATTTAAAGCAAAAGGAGATCTATTGTAAAGGTCTCATTCTAAATTCAGATTTTCAGTCTATGATAAGAGGTTGGTGCCTCTAGTTAGCCAAGGTTGGTGCCTTGGAAGAGGGAGTCGGTGGTCCTTGTAGGTTGGTGCCTACAAAACAGTTTAAGAGGTTGGTGCCTACAATCATTCTAAACTTATATAAATATAAAGTACATTATTTTTACCGTGGTTTTTGTAACATACACCCCTGATTTCTTTTTGAAAACTTCTGTTTTTGTTTTGCTGATATAGGGAGTTTTTAGACCTGACAAAGACTTATAATAGCAGCAATGAAGCTCCAATATTGGCATCGATCAACATCAAGTTTTTTGGCAACCAAACTCTATACTCTCCAACACCTTGACCACTATAATAAATCCTCAACATGCAACAACAGATAGCACTTCATTTGCTGGTCAAAACACTGAAGTTTGTAGCAATAAGGGCATCCACCCTAGAAAGTTCGATCCTCTCTAAAAAATCCAAATCTCATCCAAAAAAAGAAAACTTGTACTTGAAATAATTGGCTGGAGACAAGTCTTCAAATGAAACAATACCCATTTTGATATCTCAGTCCATCTCAGAGCTATGAGAAAAAACGTGGGTGCAGGTCCAGCAAAGTAATACCCAGAAAATTATATGAAACACACCAAAATCTTCATAAAATCACACCCAAACTGAAAACTAAACAACCACACTAAAACTCCTCAAAAATACTGATAAATGCTCATTTTCAATAACCAAAAATCAAACTCTGTGAAGCTCTATAATACTATATGATCCCTGTTGTGGAATCACTCACAGTCTGACTAGGGTGGATATTTCACCACCGAAATCAGCCCAAACGACGAGGGTTTCTATCCTCAGTTCACAGCCCAAGCAATCTGGAAGAAATCCAACAACATTTTGTTATGTTGCCAAAGTGAAGATGTACAAATGAGAGCCAAAATGAAGTTATATAGAGATTAGGGCAATTGGACTTGAAATGTTTCTTAATTCCCTCCTAAAATCCATGCCCTTCCTTGAGCCTTTGAAAATTTAAAACATTTTAAATAATTCCTCCTTCCTTGGGCATCCCACTCATAAGGAAACTATTTGCACTGCAGCCTTCTAAAATGACTTTAAGTTATTCGCCTAGGCCCAAGGTATTTTTTTGAATGACCATTCACCCCCTCAACTTAAGTTTATAAAATAACTTTATAAAACAACTTAAGTGACTGAATAAAACAATTATTAAATACTCGCAACCTTAGGCTCTCCAAACCAAATGAGAAATAATGGTGCTGCGTACATACTGGCCTGGGACCAACTCCCCAAGAATGACTTACTATAAATAGCACTGCTAAAAATAGTAAGTGTACACCAAACGCCAAACGCCAAACTAGGCAATATTGAAGACCACTGAAGGGTACTGTGACCAACTAAAGATAGCAGACATCATAAACCGACCACTACTATAAATAGAAAGATGCCAACCATTGCAACTACCACCATAGCTAGAAATAGTAACCCAGTGCTAAACTGCTACTGTAACCACTACTAAAAATAGCACTTACTATAAATAGCATATTGCTAAAAATAGTAAGTGATTTCAAATTTATTTCATGCACAAACAGCCATCGCAACTTACTGAAAATAGTAAGTCCAAAAAAGGTTGTCAGATGCAGATGCATGTCATACCATTGCGAAGCTCTCTGAAAAACCCAGAAAGAATCCAGAAACCAATCTTGCATGCAAACTCCTGATTGAAATGCATGTCACTTTCATTAAATGCATGTCACATCTCTCCAAAGCTATCTGAAAACCTAGAAAGATCCAAAAAACACATTGCCAAACTCTTGCATGCAAACCTTTCAATCCACAAAAGAAGCCTCCTAAAAAACAGGAAACCCTAATTCTACCTCTTACTAGCCTACAGGCATCTAGAAATAGGCTAACAGTTAGTGGAAAGTGTAGTGCTAAAAATGGGGACATTACAATTTTCTCCCGTAAGGGTTTCCACGTAAAATCTTGGTGTCAACTTGTTCTTATTGTTATATTCTTGCATAATTGCTATTGTGATTGATAAAGTTTTAAATTGGTAAAAGTTACGTTATATTGAATCACCTTCCCCCCCCCCCCTCTCAATATAAATGCGTGCTTATCACTTATTTCCTTCCGACATTCCCATAGCTCAATTCTATTTTGGTGTAAGAAAATAGACTAACAACTGATCACAAGAAGCTTAAGATTTCATGATTTAGTTTCTTCTTAGGTCTTGGATAAAATATTTTGCTTGACCGGTGCCTTATCCATTACAGAGTCAAGAATTGTGCAATTTTCTCATAACAACTTAAACACAAATCCAACGGTTAACCATACACTACTATTTTATAACAGCATAACCGATTATTGTTCAACAACACAATTCTACTTTCAATTCCTTAATGTATAACAATATTTTTACATTTGATTGAAAGCAATTAATCTATTCCTTGAATAGAAGCCATCAACAAAACATTTATCATAGCAAATGTGTAATAGAGAACCTCATAATCTTTGATTATATTGATTCAAAAAATATTGTGTACAAAAAGGAGACGAGCATTGAAGAATGTTACTCGTATATGCCTCAATTAGACGTATGTTGCTATTTTAGGCAAAACACTACAATTCTCTTCTTTGAAACGCTAAGACTCGCTAAAACTTGACTATCCCGTCCCAAAATTACACTTCCAGAATCCCAAAAATGAGGCTCAAAATTCCCTTTGATAGAACAAGGCAGAAAGCAAGCTAAGAGCTTTGAACAAATGTCACATTTCCATTTGACAACTTGTTCACGTGAATAGACAGAATGCAGGTACAATTGTCTCACAAAAGACAAAAGGTACTTTATGCTTGTAGACAAAACCGTTGTAGAAGCAATGTAGAAGATACTCCCAAGTGTGTAGAAGAAGACAAAATTGGAGCAACCACATGTAGTTTCATTTGTATTTTTGGACCCATGCTACAAGCATATCATCAGAAGGCCAAGAAAATGCAAGAATTTGGCTGGAAATATTCAAATGAGAAGAATATTCCTCATTTGTCCACTCCTTGGCTTCTTTAGAGAATTTGATTAAACGTATTTCCAACTTTACCAATTTGTCCACTGTAGCATTGCATATGTCCATGTCTACTTTTTTATTAGCACAAATGGAATTAAGTAGGGGAGGCAAGATGTTGATGAAATTCGTTCTCCAAGATTTGTATGCCTTAACTTCTCCTTCATCTTTTAGCATCTTTGGCATCAAATCTACTTCCAATTCCTCCAAAGAGTTCAAAATCTGCTCCAAAACCACTTGAGAGCTCCCTTGAGCAGCTAGATTTTCCAGGCCATTGAACTTCTCCAAAATTGCTGACTTGTCACCAGGAGCATCAGCATCAAAATTGGCATGACCAATCATTTTTCCTATTAGTGGCAATCTTGGATTCCAGATATCCAAAATGCCTTTCAAACTACTCCTTACTTGGACATGGTTGGCATAGTTATTTTTTAAGTGTTGTAGCCATTCCATTTCATTTCTAGGTGATGTAGGATGCAAGATAACCGATGTCCCAATAGGTTATCTACCATATCTACCAATTTCTTATCACCTTCTTCTTTAGCTGCCTTCTCAGCTTCTTTGCTTTGTTTCAATTCTTCTTTCAGCTTACTTAACGTGAGAGCATAAGTTTCCCTATCTTGGAAAGATGCATTTGTGGAGGATGTAGATGGTTTAGGAATCATTGGTGTTGCAGTAATGCTCTGAGGAGGGAGTAACAAGACCACAAATTTATTGTACTCTTGCAACAATTTCAAATTCTCCTATTGTGCCTTGTCGAAATCTGCTTGCAATTTGTTTACTATAGCTTCACTAAAAAGTTTAGTATTAACAACCAAAGCTGCTACCTGAGAGGCACTAGTATTTGCATGTCTTTTGACAATTAGGTTGCTAGTGAGCTCATTCACATTCTTTATTACTTGTGGCTTATTGGTCTTTTGGATGTATAGACTATATTGTGAGGGCTTCATATTTAACATCAAACCTTGAGCCAAAATATAGGTCATGAGCTTGTTCTTTAGATTGTAATATGGGCTCATTAGTGTCTTTCCTTCTAATGGTATCCAATGCAACTACAAAGGCATATCCCATCCTTCTAGAAGTAGGCATCCACTTTTTCTTACAATCTCCCTTCCCTCCTCAAGAGTGATCTGACTCACATCAAAATTGAACTCCTCCAAAACCTTCTTGCCCATCTCCTCTCGCTCATCCTTGGAAATCTTTTTCTTCTTCTCTTTCATGATTAGAGAATGTTGCTCTACCTTATTTTCTATCATAAAGTCCTTAAATTCCTTGGACTTAACAAATTTATCATCTGACATGAAAGTGGTGCATGCTAGTGCCCTGCCATCATTGATAGCATTTCCCCCTTTTTTCTTGGCTTATATATTGTGCCTAGGATTGTCTTTGACTTGGTGTGCATTGTCTATTGTGGACTTGAGTCATGCTTTGTTCGAACTTCCCTTTGTTCAATTCGCTCTTATTTTTTGACTCACTCTTCTCTTTGGCACATTCTTCTTCCTTGTTCCAATCTTGCACATTTATGTGCTCATCTATGTGTCTTCCTATTCTTGGCTCCTTTATTTGATGCTTGCACTCCTTTGTGTGGTCTTCTTTGTCTTTGCACCACTTTTGGTGTTTTTTCTTTACACAATGGGAATTATTGCTTCCCATCTTCTACCTTTGGATCAACGTTTTTGTTAGACTTCATTGGGTTCGACACTTCCTTCTTTCCTTTGGATTGATTTTCACAATTAGCCATTTATTTCCCTACTCTACTCATTTGTCTTGGATTAGCTTCCTTGGTCGACTACTCTCTGTGTAGAATAGCAATTGTGCTGCCTGTTCCAATCTTGCACATTTATGTGCTCATCTATGTGTCTTCCTATTCTTGGCTCCTTTATTTGATGCTTGCACTCCTTTGTGTGGTCTTCTTTGTCTTTGCACCACTTTTGGTGTTTTTTCTTTACACAATGGGAATTATTGCTTCCCATCTTCTACCTTTGGATCAACGTTTTTGTTAGACTTCCTTGGGTTCGACACTTCCTTCTTTCCCTTGGATTGATTTCCACAATTAGCCATTTTTTCCCCTACTCTACTCATTTGTCTTGGATTAGCTTCCTTGGTCGACTACTCTGTGTGTAGAATAGCAATTGTGCTGCCTTCCTTTGCACATGCCTTTTCCTTTTGGGCTCTCTACTTAGCCTGCATGTGCTTCCTCATTGCCTTAGCCTTAAACTCCTTAGAAGCCCTTAGTTTGTTCTTTGGCCGTAAGAGCTTTTGCATTACCTTGGGTTGCCCCTACATTAGAAAGGGAAAAGTTGCAGGGTGAAGAAGGAGATGAAAGGGGGTGGGTTTTTCTATTTGTTTTGGGATTGAGGGTGGAGTGGTTGTGGGGATGGGGGAAAAAGAAGTGTGTTAGGATGGGGGTGAGGAAAGGAAGTTAAAGTGGGTGGGTTTTATCTAATGCTTATGTCCTTTATTTCATAATTGGATTCCATATTCTTACTGCCTTCTCCCTTTACACATTTTCCCTTTCCCCTAGACATCCCTAGTCCCTCATCATTGCCCAAAGTATTGCCCTGTCTCATGTTTCCTAACTCACCAACTCCCCAGTTTTTCCCTTGACACCTACACAACTCCCACTTTAATGCTGCAGGTGTTATGTCCTCCAATAATCCCTTCCTACCATGTACCCCCTACACTCTTCACACTTACTGTTCTATGCCTTTATTTCCTATTCTCCTATGGTCCAAACATCCTTGCTCCATCAACCATGGGTTCCAGACTTCTTGACCCTCTCAAGCAACATAGCACAACATTTGAGAGAGCTTGAAAGTTTTAGGGCAAGTGCCTATAATCAAAGGGCTGCCAAGGTGGCACCACAGTCCCCTGCAATTGATTATATCTATCATAACAAGTACATCCTTATTGTGATGGTCACATTAGAGAATATGCTTCACTACAGTCATGTCTAAGGTTTCACAAACCATAATGCCAAAGCATTCATTGGCTCAGCACAAAAAGAATTGAATCTCACTCTTTCAAACATTAACGGTTTGATCATTGTTCATCTATTTCCTGAAGAACACTTCAATTGAGATATTAAGGAAAGCACAATTGGTCAACGTAAATGTATGTCTGTTGAAGCAAATATTACTCATATTTGTGGCAAAGA
This sequence comes from Sequoiadendron giganteum, assembly GCA_007115665.2. NCBI lineage: Eukaryota > Viridiplantae > Streptophyta > Pinopsida > Cupressales > Cupressaceae > Sequoiadendron > Sequoiadendron giganteum. The sequence goes on along the minus strand of CM021108.1, from coordinate 59,124,870 downwards.
AAATTAAGACATTAGTCAGAGGTCAACACCAGCCCTTGACACAAATAGGCCTCAAAATTCAATTTTTATTTTTAATTTTTCCATCCATCCCTTTTTAAAGGTAATTTAAATAATAATCCTGTCGTTATTAGCTATTTCTACCTGCCCAATCAATATTATCTCACCTATCAGCACAAAATCGAAAACAACAAAGATTTTTAAGGTCTGCCCACATTCTTATCCAAATATTCTTTGCAAAGATGGTCTATGGAGCCCAGCTTTCAAAAGCCCCCATAAGAAGCAAAAACCTTATTCTAAAAGTCTTAAAGCTTGAATTCACTGCTGCAAAATTAGGCATGTCCTTTTCTTGCAATAAAAAAACTTTATTTTATAAGGGCTAAGAAAGTATAAATGTTGAAGTACTTGATTCATAAACAACTATAATCAAATAAGGCTATTGGGCTGTCCAAGGGAAAGAACTCATCCTTGTTGAGGATGACAAGATGGCCCACAACCTCGCTACCTCACAACAATCATCTACTCACAATGTTTTGCTCTTTTCTCACCTTGCCAATCTGGTCAATCAACAGCCTCTCTCTCTCTCTCTCTCTCTCTCTCTCTCTCTCTCTCTGCAATCAAAAGTAATATCCTGGCTAGCTAGCCTTGCCACTTTCTTCACCCCAACCAGACTAGTCATTGATCCAATAATAGTATGGAAACCCTACTACATAAGTCATCAACATATCCCTTTTGACCTTAATGTAAATTGATTAGAGAAGTTGCTGTTTTCTGTTCAAAATTATAGAAAAAAATGGTCGCTATGAAAACAGATCTATTAATGTAAATGTGCTTGGCAATGTAAAGAAGCATGTAACAAGTAAGAGCATAGAAATAAGTGACAACAATAATTTGACCAGATGAAACCCAATTTGGGTGAAAACTCTAGAAGGATGGGTGTTGATCTTGTTAAACCACTATCTCAAGAGTTCGGTACAAATGGTTTACTGACTTCACAAGGTCTTCACAGGCACTCTTTCCTAAGAATAATGTCCAAATGCCATATAATTCCACAATTTGCCCTCATTTCCCAAATCAAAAAATCACTTAACTAAGATTCATAGTTTGAAGCAATCATAGCTTAACTCGACTAATTTTGCAAGAACACTAAGGAAAACTACAAATAATTTTCTCCAAAATGATCTCTTTTGGAGGTATATAAAGAAAAGGGAAGCTAGAGGATGTTGAAAAGTAGTCTAGAGGACATTTGTGATTGAAATTGAGGGATTTGGAACATTTCAGCTTTTCCCAAAACATCATGGAGTCTATCTTTTTGTCCTGTCTGGGATGAGTTCAATTGTGGTTGAATCCATTTCTATTGATTATCTCTGCACAAGACTAGTTCAATTGTGATAGAACCGGTTGAACCAATTTAACTACGGTCTAAATGGTTACTTGTGCTATGTTTTTTCTGACATTCGATACCTTAAATGTCTCAATCACTCATTTCACATTTGTCTCTGTTCAACCCCATATATTCCGATCTCTGTATCTCTGTTTGAGTTAGTTTATTTGTTATAATGAAGCATCTTAACAGTGAGAAGTACAAGGATGAGTTTTAAGAACATTAGGTGACTAAGCTAGCTGATCATGCTAAAAGCCTAAAACTATTGTTCTATTCTTAGATCAACCATTTGCATATTCCTCAGAGAATTGGGAGCTTCTGCCATTTACAGTCATAACAATTCCACCGTTAGCTCCTAACAATTTTCTGATCTCATCCCTTTAGGATCCAAGTTGTCCTTGACCCTAATAGGCACTAGGCTTCCCTCAACGAAAGAGAAATAATCAATCCTCATTTATTGTCAGTGAAAAACTACTGCATGAAGTTGATCAGAATGAGAAAACTGCAAAAACATTCAATTGTGGTGGTCCTTACTCCTCAATACCATTGAGAGTAGTTGAGGTTCTCAAAAGATTATCTTGATAGCTGGGGAACTCAAAACCCAAGTGAGTAAATTCATTGCTTCCATGGAGAGATGTATCTCATTTATCAGTCTTGTGTTTTTAATAGCAGTAACAAAAATTGAAATGTGAGAGATGAGTTTTGGGAGAAATGGAGGCCCGATTTAATTACCCAACTGCACTCAAACAACAAGGTCTATATATAGAAGGACAACAATGGTGGTAGTGGATGACACAGCCTCCCCCTTAACCCTTAGCCTTGTCAGTCATTATCAAAGTTGTCTGTTGCTGAAATCATTAACCGGGTTGATAAACTGAGCCCCTCCGCTGAAAGCAAACATCTTCCAATGTGGGCCCATCAACTTAATGTGTTAATGTACTTTAAGGCCATCTATATCAAAACGAATCCTATCTATGTCCTGCTGCACAATCTTTTTCAATCGAAATATCCTTTTGTCCTAAAGCTTTATCTAATAGTCTAATCATACTTTATGCTCTAACTATGATATTTTGCTACTTAAAAAATATTGTGTATGTAACAATAGTATAGGTCTAGGCTTCATGGGAAAAATAGACATTATAATAATCTTTCTACTTCCTTAGGATCATTGATTGTGGGTGTTGGGAGAGGTATTGGGTAGGATACCTTGCATCCTCCTAAGATTATTCATTTGGTCCCTCTTAGCTAAATCAAGTCTTTCTCAGAATACATTGTGAACTTTGTATGGCCCCTTCCATGGTGATTGATGAGGTTGATGTCCCTCATTTTTCTAATAATTCTTGTGCAAACTAGAGCCTAGTTTTCAATTGACTCTCATCTCTTGGTTCTGTCAACGCCTAGTTTAAGCATGGGACATTATATTTTCTTTCTTTCTTCCTCTCCATTTGCATCTGAAAATCTTTTACCAGCTCCAAATTTGGTGGCAACAAACACTATCTAACATATTCTGATTATTGGCAATATAATCCATGAATTTTATTCCACGGTGGTTGAAATTTTGAAACACTTTATAAACGCCAAGAAACCCATTTACATGAACCATTTGAAACATCATATAAATCAAATAAATGGTAAGAGATCCATTCAAATGGACCATTGACCAGGAAAATAAGAGAAACACATGATAAACATGCTAAGAGTACCAAAGTCAATTTAAATAGGGAATCAAATAGCAGCACACATTGGAAAACATAGTGTAGCCTACTGTTATTAAGTGAGTCTTCATCAGTCATCTTCAAATGTTCATGCGATAGAGAGAGAGAGAGAGAGAGAGAGAGAGAGTTTGGTGTTGCCAAAACAGTTAATTCTTTGATTTCAACCAACTTGGACAAACCTTAACTGACCTAACAACTAATTACACTTTCATGACTTAATCTCTTGGATCAATAATTCTAAGTTTGACGTGACAGATAGGGGACTTTTGCAAGTTGACTCTAAATAAATTATGTAATCCACAAATAATCACGGGCTATATGACTCAGCTCACTTATTTCATGACAATCCCACCTTGAACTGTTAAATTTCCCCACATGATGAGTAAAATACTTTTCAAACAAGGCAAGAGTAGACTAGAATATGGATCCACAGCTATACTGAAGGATCCCTTGTAATGGGTTGTAAGTCCTCAACACATTTTAGAACATGGTGTACTCTTTTCATGTTACAATTGATCTTCAAAATTAATTAGTCAAAAGATTAAAGCTTCAGAATGGACCTTTACTGAATTCCTCCATTTACCATTATTTAAGTGAAACTGTATAATTTTTGGAATATTTGTCCCTTTCAAAGAAGATAAAACTTAATATGAAGGCACAGGCTTAGGAAGATAGGCATTGAAATTTGAAAGGTGTGTACTTAAATGAAAATAAAATAAACTCATTGAGCGGAACGATGCTACTAGTTCAATATGGTAACAATGTGGAAGAATGCCACCTTTAATTAGGGACTGTCTAGAGGAAACAAAATCTCATAGGAACTTGAGGATGGAAGAAATACTTAAAAGTGTTGAACTTGTCGGTGAATGATGTGCTATAGAACACTAAAATAATAAGACAAGGTTCCTAGCTAACTTTTTCCAAAATTCTAACTACACCTATGCAATTGATATTTTATGCGGTAGGCATCCCTGTACAAGCAAATCCTCCCTTGTCACGTTGCATTGTGATCATTGTGAGAAATCGATAGCTCATATAAGGCCCCAATAGCATCACAAGACTATATGATTAATCTATGTAGTAACCCCTGCAAGGCGTCAGCTCAAATCCACATAATGTTTTTGTGATCACTCGATTTTTAGCTCTTTCTGATTATCAAGTTCTCGATTTGGGCAAGGTGAGAGCATACAAAGTTGAGAATGAGGATAGAGGAATTACATGACAGATATTGGCGGCTAGTTGTCCAGTGTACAACATAAGCAAATCACAGAATCGATCGAGCCGAATTAGTTGATAGTAAATACAAATTTCAATAGAGCCAAATAGGTTGAATGCAAGAGGACTTGCATGAATGTCAAAATGGCAGATTAATTCACCTGATTCCAATACACGCCTTGCAAGGAAAAAAAATGTATTGAAAATAAAAATAGTACCTAGGGGATAAACTGACCAGGATCTACAATGAAAAAAACTGGGATTTGGCATTAAACTGTGCATGATCTTTGAAATAGCAAATACTAGTGGTAAACTGTCCAATAGTTACAATATGATATGAGAAGCAATTATTTTCTTCAACAATTAGATTTAGGCATTTTGTCAAACAATTTAACCATCAACCAGAAAGTAAGCAGTTCGTCAAACAGTTGAAGGGAAATGCAGGAAAATAAATTTACTTGATCATGTGAGCCTCATGAAAATTTGTTGCATGATATAACTTGCTGGTTTGTAGGTCTCGAATGAGCATATAATCTTCACCTTAACAATTGTAAGAGCTACAAGACCTCCAAGATGAAGTGCAGCCTCTCTGAAAACCATGATCCAGTGGTTGTAGCTGAAATAATTGATACAAATATCTGAAAATAACAGCAACAATCTTCTTCACAATGTCTGACTCAGCAAATAGAACTCCCAGGAGTATGAATAACACATTATAAATATGCACTGTAAACTGGAAATAGCATATCAACTGAAAAACTAAGTGATAATCAATTTTCTTTTTATGAGATATTGAAGGCTGCTTATCCAATTTCCAGCAGCAAGAGAAGATTGCAATCTTTTTCTAAAAAAAAAGCAGCAAATAAGTATCAATTTAATATTATTGTGCTTTCTTAAAAGGGATCACACTTTTTTTCAAGTAGTACGACACCCAAAAATTCATTAAAAAAGATCACCCAAGAGCAGTGGCTAATATCCAAGAGGAATCAGCTGCTTTGAAAAATTACTTCTTCATTAATGGGAGTAGCCTCACTTCCCCTTTCAATTTGGCACTCAAAGTGCGGCAGCTAAAAAGGTGAAAACACAAACTGATTACTAATCAGCATGCAGTAAATAAAATATAATTTCTACAAATGTATGGCATATTAAGGAAAAGTACAGCCTGTTGCAAAATGTTGATAATTGCTGTAGAATACCATTGGAATGAGTTGCTAGAATAAGGATAAATCTCACCAAAATGCTCAAACAACAACAATATTATTATGTCTTCATAAACCCATAACTGAAACTAATAACTGGAAGCACCATGAAAAATTAAAACCTTAGAAAATTTCACACCAAACTAGAGACAATGAAAATTTGAAAACTATCGCCTGATGAAGCATACTATCAATCCTTGAATGGAACTACTCTGAAAATTAGGAGGGTTTTTGACTTCAAAGCATCACAAATCCGGAGGATTTTTGTCATTGGGAAGAGAAGAAGATGAAGTTTGAACGCACATTCATTCTTGAAAAATGATTTTTTTTTTTAAAGTATGTTGAGGCTTTTTATAAACATTCATCTTATTTATAACTTTATTTGGAGGAAATAAATAATTTTAATTTGTTTTTTGACAAATATTTCTCAAAATTATAAAAAATATTAACAAGTGTCCTTAATCACCTTTTGCACCATGGGTCCGGGGACTTAAATTATCACTTGAGAACACCTTTTTAAATAATTTGATAGTTGTCTTTTAATTTTTACTTTTCAATAACTTAATTATTTAATTAATTTTCCCTTTTTACCAACCCATTAACCTACGAGAAAAATTGTAGAAATTATGCTAAGGATCAACAACAAACTTATGGTTGAGAAGGGGACATGACAATCTAGTTTTGATAAGTATGTAAAAATATAGTTGTAAATCTAGATGTGCTTATTTTGGAGAGGAAGAGGAAGAGGGATTTTGACAAGGGTTTACATTTTGGATTTTCCTGTTGAAATACCGATTACACCATATTTTGACTCGAAATCACTAGGTCAAGGGTTTGCATGCAGTGGTGGAAGGTGTAAAGGTTGTAGGAGGAGGTGTGTAAAGAGGAAAATTCACCAGATGTCGCCATTTTTGGAGATTCCAACACTCATGATAGAAAAATAGAACTTATTGCAAGGTTTTTACAAAAGGAAATTGCAGCCTTTTTGATGTATTAAACCAGCCCTGACCCCTCCAAAGTAGGTTGAGCAACCTTGTATAAGGAAATTGTGGAAATTTGAGAAAGACTACAATTTTGGCTTCAGTGAGAGACTAGGGCTTTGATCCTAAGCAGAGTTGTGGAAGAGATAAACTCAAGTTGTGATAGCAGTTTGAGTTCATAATCAAAACTTCAATAGAGGATTTGGCACCAGATTTACCAGAGAAAGATTGATACATCACGAGAAAAATTGATTGTATGAAGGTGGAGGGCACATTGTAATTTTAATTTTCTCTCAGTTTTGGAATTGTTTTAAATTTTTTCGTTATGGGACATGTAAAAATTTGCTTTGGGACTTTGACAATGGCTTCAAGTGGAGTTTGATTTGGGCAAGCATTAAGTAAAGGAGATTCTTCTAACCCTTATTTCAAAGATGCTTTGCGAGAAGATCCTAGACCTCAATTGTCGAGTCAGTCTTCAAAAGTGGCCCCTGAGGATGCCCAAAATAGATCCTCGCAAAAATGAAAATGGATGCATGAAAGTAGCAAATGGATCGGCAGTAGTAAGACTTTAGCAAATTGATGTGTAAGGTGGGATTGATGAACTTGAGAGTTGAGGATTGATTGTTCGGTTTCTTCGATTTTATCTTTCGTTGGCCGCTTTCAAAGATTGGACTAGAAAATTTTGCACACAAAAGGTGAGTTTACAATCTCTATTAGTATTTATCCAAATGGATACTTTTGGATTTTCTTTGCCTCAGTAGAAGACAAAGAATTCATCTTCCAAGGGGGACCATGGTTTTTCAAAAGGGCTGGCCTTTTTATGAAACCCTAGCACTTGATGTTTAAGGAAGATGAAGAACTTCCTTTTGTGGCTCCCGTATGGGTGAGGCTGTTTGGGCTCCTTGTGGAATACTGGAATAACACAGTCTTCATTGCGATTGGTAACACTCTTGACACATACATGATGACAACAAATTCCTCATTAGAATTGGAACAAATGATTTATGTGTGCCTTTGTGTATTGATGGATCTTAGCAAACCTTTGCCCACCAAAATTTCTCTTGTGGTGGAGAACGATCATTGGGATCAAGTGGTGGATTATGAAAATATCCCCTTTGTTAGTGTTTCTTAGATCAGATTAGATAACAAATCATTCAATAGAAATGTAACACATAAGACAATGAACACAACAAGATACCCTGGGAAAACCCTCCTCTTGAGGGAGAAAAACCCAGCAAATGATTCTCTTATATATATGATAATATAGTGACAGAAATCTGCTTACAACACAGCCCAACAATGGCTAATGAATTCGCACTTTTCCTTAATACTTAGATGCAAATAAATCTGCTCTTCCTTGAACTTGGTCTGCTGCTACAGTAATGATGATCTACTGCTCAAGTATGAACTTCTTCTAAGACTGCGAATTTGATCTGCTGATAATAGGTGCGAACTGCTTGTAATAATCTTATTTGAATAACCAAACATGACCTTGTATATATATCTCCTAGGCGCCTCTTCATTTGGGTCGGCCTTTGTTAAATAATAATTAATTACAACTTAAGTCGGCCAACAATAAGTACATAATATAAATCAATATAAGGTCGGCCCATGTTGATATTCATTTTCAATATATTTGAAGTCTGCTCTTGCAATTTATATTTAATTCGACTTTCTTGGGAAGTGCAGACCGAAGCTGCAAATAACATCAACACTCCCTCTCAGCTAGGGATGAACTTCCATCTGCACAAGACACATCATATTAGAATGAAAACAAAATGGAATATCACCTCAACGTGATATTAACCATTATGGCTACTCTCATAGATGGTATAAACTCATCACGGATTCCCTCACGTGATGTTGTCATGGAGTCACACACATGACTTCCACCATAGCTTCTCCCAGAGGGTGGAAACAAGGGCTTTCACCTCAACTCTCTCTCATCAAAGAATTGCATTATCAAGGGCTTACACCTCAACTCTCTCTCATCAAAGAATTGCATTATCAAGGGCTTACACCTCAACTCTCTCTCAACAGAGAATTGCATTATCAAGGGCTTGCACCTCAACTCTCTCTCAACAGAGAATTGCATTATCAAGGGATTTCACCTCGAACTTCTCTCAAAGAAGAACTCATTAAACAAAGGAACACTGATACTGAGACTCCCTCTCGATCCTGGCTTCAGAGATTGCAAAGAAGACTTCTGGAGATGTACTCCCTCTAGCCACCAACTCAGTCCCTCTAGTGTTTACTCCCTCTTGATCATTTCTTTGGTTGACATGACTTCTTCACAAGATGCCTCAAGCTTTTCATCACTAAGTAATCTCTTATCATCTTCTTCCCCCTAAACCTGTCCAGGAAGCATTTTAGATAGAGATTACTAACAGTCCATAATTATCCAAAGAAATATCAAGATTAGAATTGTACAAGTTATATCATGAATGAAATTTTTCCAAAGATCTTATGCTAGTGAACACAACACAATTCAAGAGAATCTACTATCTCTCTTAATTACAAGATCCAAGGAATAAATAAATGATATAACTCAGCAACCAAGGAATACTTATCTTTTTAACTATTCTGATAGGTCCAAATGCTGGACATAGTGTGATGCGTTGTACTTGAGCTCAGATCAGTCCGTAGCCTTCATAGTTTGAATACAATGACGACCTGAAAGGTACATTGACTTCAAGAGATATCTCCAGCCATCAATGTAGTCCAATGATTGCAAGCTATGACTCCAAGCTTGATCATTTCTTCATTCAGTAAGACTTTGAGATTGCTTGATGCTCAGGTTATCTCAATGAAAAAACAATTCATGAACATTATTCAACCATGCAATACTTATTTCATGGATTTCAAAAAATCTCCTGAGTAATAGATAATTAATTCATTAATCATGACATGTCTTTCTTTCAATTTCACAGAAGAGCTAATCTCAGCAAAACAAAAGAAAAACTTCACAAATTGGCATGATCCTACTTGCAATGAATAAATCTAAAGAATCTTATTACAATGATCACTATTTACTAGTCACACATAATCCTAAGTAAATAATGTCAAAATTGCATAGCTCAACAAATTGAATTTTACCCTAGAATAGTAAATACAAAAAACAAAGAATACTTATCTCTTAAATATTCAGAAGAGTGGACACCGTATGATATGTTGTTCTTGCGCTTAGTACACAACCTTCACAGCTTGAACATAGGCCCATGACTAGAGTAGAAATTCACTAGAATCATTTTGGGGAGAGATCTCAACCACATCCGCAAATGAAGCATGCTGATTAGGTCTGGTAGGACAATCCCTCGCATAGTGACCAAATTTGCCACATTTAAAGCATTGAACACGAGAGAGGTCCCATTTCTTCTTGAATGCAGGGGCACCATTTGACCCATTATCTCGATTCCTTTTAAAGAATTTTCTTCCAAACTTTTCCTTTCTTCGATGAATGAGAGGCGAGGACATGTAACTCTTCATTCTTTGAACTTTGACCAATGCCCCTTGCTGTTAGTCTCGACTCCTCTTGAATGCAGTCAATCCTCAATCGATCAAACTTGGGAAGTTCAGATCTTGCACTGATTCCTTGAATGAACGCCTCCCATGAAAGCGGAAGACCATTGAGAGCAATCATGGTCAAATCCTTGTCATCAACAATATGACCAATGGTAGAGAGTTGATCTCTCAATTCGGAAATCTTCATGAAGTAGGTGATGACAAACTCTTCTTCCGCCATCTTAATGTGAAGTAGTTGTTGCTTCAAGGTTAGGGCACGACTGGTGTTGTTGATTTCGTACATCTCTTCCAATGTTTTGAACATCTCCCTTGCAGTATCCAACTTGAAGACAATTGGTACAATATGATCCTTGACGGAATCAACCAATACTTTCTTTGCCCTAGTGTCTTTCTTTCTCCATTGCAGCTTCTCTTCTTCCCCCTCAGATTCGGGAACTTTTGTTTTCACAAACCCAGCCAAATCATTCTCTTCCAAGGTTAGCATGAACCTGAACCTCCATGATGTGTAGTTCGAGATCCCTTCGAGTCTATCCTCGATTTTCAAACCGTTCACCATCTTGAGAAAATTAGAAGGTAGACTGAAAAAGAACAATGAGGGTTGCAAACTAACAGATCTGAATCTGATCACGATCTTTTTCACACCCGCTCTGATACCATGTTAGTGTTTCTTAGATCAGATTAGATGACAAATCATTCAATAGAAATGTAACACATAAGACAATGAACACAACAAGATACCCTGGGAAAACCCTCCTCTTGAGGGAGAAAAACCCAGCAAATGATTCTCTTATATATATGATAATATAGTGACAGAAATCTGCTTATAACACAGCCCAACAATGGCTAATGAATTCGCACTTTTCCTTAATACCTAGATGCAAATAAATCTGCTCTTCCTTGAACTTGGTCTGCTGCTACAGTAATGATGATCTACTGCTCAAGTATGAACTTCTTCTAAGACTGCGAATTTGATCTGCTGATAATAGGTGCGAACTGCTTGTAATAATCTTATTTGAATAACCAAACATGACCTTGTTTATATATCTCCTAGGCGCCTCTTCATTTGGGTCGGCCTTTGTTAAATAATAATTAATTACAACTTAAGTCGGCCAACAATAAGTACATGATATAAATCAATATAAGGTCGGCCCATGTTGATATTCATTTTCAATATATTTGAAGTCGGCTCTTGCAATTTATATTTAATTCGACTTTCTTGGGAAGTGCAGACCGAAGCTGCAAATAACATCAACACCCTTTTGTTGTTGGATTTGTCATGAGTATGGGTGCTTGTTGAAAAACTGTCTCGCTTAAAGCTCTAGAGCCTCGAGTAGAAGACAAACCCCAGGATGATTTTATTCTTCCAGAGAAAAAGAAAACAACATGAAAACTTGTTCATGAGAACATTGATGTCATTGATAGCAATAGGTTTGTTTCTCTCCAACAAGAAAATGAGGAAAAAGATAATAGGGACATCATGGAGTCCCAAATTCCATAGACACAAATGAGCACACAAGACACGATGGCTGTTTAGCTAGTAGTGGAAGAGCAGAACCGACTTGCAATTTTTTAGGCTCCACATAAGTAGGATGAAGATTGCCCTATAATGAAAACTTATCATCCTAAAATTAAGTTTCAAGAATAGTTTGATAATCAAAATCAGCAAGCAGGTGATACTGAGAGGCAGGAACAATTGTTGATGTTGATGGCTAATCCCATGGAGCAACAACAAACTAATTTATCTCTAGGCATGGCTCAGGAAAAAAGCAAAAAAATGAAAATGGCTACAAATATTAAGGCTGGTCATAAATCAAATCAGACCAACCTCCAGAAAGAAGGCCATAAATTGAGTAATACAGGTACAGTCAGGGAGTTGTCCCTATCTTCACTCAATCCTCCCAATGCAGGTGATAACATGGAACATAAGGGTGCTGAATGAATGTCCCTCTAAGATTCTTGAAATAAAAGGAATGATTCAAAGTCAACATCCTCTAATGGTGTTTACTCAAGAAATACAAGCCTCACTAGAGCTTATGACTGTTTTGGTGGAGCAAATTTGGTCAAAATCCCAATCCTTATCTCGTAGTTCTCAAGGAGCATCTAAAGGAGTTGTGTGTTTATGGGATCCAAAAATGATCATAGTGCTAAGTTCTGGTGCCAAGCGTGTTCTGCTTTTGCATGTTTACTCTCAGGTGGATGCACTACAGTGTCATGTCCCTGAAATTGTAAGACCAAGATATAAAAACATGAGAATACAAATAAATGAATAAGTAACAAAAATACATATTAAAATATTAAAAAGATATAAAAAGAAACATTAGCAATTTAATATTATTATAATTATCACAAGATAATATTATAATCATAATTATCAAATATAATATTATACTAACAATTTAAATATTACTATCATGATATACAAATACTAAGATATATATAAAATAAATATATTTTAATAGGAAACATATAATACACAAATATTAAATATGATAATATAATATGTATGTTTAAGACAAAAAGCAGCAATCATGTAAAGGAAGTTTGAATTAAAATAAATAAGTTTATTTTAAAGAAGCCGACTTCTTCAAGAAGTTGCCACCCTTGGACAAATCGCCCCTCCTTGATAAGTCATCTCCTTTCACATAAGGTGCGATGGGGAGTTTAAAGATATAAATAGAGTATACGTGGAGATAGAAAGGGAGGGCTTTGCAATGTAATATCCTCGGCAGATTTAAGCAGAAATAAATAAAAAGGAAAGCAGCAACAATGGATATATTCAGGAGAAAGATCTGAAAATAAATAAATAGCAGCACTTAGGAAAATAACATGCACTTAAATATGATCATCGATTGGAGTTTGGGAATTAATTTATGTGTAATAGAAGACCCCAAATATTTTTTTGAAATTGCCAGTCTGCTATTATGAATTTTTTGTGTATGTTTGTTTCTTTTTTTCATATACCAATCATTGTTTTGACATGCCAACATAAAGGAAATTGATTTGCAAGTAAAACATATGAAACTTTGCCTTAAAGAAGTTATTTTCAGACGTTGATTCTCATTAACAATGACAGAAATTTACAGACAGAAGTTTTCATTTACTAACTCAGAAAATACAAGTTTCAGACCTGTTATTGAGCTCCAAACAGCAGTAGTAAGAACCCCATTTCGTAGCATATGAAAACACTGATTGTGACCTTCAATACCTTGTCAAGAACTCGCCCAGATTTCACTTTAACAGCAACAATAATAAGACTGAATCACACCCTGAAATGGCCGACCAGCAACAAACAAATACCCAGAATGGGTGCCCACAACAACAAGGGCGACTTGCTCTAATAAATCACTGTATGCTCAGAAAAAAATGCATAATATCTCCTTGGAGTCGCCTTAGCTGGGGGAACACTCAGCTCAAATACCCATAATGAAAACTCGTACCAAAAAGAGTTGAATGCCATAAACTAGGTTCAGGTCCACACCAAAAAGTGCCCAGAAATCATGAAAATCATCACCAAAATGCAACACAAACTTCACCAAATCAATACCAAGTCTCCACAAGCCAAAAACAAACAAACCCACATCAAAAGTGCTTGAAAATCTTCATCTTTTTTGTTTGTAATCTGCAACTTGAAGCTCTAATGGTGACCTCTGAGTGAGACCACCCTTCTACCAGCTAGGGCAGGTCTTGCACTGCTGAAACCAGCCTTAGATATCGAGGGTTTACGTCCTCAACTCCGTTAATCTGACCTCTTGGCGAAAAACCAGTAGTATCTCAAGAAGCAGTCAAAACATCCCTGAGCAAATGAGAGCCAAAAAGTCACTTTATAGAATGTGAGAGGGAAATTAGGGCAACTTTAGGTTTTGAATCATTTTCCCTCCAAAAGCCTTTTAATGTTTTTTCTTTATACTTTAAAACATTATCAAATAATCCTCAAAGGGGCATCCTGCTCATAAGGAAACTATTTGCACTTTTGTAGCTTTCTAAAACGACTTAAAGTTATCACTTAGGCATCAAGGTACTTTTTTGATGACCACTTACCCCCTCACTTAAGTTATAAAGTTATTTTATAAAATAACTTAAGTGACTAATTAAAAGCAACTATTAAATAATTCAACCTTAGGCTCTCTAACACCACCTTAGAAATAACGCTATTGAGGACACAATGGGTTTAAGACCAGTTTCCTGAAATAGACTTACTATAAATAGCAACCGCTAAAAATAGTAAGTACTCACCAAACATCAACTGGTACAAAACTGAAGATCGCTGAGATGCCTTGTGGCTAACTAATAATAGTAAGCACTGTAAGCTGGCCACTGCTATAAATAGAAAGTCCCACTAAAACATTGAAAAAACCCCACAGAAAGGACTGGCACAAGCAATAAAGCTCATTGGACAATTTCCACACATTGCCCAAATAAGAAACTCTACACTTCTCTGCTTGCCGGACCAGTTACTAAATATAGCACTTACTAAAAATAGTAATTATGTCAAAACCAGACTAATCTAAAAGGGGACATCGAAAATAGGGACATCACATTATGATGGTAATCTGCAGAGAGAAAATATATAGGGACAAAGAGATGTATACAGCTCTTAATGGAAGTAGGAAGGAAAAATAGGGGAAAAGGAATTTGAATATATATATACTTTTTGAGTAAGGCAGATGAAGAGGAATATACAGATATATATCTAGATACATTTTATGATATACTCAGATTTGAGAGAGAAAAAACAAGAAGGCTAATGTGAGAAGGTATGAAGAAGAAGATGGACCAGGGAGAAATAGGTGAAGATAAATGATAAATCAAGGAAGGGGAGTAGGTTAAATATAAGTTCATATATATATATAGATAATATGTATAGGCAAAGGCAATTAGATTAATCAATAATAGTATAGATATATATATGTTCATATGAATCATATTTGAAATTATGCAATAATGATGCTTGTAGTGATTATTGAGCCTTATAAGTAATTACGGTACTGTAATAGGAATGATAGATTCTACTTTGCTTGATCTACACTAGCATTATACTCTGAGCGTAAAAACAGGTCATCAATTAAGGAGAAGAAAAACATTCAAGAGACAAAGGAGGAACTGTCCCAGTCATCACCACATTACTATCATCAAATATCCTATATTCAAGTGTATTTATTGCCAATCATTGCTTACATATGTGTGCATATTTCCTATATGATAATACGAATATTTACTGACTGATTTCTTGTATACAATGTGCTTGATTGTCTGAAACCCTGCTTGGGGGAAGGGGCTTGGGCGAGCGGTGAGTGCCTAGAGATTCCACTTATAGTCGCCCCACCTTTAAGGAAAGGATGGGCCATGGAGGGCTAGAAGAGCCAAGACCGCTCAGGATACCTCGCCCGTTCCCACAAGTGGGCAAGTGTTTTCTGAGGTTGGGGCATGGTTGGGGAAAGCAGGTACAAGTCACCAATGGGGAGAGTTGTGGTATACAACCTCTTAGGTTGGTATATGGCTTCAGGTGAACCCACCATGCCACTCCTCCTAGTTCACAATAGGTTGCATTATTGATAGTCTATAAACGTGTTTCCATGGATTAATGCTAACAAATGTATATATGCATGTTTGGAAATATTGTTCATGTGGTGAATGCAGGATTCCAATCCAAGAGATATTTATTTAATAAGGTGAAACCTTAACCCTAATTTGTGGCAATTTGTGATCAATAGGCGAATTCTAGGGCAAATCGGGATAGGGGACATTAGAAATAGTTTTTGTTTATAAATGTTTATGCTCCTCATCTTATGGAAGAAAAGATGTTGCAATGACAACATATAGACTCTATATTTGCTCTTATCTTGATATTCCCGTCCTCCTTAGACGAGATTTCAATACCATCCTTAATTTACAATAAAAACAGGGAAGCACTTCACACTTGGATTCCAGCTCATCTCATATGGCTAGATACATACAATATCTCAACTGAGTGGATGTTCTAACTAGTAATGGGTTAAATACATGGTCCAATGAAAGACAAGTCGCATAATGCATCCTAGAACGTCTAGATTGATTCCTTCTATCTAAAGAATGGTGGTTAAAGGAGTACATCCCTAAGGCTCAAATTCTAAACATCAGTTTTGATTACTAGCCAGTGTTTTTGGAGATGGGTAAATCAGTTCCGTGCAATGCCTCTTTCCGGTTTCAATTGATGTGGCTTCGGCGTGAAAATATAGGTCAACTCATTCAACAATGGTTGTTGAAAGGAAAACCCAAGTATGGAACACACATGTTCTACTTTGCCAAACATTTAAATTATCTCAAGGTCAAATTAAAAAATTGGAACGAGATTGAATTTGGAGACATCAAGGAGAAGAAAAAGCAACTCGTTGAATAGTTGGAACTTGGAAGAGTTCAATTGGAACCTTAGAACATTTGGCAGTAATGATGGTTTGCTTCAAAAAGAACTCCTATTGAAAGTTTCTCTTCAAGAATGGGAAACTAGAGAAGAAATTATGGGGAGGCAAAAATCTACAATTTAGTGGTTAAAAGAAGGTGATGAAAATTCTGCTTTTTTTCATAAATCCTTGTTGACTAGACGAGCTCATAACCACATCAATGCTCTCACTAGGGAAGATGGGAGGAAGGAGTACAAGGATAGGCTCATGAAACGTGGCTACATGGCCCAAGGTGAGCTTCTTTTTGTGATTGGTGTTAAAGGGAAGAGTCTTAACTAGGGATAGGCTCATGAAACGTGGCTTTTATGGCCCCTTTCATTGTGTTTTTTGTTTGGACACCGAGGAAACCATCACACACCTTTTCCAATGCACATGGGTGCTCTCCTTATGGCAGTTTTTGTCCAAAGTGTTTAATCTTCCATGGGCCAACATTCAGTCTTTTGAACAATTTTGATTAGTGAATGGCAAAGTCATTTGCCTAAGGGTTAGAACCTCCTCCCGACGATGTGGTTTGGCATCACCCTTATGCTCTGGAACATTTCGGAAGGAGAGAAACAACAAAATTTTCCAATAGGATAACAAGGATGTCAACTATGTTTGGGAGAAGATCAAAATGAATATAGCTGAATCTATCAAGCATAAGATTTGTCTACCTCAAATTCTCACTCCAGAATGGGAGCATTTATGTAAACAACTCTCTTTGCAACCTAGGACTTCAACAATGCCTACCTTTCAACCTTAGAATGAAAATCAGTTGGATAGACCTTGGACAACTCCTCCTTTTCTCCTCCTTTTGGGTACAGTAAGTTGAACACAGATGGCGCCTCAAGGGGCAATTTGGGTCAGGCTAGTATGGGGGAGGCATTGGTATATATTTAGATAAATCTGTAGCCTTCTTCTTTGTTGAAAAATTGGGACATATAACCAATAATTTAGTGGAGATCAAACCTGTTTATAAAGGGATGCAAGAGGCTTTCAAAATTGGTTGGCAAAAACTCCAAATTGAATTGGATACAAAGGTAATCATCAACTTGTTATTTGATTCTAAGAGATTCCATAGCAAAAATTGGAAAATGGCAAGAGAGTTGGGGAAGATTCAAAGCTTGCAGGACCTGTTCTGGGAAGTTCAATTCAGCCATGTTCCTGGGAAACGCAATAAAGTAGTGGTGGGCTAGCCAATTGGGCTCTTGACAACTCCAACCTTATTTGTTATGGTTTGCCCCCTCGATGGTGGTTGACCAAGCTTCAAGAGGATCTGAGAAAGATTCTGGATTCTGATTTGTCCCAATGAATTGTAATATGTATGGTTTTCTCTATATTGCCTAGGCTTGGACTAATAGCTTTCAAGCTTGGCATAGTCAAATACGCACACTTTGATTTCTATCTAATATGATGAAGTTCTTTAAAAAAAAACTTTTAAGTCTGCAACACTAGTTTAAAAGCTTTTTATTAATGGAAAATGGCTTTTAAGTAATGTAGTATGTACATAACCGCTCACTCTATAAATTTTAGTACAGATATCCCTTGGAGAGAATTAAATTTGTGTGATGCATTTTTGGTTTGCGTAGTGGCTCTTACCCATATGATGTGTCATTGAACATTCATGGGATGTTTCTAGTTTTTCAAGGACATATCTAGAAACTAGAGGGTGCACAAATAGCTGGGCATACATCTTGTTTTGTAGACAATGAAATGTGGCATAAGAGAGTGCTGATATCAATTATTTTTACTGGGGCATGAGAATTCAATTTATAAATAATTATTAATACCATTCAGGTTTGTCCAAAATGTGCATCAATACTTGCTTGGTAGAGTGAGCACTGCCTATGAGGTTGAAACCTACTATTCTATCCTGGTCTCAACCCAAACAAAATTTTGTCCATTTGAGCATTTCCATGGTTGATTTAAAAAATTATTCATTTATTTGTTATTGTAGATAGTGTGTTTAAGGAAATTTATATATATATATATATATATATATTTGCAAATATTAATTGAGCATAAGAATTGATTACTTGAGTCATCCTTCAACATCCTATTTTCATGAGTAATCATTTCTTGACCTTCCTCTCATGTACGTTGGTAATAATTGCAAGGCAGCAACATCTGTATATGCAAAATGCTGGTGGATTGTATGTACCAATTGTGATTAATGCAGATATCTGTGCTTAGCTATATCTGATTGCCAAAGGACTTAGCTACTAATTAAAGGCCAATATAATCACAGAATCCTATTGAAGAAATTCCTATATTATAAATGGTTGCAATATCTATAAATCTCTACTTCTCAGATTTCACTTGATTCCCCAAATGCCATTTTTGTGAAGATTTATCTTCATATTATTGACACTTAAGGAGAAAAATGCTTTTTGAGTTTTTATTTTGGATTAATGGATTCCATCTCCATAGAATCTTCACCTGAAGGTCTTGTATTGTGTAACACACTTAATTGAATTGATGGTGTTATTGAGCCTCCTAGCTACACCTTGCCTCCAGATCACATACAAAGTAAAGCAATACATGTTATTAAAGAAATATCTTGTATGAGAAATGGAGGCCAATTCCTGGTTCTCCTTCACGAATTTCTCTCTCAAAGTATGGAAAGATTAGACATGGGTATTACTATTATTTGAGTTTAGAATGCTCTTCCAATTCACTGTTTGTGATAAATCTACAATCCCCTCCCAGATGAAGGATTTATACAGTTGGAATGATGTTGCACGGCGGACAGTTGTGGTATATGACCGTGCTCTGGTTTCTAGCCCTACAAATCTGCTACAGCGCCTTTTGCGGTAACTGTTAATGATTTATGTAATTCTTAATATAGAGCAAACATTTTGGTGTTTTGAAACTATGCTTTAACATATTTGAATAAAGGAGTTCAGTGTAGCAGGAATTTATTTTATCTGATAGGCTGCCGCTCATTTTCAGGTATTATGAATGTGGTGCCTGGGCTGGGAAACTATTCTGCTTGGTAATGGTACTTGATTTCATTATTTGGCACCTCATTGAATGGTGGCAGGTGACTGGTCACAATTACATTTCTTGTGTTCTTTTTTTCTGTATTTGTTCTCAGTTTTCAACTGTTTCGGTACTTTAGTCTTCAGATCTTATATAATGATGAACTTATAGGTAGGGGTGTATTGTAATGTGGCTTGTGAGTGTATATATTTTGCAAGGAAACCTAGGCTAGGCACCTAGGGGCTGCAAAAAAAATGTGTCAAAGCATGGGATTCTGGTAACCCAAGGTTGACTGGATCCAAAATAAAAATGACTTATCCATCATGCAGATTATAATGCATGTAATAAGCTAGAATCAGAAGATAATTACAGTCTCCAACATGGAAATTGGCAACATCCAACACCATACCTTGCCCTTTTTAGATATCCAATGAGTAAAACCTCACATAGTTATCTACTTGAACAAATAGTCCTTCCTCAATTTGGAGGATAATTGGGTAATCGGGTGCAAATTCTTGCTTGAGAGGCCCCCCCTTTTTAAATCCCAGTCTAGCCCTGTTCCTGTAGAGCTGAATCTTGAGAATCTGCCATAGAAACTTTTGGAAGCTCTAGGTGTCCTTGAGACACCTAGCCCCCTAGTTCCCATGACTCGTATAATCTAGAGCTAACCTTTTAGCTTCTTGCACACACATAATCTTCTGCGAGATGGAGGCAATATCAAGATCCTCATGCACATTTGGAGGGTGAGGTGCACCTCAAAATCCTCCACATCTTGCAAAGAACCAAAAGCAGACTCAGCCCTGTCTTGAGGAATATGGTGCAGTTTAGCACCATCCCAATAGGTGGGTGTGATTGCGGCTCAGTCCCTCAATCCTGGCTTTTTTGAAATCCTTCTTGATGATTTGGGGGCAGAATCAACATCTACTGACAAGTGAAGCAACATCTACACCTAAATTGAACTCCTCATAATTTACTGATTGTCTCCAGACTCTCTCCCTCAGCTTCAGGCTAATCTCTTTAGGGAATTCCTTGGAAAGATCCATCTCAACATAGAGGCAAGCAAAGGTTGTGTAGATTTAATCAGCAATCTCATTTATCAAATAAACAAATTTCCACAAGGTATTGCAATTACAATCAATCCTCTAGTCCACTAGTATTGTAGTGGCAAACACAATAGTTTGACGCAAATTAGGGCAATAGGGAAAACGTCACTTAAAGGATCAAAAGTGGGAGACCATTGTCTAATGCACAAAAAATTATCACCACGCCGCCATAGGCCAGTTTTCAAAATGAGTTATTTGTCTTTCAATGATTCAGACTCCAAGCTAAAATACCCCTGGGCATAAGGATAAATAAAAATCTCATTCTCCAAGTTTGAGAGATCCACCCGTGAAGATTTGATAATTCCAGCTAGAACTTTATGGAATTTACAGATAACGGTATAAATTCCTCATGCTCCGCAACCTCAGAATCCATTACAATTTCTACAATTTGTGCTGGAAACTTGGGGCAACAGGGAGAATCTTGGCCAACATTTACATCCTAGGAGTTCCAGAATTTGGGGGAGATAATTTAAGAGCCCTAGTTGTCTGCTCATCATTGATAAAGTTCATGAGGACCTTTAGGAAGGAGCTGTGAGTAGCATCCTTTTTCTTGTTTTAATAGACACCATCCCCTCAAACAGACGTGTGCTTAGGCATAGCACTACAAGCTAGAGAAACCTTCATACCCATCCTAGCCACATCAGGCTCATCCAAAGAAATAGGGTTGATACACACAAGTGAAAGGAAGCAAGGTACATGGAAATGCTTCCTAAACTAATCTTAGAGTATAGCAATGTGCAAATTTTAAATTTTTACAATTACAATAAAGAGAAATGCATATAAAATGTAAACAAAATTATACAACATAGGTGTATGTGGGGAAAATCCTTTCGGAAAGAAGCCCCACACTCCAAAACATGAACCAATTGTATTGCAAAGGTTACAATACAATCTCGGGTACATGCTTACACATTAGTATCACCAACATACAACTCTGGAATAATCTGGGCAATATAACAATATCCCAAGCACCCAATTTATAGGCATATATTAAACCACAAACCTAGAGTGGTTTCCAAAACCGTGTACCAAATACACGGGCCCAAAAGTGGCACCCAAAATGGCATGAATTCCAATGCCCAAGTTGGCCCTAGTCATCCAGGCTATTTTTAGAGCTGTAACAACCTGTCATATGTAACTCCTTCATTTGAGTGCTCATCTAGGAGCATTTGGATGGCATTTGCATTGTCAAATCTAGGAAATATTGAAAAACTAATTTATCAATATTTTCTACATCTAGTAATCTGCATTTTTGGAGGCCTTCAGAGTGTTTTTGGCCCTCCATTGCTCCAAAGAGGCATATTGCCTTAGGCTAAGCCTCTCAGCAGCTCTACTTTGATCATCTAGAGTTCTCTCCAACACGTTGAAGAACTTTGATTTCTGATGAACAGGCTAGGAATTAGGACCTCACTAAGTTGGGGTACCAAAAATAAATATTTTCCTAGTTTTTGATTAATAAATACGAACATTGAGAATGCAAGGTTGACACCTTTTCCCAACAAGAACCCTCATTTCCCCCCTCTATGTAAGAATCCTCATTGCTCAGCCTTCACAAATTTGAACAATTTTTATTAGGTTTTGGAGCCTTTATATCAGGAGCAGTAATGTGATCCAAAGGCCAACACACCCAAGAATTCAAAAAGGAGCCGCGTTTGGGGATGCCATCAAAGCTTCAATGTGTCTTCCATCCCAGTTCTTGCCATTGAGCTAAGCTTTTTGGTTTCCTGTGCATTCCCATAAAGTACAAAAGCAAAACCTTTACTACCCCTAACCATGTAACATTAGGGATAAAAATGTCGAACAACCTTCCCAAACTGATTGCATAGTGAAAGGAGATAATCTGCGGGAGTTTGGAAGGTGAGATTGCAGATAAGCACTGTGAAATCTTTCCTGAAGGAAACTGCCAGCCAATTTTATATCATTTTTAAATATCTTTTACATTATATTCTGTTGTAAATTTAGTAATTGAAATATAACATAATGTAAAAGATACAATTTAAATATAATGTTTATATATTATTTAGGTGTAATAATAATTTATAACAATATAATAATTAATAAATTTATATATAAATTAATAATTAATTTATAATTATATTGATATCAGTATCTTCTAGATAGATGTATTTAAAATGTCTATACTAATCTATTTATAATTACATAAAAACTATACTATACAATTTGATTTTTTGATAAAATGACATCCCAATTGTGTATCTAGCAATTAATGGAAGACAAGGTATTAATACTCACTCAAACTACCAATTCTATTCCACAAAATAATTATTTTGAGGGCAATTATTAAATTGACATTGGAATACATCAAAGTCTGTGACAAGAGAACACATTGTATGTTTATGACAAGCTTGTCACCTGATAAATAAAATATGAGATTTATATCAAATTGGAAAATAAACAAAATGCACCATGATGGTTTGCCACTTGTGGGATGTTTCAGAAAATAAGGCAAACTAGAGCCCTAAGATGCTAATTCTGATATCCTGTTTGCGCTGCATCCTCATGGACAATTAAAACAAAATTCTGATCTTCTCTGTTGGATGCTTCTGTTTTTCTGCTATTACACTTTGTCCATTCTTGTGCAAAAATAACAACAAATTAGTGCATGAAAACAAAAAATCATTTAGTGTTCTAATGGTAGCTTAAAGAACATAGCAGTAGATATCATAATGGTGGTTTGCAAGATGGCTTTAAGATCCCATTGTGAAGGTTTGTGCCATTTTTCTTGTTTTCTGTAAATAATTTATTTGAAAGGCATATCAATCCATTTAATAGCTGGATCTCAAATTCTAGCCATGCTATTTTGTGAGTATCTAAAAACTACCTGGTCTTAACACATTAAAACATAAGTCAAGTTTAAAATAGAAGAGAAAGCAAAGTGGAAAAGGAAGTACACAAACATGCACATTGATGTGTGTAACGCAGAGGAAAGGATATGATACTTGTTACTTTTCATTGTATCTAAAGGAAGAAATTAAAAGTAACACATTCTGTTCTTTTATATGTTTTTGAGTATGCTAATTTATTGCCTATTGAAATGTTTATGTTTGCATGTTTTCAGCCTGCAAAATATATTGATTTGGTTCCTGATATGGCTGTGAGAGAGAAGGATTGCGTACAAGATGCACCCAGATAGCAACATGAGATCGTTTGATATGATTTCCAGACTATTTAATCTCATGAAGTTGGCCTTCAGTGTTCTTTGACGCAAATGTTTTTAAGATTGTGTCTATGCACCTGATCATGATGATTTCAGTAAGAAAAGAGCTGCAAACACATATGGTGTTGGACTAAAATACCTGCCTATACACCAAGTTGTAATGAGGTTTGTAAGCACTGTGATGATGAAACGCTTGTTCTCCTCAAGCATAAAATTATCATTTTTTTCTTGGTGAGGTTGTCAGTGTCATTTTCTCATGTGCATTCGTTATTTTTCTGTTTCCAATATGCAAGAACCTGTTCATATGCCTCTCTACACCGTATTGTGTGTTTGAAATGATTTTTAATTATCTTAGTGATTTATATTTCTAAATCCTTCTGGTGGATTAGTTACCTTGAACTAAGTAAATCTTTTTGTTCAACACAATTTGTAAAATGTCTCGTTGGTACCAAAAGTTTTGAGCCATAGCTTTGTGGCATGTGCGGCATTCAAACCTCTATACCCGCAGAGTTACAATTTGAATTTGCAGTTTGAAAACAATATCCTAGTTTCATGTGGATTGTGAGATGACTAAGCAAACTGCAAGCATTGGTAAAGAGATAAAGGCATTCTTTTTTATAGAAATTATAAAATTTTGTATAAAAAATTACAGTACTAATAGTTTAGCTATAACAAATCAACTTTTTTAATACAGATATTCAAAATTTACATTAAAAATTGCATTGCAAATTTTCGTAGTTTGTTTTCTATTTAAATTGAGTTTGTTTTTTCTTAATTTTTATGAGATTCGACCGTAATGTTTTCTTGAAGTCAGCTTAAGAAGACTTCATTTAAATTTAGTATACGATATATCACTATTGGGCAGGTTAATTGTTTATTTTTAAAATAAAATAATCAAAGTATAATTTTATAATTTACACTATTCCACCATAATGGAATCTTATAAATTAAATTTAAACTAAGTGTTAAAGTGGAAGAAGATGGCATAAAAACAAATAGAATTGGGTACTAGGGATAGCTTCCTAAATCCATAATTTGGGTTTTATCTCATCCATGTTGGACTGATTTCTTAAAATAGAAGTTTAAATTGGATCGGTAAGGTTAATGTTTGATATTTGTCATGGGGTGGAACCCAAAAATACAAAATTGTCCTTAATAATGATATTTTATAGTTTCTATCAAGAGTTTGAGAATGAATGAAGAGTTAATCATATCGAAGCAAAACTAAAGTCATGATATGCCACTAGAAATTCAAACATTACGACAATTTTAAATTTTATAAAATGATATCCAAACTTTACGACAAATGGTATGGCTTTTAGTTTGACATTCTTTTAATATGGTTGTCCTTGGGCCTAGTTGGTTTAATAAAGGATAAAAGGTTTTATGTTTTAGTGGTCACCAAAGTGTTTGGTTGGAACAAATCGTTGTGTAATGAGATGGGACCCATGTTTAATTTGATTTATTTTTTATGGAATCTTGGTTGCTTGACAAACTTCCATTGGGGTCAAATTAGATGTGCATCCCTTGCATTGAAGACATAGATGTGACCATATTTGTAGGGTTATTGATTTGATTTGAAGGCACTAACACACCCTCGTATTGGTGTCATTTAGTATTAGCACACAAGTTGGATATAATTTTTTGAGTTGGTGTGTGGTATAGAAGTTTTCAGTGTAGCTTAAGCTCATCGACAAACCTTGGCATCATCTTTGACGTCTCAAATGGTGCTCACTTCAATTGGTCTACAATGAGTTGATAGATAGCGAAGGCATTTGCATAGGGAAAATATTTTTTCACCAAACATTTGTGCCAAATTACACCATCCAATCAAGTTTGCCACTATACTAGACACCTTAAAGCCACATTGCTAAGGTCCATTACAACAATTTATTGATAGTTGTGTTGCCTTTGTCCTTGAAAGTGCAAGGAAGTCAATTAATGATGCCTCTAAGAGGTGTGAGGCAATGACTTGTAAATGAAAATAGGTTGTTGTATTGTTTGATAAATGATCTAAACACCATTACATATGAATATTAACATTGTGTATCAAAATGTTGCATCTCACGTAAGAGTCCTTTGGATCCTCTAAAGTTGGTGAAGAACATCAATAGTATCTTTGTAACTTACCAAGTCACATAGCAATGGTGACTCACAAATCTCAAGGTCTCCATCCCATGTCACATCATGTTATGCTATTCCAAATTTTGTGCCAAGCCATTATACATGTCTATTCAACATCTTCTTAGGAGACAATAGTAAGACATAATAATATCAATCATTTTTAAACAACCTTTCTTATAATTGTATTTAAACATTGTAAGTAACCTCTTAAGGCCATGTACCATTTTGTACACATCTTTCTAGTTGAGATATTATGATTTGTTTTCCTTATTTTTCATCATGGAAATTTTCATCCCTTGTCATTTGGTCCTTTTTATACACTTGCATTATACCAATTCATGTTAAAATAGCACTCCTTTACTATATTGTCATATTCATGAATAGAAAATGGTTTGTGCGTTATGTTTTGTTGCATCTTCCTTATAATAATCTACTAGTGAGTTTATAGGGTTTCTTCAAGCCAACATCCAAGGCCCCGATGATATGAATCAATTACATCATCCATTTGAGCATCCAAGCAATTCATCTACTTTAAACCTCCAACTTGGACACATAATCTTGCATTCATGCGTCTATTGGTTTTCTTTTTGCACCAATGCTTATCCAAACATCACAAAAATAAAAATTGGTAAGAGGCATCTAAAATGATATGTACAAGTTTCATTAAAATGTAAATCTATTGTAGACTTATATTCAACAATTTTTTTTAAAATAAACATGTTTTGTGAAGGGTAATGCATAGATACAACACATATTCATCATAAATGTAAATATTATTTGTAACTAGTGCCATTCATGATTTTTTTGGGCTAGCTCATGGGGAATTGAATACTCTTCAACAACAATAGTATAGTAATGTATGATGGGACACTTATAGAGAGGTTACTTCAACATTTTTAGAAAAAAACATAGAGCATTGGTAATGTTAAGTTGCATATCAAGTTTCAAACCAAACTATTCTAGCATGAGGGATTTATGGCCTTTGCACCTTTTGCCATGTTATTTGATGCTAAGATTGAAATTTGATATGTTGTTACATCATTGACTATGTTGCACTCTAACATTGACTAATCTGCAATCTAACATCATGGTTGTAAAAGTGTGAACATAGTACAATCATGTAATATTAATGAATACTTTTTGTTTATGAGCAATTTATTAACATATCAATGATACAATAATTCATTTTTATGTAACATTATTAACCCAAACATCCATCCTACTTGTATGATGTTGTAAGCTTCATAAAAAAAGAACATTGCAAAACTAAGAAGTCGTGACAACCAAATCAGATTTTATATTTTCTTGTAAATCCGAACAACTATCAAGACATTTGTCAAATGCGAAAACAAGTAAACATGAGTTTGATGGACCAAGTTTGGACTAATATAGTATTATAGAGTCATCTCTCAATTGTTTCTCATTTTTGGGTTCCTATGTATATATAATTTTTATTATTATTTTGTGTATGATTTATTACTTCATTTTCAAGGCAATTCAATATCCAAATATGGGAATTCATAAAAAATTAAGCATGTTGAAAAATTATTGTATGGTACATGAAATAGTAGGTGAATGATTGTGATGAAAAGATACTTTGAGGAATGTCTTTCATTATTAATTCACTTGGATGTAAATTGTATGAAGAAAAATTTAGATGGACCTTTCAATACATATAGAAAAGGTGATTGAACATTTTTGATGATGATGTTTGCCTTACAAAGAGCAATCCAAGCTTCTTTTCTTTAGTTTCTTCTTCATAACCACCATTTTTGTTGTTTCAATATCTCACCTTACTTATTGCCATCTTCAAATTCCCCCTTAGTGAAAAGTCATTTCTTTGTATGTGTTCTCTAGAATTCCAATTTCTAAATTGAATGAATTCAAATATATGATTTGAATATTTTTCGTACATATAATTTTCCTTGACCATGACCACCCATGACTCCAACTTAACTTGCATCTTCATCTTTCTTACATCCCCTTTTCATTTTTTATACAGATGATGACTTTGAAATGCTTAAATTTTTTCTTTGACCAAAACCTCTTATGATACCAACTTCTCTTTCATCTCCATAATGCTCACCTCTATTGTACTACATCTCCTCATAATGCTCTCCTTTTAGATGAAGACTCAATTTTTACTCATGCTTATAGATTTTGTTGCAACTTGTTGGTTTATGCATTAATCAAGGATATTATTTTAATCATTGCTAGATTATTAAGAGATTTTTTAATTTTATTTTAGTACATTTGTTTTAATTTTAGTCTTAGATTAGTCATAGTTTACTTGTCCTTAATTGCATTCTTATATTACATTCTTTCTTTTGTGTTCTTGTGATCTTATCACATTTGTTATAAAGTTTGATTATTATTAAAAAACTCAATGGTCTTGTCACATCCCCACATCAGGCCCCTTGAAGTTGGGCATTATGTGGATAAAATATTAATAAGAATAAATAATAAAAAGGAAATGAATGGAGAAGAAAGAGAGATGACGAGTTGGATGCCATCTTGCAATATTAACCAATTATGGTGCAAGAGAAAAGGGAAGTTGTTGTGCCATTAATAAGGAATTACATCCCTCCCCCTTGATTATCCAATCTTTATGTTGGGATTGCATTAGAAAATAAAATGTGATTTTGGAAAAATAAGGAAGGAGATATATAGAGACATTTGTGGTGGAAGGCTAGAGGGAGGAGCAACAAAAGACAAGGGTTGAAATATTAAAAGAGGTGAGGGATTGTCATAAATACCTTGGTAGGCATGATATTCTAAAAAATGGATTCATTCAAAAGGCATTATGAAATTTCAAGCAAATACAATTGGCAAGAGTAAATCCAAACTAATTCCAAACTCCAAAAACTTAGATGACATCATTGTTGGAAATATTATTGATGTCAAAGGTGTATGGACAAGATTGTAAGAATTATTATCATTGTTGTCAAAGGAAGACTTCCATGATGAAAAGTTTGTTGGTTGAAGACAATGAATAATAATAGTTTGATTTAATTTATTTATGGTTGACCTCTATCCACTTATGACAACTTTAGATTTAAAAGGTTGAAATTAAAATACAATATTAATTTAAGGGGCCAACCCCTTAAGTGTTATCTCCCATGGATGGTTGATCTCACATTAAATTAATATTTGTCAAAGATGGCCAACCCACTTTGAACGTTGAATTTAAATATCAAATCTTGGCCGATCCACTTACGACATTGTGCTTGATTTGGAGCAGACCTCTAAGTGCATATTTGGAGTAGATCTAAGAGTTGATTAGGACAAGACCTACGAGCTAATTTGGAGCAGACTTGTGCTTGATTTGAAGCATAATTTGGATAACAAAATGCATCATTTTGTAGTAGAATTTGTTGTAAGTCTTGAGCAGAGATATAGGGTACGTTTGGAGCAAAGATTAAGGAAAATTTGGAGTAGAAATAAATGAAATTAACAACAAATTATGGCAGATTAGTGCATGCAGATTTAAGAAAGAAAGTATATGGCAATGATTGTCATTCAAGTGTAGATTTGTGAGAAATATTATGAATATTCAGATTTTGTGAAGACAATATGTTCACCATCTATTGAAGGAGAAACATCTTGAAGGTGATATTTTGTAGAAGAGGTTGGTGCCTCTTAAAAGAAGAGATTGATGTCTCTTGTTGAGTTGGTGCTCAGTTGTGGGGATTGGTGTCTCCAATGAGTTGGTGCCTACAAATTTTGTAAGATCTCATATAAGATGTATTTAACTGTGGTTTTATCTCAAAAGGGTTTCCATGTAAATCGTGTGTTCTTATTGTGTTGCATAATTGTTAGATCTTATGTGATTGTTATTGCTATGGTGGTTAAGTTATGAAAAAACTAAAGTTTTCCATATATTGTTTCACCCCCTCCTTAGTATAATCGTGTGCTCATTAATTGATATCAAAGAAAATTCCTTCGGAGTTAGACTAACCACTTGAAGGTAGAAAAACAAAGAAAAATGGAACAATAAGACCCTAGAGATTTCACTTTAGGGTTTGAGCACCTTTTTCTTGCTTCATGGGGTAATGACAATGAATGTTGGATGATTGTGAGGGTTTGATGGATTAGGAAAAGGTATATAATTGACTTGCAACCTGAAAGATGAGTCAACCAACCCTTGACCAGATCTAGGATGAATATAGGAATGAAATGCAATGATCTAACTAGGCTAATAGGGAAAATTACTATTCTAATGTAAATATAGAGAAGATAAAAAGTCGCAGACAAATTTAGTCAACTGAAATGAGAAGCACAAGACATTGTGCACCTGTGTTTCAAATCTTAGATGCCCTAGGTGTGAGTTTCCTTGTAGAGATTTTTTAGATATGTTTTCACAATCCTCTGATGCCAGGTCAAAGCCTTTTGTTTTCACTTATAGATCTGTCGGATCACTGTCAGATAATTTTGTAGGTGAGTTTTCGTGACTTGACAAGAAGTAGGGTTTCAATCGCAACAATGAATAAATGGTCTTCAAACTTCCTGCAATCTCCTCCAAACCTGAAACCTCCACATTCAAAGAGAGAGGAAAGGTTGGGCCATTTAGGGGCTTGCCTCAGTCAAACCCCGTGTTAGTGTTTCCACTTCCACAATGGAAATGTCAATGTAAAAGGATAAATGATAGGAAGGAATGATGAATCAACAAAGTGTTGCAATTGACCACCCTTTAATGACTTTCTTGAAGGACTGAAATCATGTACATCACCTCAAGGTTTTGGACCTTTCTTGCTTGATTTTCTTGAATGAATTAAATTTATTAGAGACCTACAAAGGGTTAGCCTTCACAAACAATATGACAACATGACATGAATAATCTTGTATAACATGTTGGATGCTTGGATCTTGAATTCCTGCGATGAATCACTAAAATCTACTCTTGAATGCTTGATAATGCTCTTGGACAATAATTGCTTGATCATAAATTCTCCTTGTTGCTAGATCCCCTTTGAAATGATGCAATGAATAGGTATTTATATGCAGTTATTCAATTTCTCACAAATTAAATCTCGATAGTTGACTTTGGACAATTGAATTACAAATAATAAAGTGCCTACATTGACATATTTAAATTTGGGGCCAAAATAGGTGGACACTCACACCTAGGGCGTGAGTGTCCTGGCCCTATTTTATATGACTTTAAGTGTTGGGGCAAGGTATTAGATAAATGCATTTGTTTCCTGCTTGTAATTCATCGGTAATTGTTAAAAATAGGCAATGGAATGCATAATTTAGGAAATAAGGTGCTCAATTAGGTCCAATAATTTAAGGGGGAGTCAAGGGTGACAATTTATGATGGTACATTTAGCCCCCACTTTAGTGAGAGTATGAACTTACGCTCAGATGCGCACTAAAGTAGAAAAATATGTCAAGAGGGGTCCAATTGTCCAAACATTGAAGAGATATGACTAAGGATCTAGGGGGAGCGCACAAGCCCCTAGGATCCAAGATGCCATGACAAATCAACATAAGAACAAAGGAACACACACATGTATGATATGTAGCAAGACAACATACACAAGCATACATAAGCAACTGGCATTAAAAAAAAAAACTTACAACTTGATTAAAAATTTGGTTGTCTTGGATGAAATATATACTAACAATATATGGTGAGAAAAATAAAACACTTGCAAATACCTATGGATGTGAGAATCCACACAATCTAGTGTGGTAAAGGATTGTAAAAATAATTTTCCTAGACATGGATGTAAGAGAATCCATACAATCCAATGGTGTAAGGGATTGTAAAAATAATATTCCTAGACATGATTAGTAATAATTGTGTGTTGCAAAAAATTACATATGTTAAGCTACAAAACTAATTTATGGAATATTTAGAATTAATCTCCATAATCTACTATCACTCCTCTTAGGCAATTGAAACTAAATGGAAAATATATAGTTGTGGGAAAATGGGAGGTGGCAATTTTCTTCAAAAATCCAAAAATCCTTCGAGATAGATTTCATGTTTAGTAGTGATAATGGTTTGTAATAGATTTTTTTTATAATGGTCCAAGTGCCTTCTCATTGAGCCTAAAACAAATGCCAAGCTCAATGAATCAAAAGTTAAGTCATGTTACCAAAGGAAAGGCGGGTTGATGCACACTCAAGAGTCCAAAGTTGATTGACAAAAATGCATAGGTTGTTAACTAGGTTTGGCACAAGTAGATTTGTAGATTTTTTAGCCTTTCATTTATTTTGTAATATCTCCATACAAAATATTAATCTTCATAACCTTCTACACATTTTATAAATCTAATCATACATCAATATTAATGTAAAATTTGTCTATAATAATCAAATAAATCAATAAGTTGTGTTGTAAAGAAAATGGGAGAGTTTGGTCCACATTAGAAACCCCCTACCAAAATAAGGTGACTTGTAACTCTAACAAACCTGAGTCAAGGTTGTGGTGCAACAATTTGGGGCACAGTGGAGTGTGACAAATGTTAAGTTTTAACATATATTAAGAATGGGGATTATAGCTACAATAGAGTGAAACCCATATTTAGAACATTTTTGTAGAGTTAATTCGTATAAGAAATTAAATTATTACTAAATGTGCTTAAAAGTGAATGATAATGAACATTATCTTATGCAATTAGTTATTAGTTTATAAGTAGTTGTACATTTCAATTATATTCCTAAATCTATATATACAACCATGTAATAAAAATGTAATGCAAAATGAAAAGTAATTGAATAATTTTAAGATATATATCAATCGTCTATTGTGCTTTTAGTTTTATTGTTTTTTTTATATTCTATCATTTGGTATCAGAGCATTAGGTTAAAGACATCATTGAAAAAGAACATGAGATTGTTGTCAAAGGAAAGGTCGCCCCTTGTACCAGTGTGTTGAAATCTGCAGAGCAACATGTTATCCCATGCTATTAGAGAGTAATTTATGTTCCTGTGATGTAGAATAAAGTATTTGGAAGATTTGATGAGGCATGATAAAATCATTAACAATGCCAAGTAGTTATTTTAGTGACACACCCATACAGATGGAATCGTTGTTCTCCCTGGAAGAGTATTTCTACCGCATATTTTTTATTGTGAAACACTGAAATTTATAGAGCCATGATAATGAAGAGTTTAATTGCAAAATATAACACAAAATCTCTTATTCCAAACCTTGGCGAGTGATAGCAATGATATCTAGGCGACTAAAATAAAGTGTGATCTACAATGAAAAGAATATTGGGCAATGATCATTGCAAGTTTGAGTAAGGAATTCAATTGTTTATATGTTGAGGCATCATTTGCACTAATAGCATAAAAGGTAAATATAAATAAAATGTGTTGGATTAAATATGGTGTGTCCAAACAAGTAATGAGATTTATAGATATTTTTAAATAAATTTTATTATAGATTGGTATTTGAAGTGAAAGGACTTTATTGATTGGAGTTATTTCTTGTAAGAGTTTACTTTGTAAAGTGCGATATAAGGGTTTCTTTGTTAATATTGAGTTTGCATATTTTTGAGTAATAAAGAAAATAAGGGTGTATTGTATGCAAAATGGGAAAAATTGGTAAAAAAATGTTTTAGAAGAACTATTGGAAGTTAAGCAATCTAATTATATATTAATAGCAGATTTAAAAGAAGTCCACAAGAAAAGATATGAATATTTGTGTGCAAAACATAATCTTGAAAATGAATTGAACAATGTCAAAACAAAAAATGGTGAATTAGAAGATAGATTGAAGTTGTTTGAACAAGTTCAAAAAAAGAATGATGATTTGGAAGAACAGTTGAAAAAGTTAGCAAAGAAAAATAGATTACAGAATGATGAGATATCTAGGTTGAAAGCACAAATAGTCAATTTGATCAGTTGCTTGCATCATGTCAAAAGAAAAATGAGTGTTTGCAATCAAAATCATTAGTTTGTGATGTTTCATATAGCACAAAAGATTTGTATTGTTGCTTTGATAAATCAGTCGGTTTGTGTAATAACAATGCAATTGTTTTTTATGAAGAGTGTAAAAATGAAGATGATAAGATATGATATTTGAATATGAAAATCTTGTTAGTTGTAATAAGAAGAATTTTGGTTTCAAAATCATGAAAACAATGGAATATAAAGAACAAGGATTAGGAAAACATAATATATTTGACTATTTAAAAATTATTACTTGCAGATTGTCTAGTTTGTTGGTCAAGGGAGGTTATTCTAGGTGCGAGAATGAAATTCATATATACCATTAAAGAGCTAAATCAAAACATATACAAGTCGAGCCAAGGATGCCATGAGGTGGGGTATAAAACAATAAATTATTTACACAATCAATTATAAACCATCAGATAATAGATGAAAATACATGCAAACCTAAATGGCTAGAAAAGAAATTGATAACAGATAGCTTGGAATGGAAGCACTTACCTCATGTACCCATGTGGCTGCTTAGCTTATTTTGGCTAGCAGCCACTGCACAACTTATTTAGGAGTTATTTGTGGAGCTGATGGCCCCATGAATGCTTTGTTTTTGTGCTTATTTTTAAGCAGCCAGCTTAAATTAGTATTAATAATAATTTTTACAATAAAAAATTAAAAAAATATATATATATATTAAAAAAGAAGGAAAGAAATTTGTGGATTTTTAGAAATATGCAGTTGCTGCTTATTTCCAGCCCCCTCTTTTTCCACAGCTTATTTTCAATTCCTAAACAGTAGCTGCTCCATATATATAGGAAAAGATTCCAAATTATCTTTTCCCATAAATAAAATTTATGCATGGGAACACCCCTGCTGCTTAAATTTAAGCAGAAAATAGAGTTAAGCAGCCGCATGGGGACATGGGGTTAATAACTCAGATGGTGATTTGAACAACACCCAGAAAATAACGCTACACAGGAAATTCGAGAAGGAAAGAATGCTTTTGTTGTAGAAAAAACTACTTGAATGAGCTCGAACCTTCAAAAATCTCCTCCAGAATAGCTCACATGACCAACACTGTCTTTACCCCAACCTTTTGAATAACATTTATTTCCTTATTGTTCGCTGTTACAAGAAAATTGCAATTGGTAGGTGTAAAGCCAAACTCCGCAAGCTTTACCAATATCCTCGCTCCCTGTTTCAACCATGGCAGCATTCAAACAGGCTATGGACATCCGTCAAGCATATTGTGTCGCGGAATTTCGTTAGAGGCTGAAGTTGCAACTGCACTGGTAGACATGTATAGAAAATGTGGATGCCTGGGTTATGCAAGCCAACTGTTTGTCAAAAGACCTCAATGAGATATCATATAATGGAATGTAGTGATCGCAGGATATGCACAGGATGGGTTTGCCAAAAAGGCTTCAGAAACATTCAAGCAATTAATTAAATATAATCACGAACAAGGGAGGGAAGAAACGACTGAAATGGTGGAACAAACACTGCGAGAGGGAAGTGCCACTTAAACCCCTTCTTTTTTGTTTGCCCGTTTAAAGAATGAAACAATCGCACCTTTAAATCCAGTCGTCGAACAGAGGGCTGAAAGAATGCCCCCTGTTCCATCCACACCAAGCCTTTTAAAAAAAATATAAAAAAACACCCTCTGCCCTGGTATCCGTGAATGGAAAATGTGGAAGCATAAACAATGCACGTAAATACAATGCACAATGCCACGCGTTGATTAGAACTACTTGTGTTAAGGAGAACATCAAAAAAGAAAGGAAAGGAAAAGTCTTTTTATACTCCACCATATCAAGCGATCTGTTTTTGGGTTTACAGATGACTTAATATATATGAGATTGCCTCGTACTCCCTATATGCAGGAGGCACCTAACTCGTGCTTCACAATACGAGGTGTACGTACCCTACCCCTATAGGATTTGAACTTGTGACCTCTCTTTCAAGAGTACAAGATCTCCACCACTAGACCAACATCGATGAGATCTCCATTACTTCCTTCTGCAACCTCGTGCAGTGATTCCTTTGGATTCAAATTGTAAGTAGCATAAATAGGTCCAAAAGTCTTAGCTAGATGATAACCATCTTATCTTTTTGCCATTAACAGTTAATGTTAATTTGATGCATTGTGCCATGCCTACCACTAGAAATGGCTATTTACAACAAACTATGAACCTAGATTGTTATCCTCCTCATCATCCTCCTACTAATTCCACCGCACAACAACACTCACTCTTCTTGTCTTCCCCACACCCCTACTCTTCCACACGAGAGTCTAATAGAAGTGGGGAAATTGGAGGTGTAGCTCTCGATCTTTTATACCATAAGCCTTTGGAAGAGAACTACTAGAAGTGGGGAAAATGGACAGGTAGCTCTTGGTCTTCTATACTAGAAGCCTTTGGAAGAGAATTAGAAGTGGGGGAATTAGAGGTGTAGCTCTTGGTCTTCTATGCCATAAGCCTTTGGAAGAGAACGAGAAAGTGAGGAAAATGGAGTGGTAACTCTTGGTCTTCTATGCCATAAGCCTTTGGTAGAGAACATATGGTTAATGGAGGATGAAAGAGAATTTTTAGGATACAACTTTTTATGTTATTATCCTCCCACCGAAGTGCATCGCATAACCCTTTATAAGGAAGTAGCTAAGGCTCTATTAATAATGGGAAGATAAACACTATTTTCAAGTATGTCATTTAAAAACTTGCATTTGTCTAGTATTTGGTCTAGCTTTTACGATTCAATTTTGTTTACTGCGTGATAAACTACGGTGGATTTTGCATGGTTGAATGTGGGATGAGTGCATTGTTTGGCTTGGGTGCCGATGTAAGTATTTGTATGCCTGCTTGAGTGTAACCATTGTTTATCACTCCAAGTGAATGAGCGGTTTTTGCACTCGTTGCATGCGTTGTGGGAATGCTTAGATTGGTTAGTGGTATTGTTTTTGCCAACCAAGGGGTGAGTCTTTTTGCTGTTATGCAGTACCATTGGATATATGTTTTAGGTCCGGTTAGTGGCATTTATTTGTCACTGCTTGAATGTTTGATCGCTTCAAGGCTTTAATTCAAACCAAGATTAAACTTGCCTTGGTGCAAGTAGACAAGATTGTGTAGGTCAGGATGTTCATATAATATTATAACACGTATCGAATTGTAAAATTTTGCAAGGTTTTAAGATTTTGTAGGTCAAGATGTTAATAAAATATTCTAATTTGTATCAAGTTGTAAAAGCTTGCTAGATTTACCATTAAAACATTTGATTTCAAGGATACGGCGGCTGCCCTGATTCCTTCCCAGCTCTTGTACTCCTCCAAGAGGTGCAATGTTCCTCATTTCAATTACAACTTTGTAAATGCTCCATATCAAAATGCAACACTACTGAGAAAATATAAGGAACCAAACAAAGGACACTTCATAATGGCACCCATGGTAGTGTCACAGAAAGCAATTCGGAGTAGAATAAATAGCAACTGTATCCCTACTAATAATCAACTAACATCAAACCATTCACCAAGCATTAACAGTTTGGTTTGAAACTATTTCCAAAATATCGTTTTCTTTCATTCAAATTACAAGAGATTACGGAGAAAACGAAACTGCTGCAACAAATTTCATCTTCGTGAGAAGATCGGAATAGAAAAAACTTATATTCAAAATTCTTTAAAAAAATATTTCATTCAGAAGGGCTCAAAAACCTCCTCACAAGCACAAAAGTGCCAAATGGTAGGTGTCAGACTCGCAACCAGATTTCTCATTCTAAAAAAATGATTTATCCATGGCTGACCAGGTTGAATGTTACAACGTTAACCTATGCTACCACATAGAATCTTTTAAATAGTTATTTGTGCTTTGACAACAATAATCTCACTGACAAGCTCTGTACGTTACTTGTGACAGAAGATTAAATCCAACAAAAACGATTCTAATCTAGAATTTAATCTAAAGCTCTTCGTGAGAATCTTCATCTTCATCTTCTCCTCCTGCTGTAGGACCTCCTGATTGTTGGTAGACTTTGGTCACAATAGGGTTGCATACAGCTTCTACTTCCTTGAGTTTTTCTTCATAGTCTTCCTTCTCCGCTGACTGGTTTTCGTCCAACCATTCAAGGGCTTCCTTCAAGGCCGATTCCATTTTTTCTTTATCATCTGATTCAATTTTGTCAGCCAGCTTGTCTTTGTCATTGATTGTGTTCTTCATGTTATACACATAAGTCTCCAAACCGTTGCGAGCATCAATTCGCTCCTTGACCTTCTTGTCCTCCTCAGCGAACTCTTCTGCCTCCTTAACCATTCTTTCAATTTCCTCTTGGCTCAGTCTTCCTTTGTCATTTGTGATGGTGATCTTCTCAGATTTTCCAGTGCCTTTATCCTCTGCTTTTACATTCAGAATACCATTGGCGTCCACTTCAAAAGTAACTTCGATTTGAGGAACTCCCCTGCATACAAACTCACATTTAGCTCAATGTATAAAAAGCCACATGTTACAAGCTGACTACCTAAGCATGAATTTGACAGACAATTTGCATAGATACAAACCTTGGAGCTGCAGGAATACCAGTCAGCTCAAACCTCCCAAGTTCTCTACAATCCTTTGTCAAACTGCGTTCACCTTCAAAGACCTGCACAGGAAAAGATAATAAGTTAGACCAACAATGAATGGAGAACAAAAGATTCCTGCTTGATCTACAGTACTGCACAATTGAATATGATTCCGGCCAGAATATTATCATATCAACTGCTTCAAAGATCCTATGATTCGTAGAAATTTGTCCTCTCTTAGTGGAACCAGGAGAACTGAGTGCTTGATTTTAACTTCTAGGAAGAGAAGGGTCCAATTCTTTTGGATTATTGTTTAGTGCAATGCATTTCAATTTTCATGGGAAAAGGGTTTCAGATGGAATCTTAGAGATTCATAGATTTGGAGGAAAAATACCTGTATTGAGACAGTTGTTTGCTGATCCTGATAGGTTGTAAAGACTTGAGACTTCTTCGTAGGAATAACACTGTTCCTTGGAATAAGTTTTGTCATCACTCCTCCAACAGTCTCAATACCAAGAGTCAAAGGAGCCACATCCAACAAAAGAATCTCTGCAACCATATCATAGCATAACCAATTAGTGTCAAAGACAATAGGAGAAAACGGAGATATACCCATAGTGAAATATCCTTTGCCAGCATCTTACCTTTAGTTTCCTCTCCACCTTCTCCACTAAGAATACTTCCTTGAACAGCAGCCCCAAAGGCAACAGCCTCGTCAGGATTGACACCCTTGTTGGGCTCTTTACCATCAAAGAAGTCCCTGAGAAGTTGCTGAACTTTGGGAATGCGAGTACTACCACCAACAAGAACAATTTCATCGATTTGAGTCTTCTCTAGACCAGCATCATCCATGGCCTTTTTAACAGGACCCATTGTTTTCCTGAAGAGGTCATTGTTTAATTCCTCAAAACGGGCCCTTGTCAAAGGCTCTGAGAAGTCTATACCATCAAAGAGAGATTCAATCTCCACTCGGACTTGATGTTGGTTACTCAATGCTCTTTTGGCACGCTCACTCTCCCTTCTAAGTTTGCCCAAAGCCCTGTTATCCTTGCTAATGTCCTTTCCGTGCTTTTTCTTGATCAATTTAATGAAATACTCCATGATTCTCTGGTCAAAGTCCTCACCTACACATCATAATTCAAGTTTAGACCAAAAAAATTTGCAAATATATCCACAATTCCAATTGACAGGAATTCCTTCAATTTAAATGCAAAATCAATGGATATTGTATTCAGGGAGTTACCTCCAAGATGGGTATCACCATTTGTAGCCAAAACCTCAAAAACTCCATTATCAATTGTCAAGATACTGACATCAAATGTGCCACCACCAAGATCAAAGACTATAATGTTTTTCTCACCGCCCTTCTTGTCCAGACCGTAAGCAATTGCTGCAGCAGTGGGCTCATTGATGATACGAGCAACATTCAACCCAGCAATCACGCCCGCATCCTTAGTTGCTTGACGTTGTGCATCATTAAAGTAAGCTGTGCACAGAAGCACAAAATAATTGATCACATCAAACAAAGCACACCAAAAGTACAAAACAAAAAACAAAATTTCATCCCGAAATGAGACCCCTTGCCCAAGCTGATAAAGAAACTTTATTAAAATTAAAATCAGACAAACTGTAAATTTGCACAAGGCATAAGTTGCATGCAAATAGAAATGCAAAGTTCTATTCTCTGAGCACTGGAATAATACTAATCCAAATTAAATAAGACAAGAAGTTCAAGTTCAACCGAGAAGAGGTTCACCAGCAGGTGATACACACCATTTGCCAGGAGCACTACAAGAATTATATCTTGTAGAAAGTAGATTCGTATAGACAGAGAGGAAATAGTGACATTATAAGTTTCACTGAATGTTTGGGATTATAACCTCACTTAGGCCATGTGAGTGCAAATCTCTATCTAAATGAATAAGATTAGACTCCCACTTAGGGCATGTGGGTGTATATTCCTATCGGGCTTCCAGACAGCGAACATTAGATTTCAATCATTAAAATCCATCAGGTTGCTTTGGTCTTGTGGACATTATTAAAATCCTTCATTCATTCAATCCATAAATTCAGAATAACACTTTGTCATCTGTGTTTAGGAGTATAGAAGGTAAATAGCAGAGGTCATACCTGGTACAGTGACAACAGCATCCTTTATCTTCTTGCCAAGAAAGGCCTCTGCGGTCTCCTTCATTTTAGTCAAAATCATAGCACTGACTTCCTCAGGGCTGAAGACCTTCTGTTCTCCATCTTGGATCTGTACCTGGATATAAGGCTTCCCATCTTTGTTCACAATCTTGTACGGGACCAGTTTCATGTCCTTCTGGACCTCTTTGTCCTCAAACCTGAATTTAAATCCAAAATAAAAATATATATTAGGATTAAACGAAAAGAAATGCTACAACTCCATTGATCAGCTGGAATTTTGAGATTATATCAATCACATAATCTGAGAAATATGCAAATTGATCCAACAGTGAAAGTAAAGGCCAAAACTTACTTTCTACCAATCAATCTCTTGACATCAAAGATTGTTCTTTCCGGATTGACAGCGGCCTGGTTTTTGGCAGCCTCTCCAATCAGTCTTTCATTCTCTGTAAATGCTACCCACGAAGGGGTAATACGGTTTCCTTGGTCATTGGCTATGATTTCCACATGACCATTCCTGTAAACCCCAACACACGAGTAAGTAGTCCCAAGATCTATACCAATCACTGTCCCCAACTTCGCTGCTTCCTCCTTGGCAATTGAGCATGCAAATAGGCATCCTGAAACAAATTCAAAACAAGTATCAGCAATAATTCTACAAGTCCTACTACCAGGGACATGTCAAATGCAAAATATTACAGAACTTCCAAAAAACCAAAGCTTTTTCAGACAATGCACTCTGGCTGGGCTTGTCAGGAACATTGTACAAATCTGGGCCTGTGCAGGCCGAGTTCTGATCCCAGCCTAGTTCTGGCCCAGGTTCAGCCTTGGCCTGCACATTTGGCCCAGGTACATGGCCAAATGTTCATGCCCCATACAGACCTGGGGGTAGATAAACCAGGGCCAAAGAGTGAAGGTCGGGGACATACCTTAGCACAAATCCAAGGAGTCCCCACTGAGCTTTAATAAAAGTGCATTTAAAAAGAACCGAACTAACCCTAACTCTGAATGATGATTATTGATTTGTATTGATTTTCAATGTGCAGTTGTACTATCATAAATAATTTTGACTTAACATTAATATTTATGATTTAACAGTTTAACATCAAATTATCATCTGTGTTTTCAATTCAACATTTGATCTTCAACATTTTATGCGAATTATGGTTATTTTTATATAACTACAAACTCTGGAAATCATGCAAAACAATCTTACTTTTCCAAAAATCCAAGCATAAAACTATTACAGATCCAGTATTCGGATAATAAATTTTGAAATACAGATTTGCATTCAATTTGAACAGAGCTTATTATTTTAAAATGGAATTAGTGGTAAATGCAAATGATATTTCACAGCAAAATCTTAGATATTGAGTAAAACACTGTATCAGAGGTTGAATGCAGTATACCCCAATAGACAGACAAGCCCAGTCACAGAAAAGGTAACCCCACTTTAGCCCAACGATATTTCCAGTAAAGAGAGAACCTACAACTGAAATCTTCATAACACAAAGAAACAAAAATAAAGACAGGGTAAAAAACTAAAGCTTTCAACCTATCTATCTTTCACGGGTACAGGGGATCTGATTATATATTAGCAAGATCTAACACAAATCGAATGGCAAGTCGATCTGGAAAGATTGAATGCAAGAATCCTAA
Source organism: Sequoiadendron giganteum (assembly GCA_007115665.2). NCBI lineage: Eukaryota > Viridiplantae > Streptophyta > Pinopsida > Cupressales > Cupressaceae > Sequoiadendron > Sequoiadendron giganteum. The sequence continues at coordinate 59,082,797 of CM021108.1, read as the reverse complement.
AAAAATTCAAAGATTGCCTGAAATTCTAAAGAATAAACTTTCTCTTCTGCGATAAATAAGACAAACAGTAAGCTAATACAAAGATGGCAAAAATAGCAGAAACCAAAAGTCATGATTTTACTTAAAAAAACCCAAAATCAACGCTAATTTTCACAAAACCTAAGAATCGCAAAACAAAACCAAAATATTTCATTTTTTATTTTCCATATTTCAAGAGAAACGTTAAGGCAAAAAATAAACTAACCTGCAACCAAGAAGATCAGAAGCGAAAACGAGACGCAGTTTCCCCGCGGCCGATCCATCGATTTTACTTCCAACAAATCAGCAGAAAAGATAGGTATATCGCGCACTGAACAAGACTGTGTGTCGATTCTCCTCGCCCAGAATCCTTCCTAAATAGTTTGTTTGGGTTTTCGAAGTCCAGAGAGGTATATATAAACGATGAGCATATTCAATGTGTATATATACCAGAGGGGCTATTTTGGTTTGTGTTATGAACCAATCATATGCTTTGGTTGTGCCACGTGGCTTCTCGTCGTCGATAGCTGACGTGAACCAATTGGAAGGCAGATTGGAGGTGTCTCAACGAATGGGAGGCGCTTTGTTGTTGGTTGCCGGTCGGCCGTCGGATTCATCTTAGAGAAATTTACGCCGTAGATTTCCAGTTACATTTTCTCACTTACGTTACTTCTTTTGACTTCTTTGAAAAAGAAAATTAAAGTTTATGACCGTTGATTTTGATCTCATGATTTTGGGGAAGGGCGGAGGCTTCCACGTTTTGTCATAGGTTATTGTAATATCTAGGGTTAAAAAATTAAATTTTAAATGAAAAATTTAAGATATGAAGTTGAATTTGATATACAAATCCTAGTTAATTTAGGATGCAAATTCACAAGTGATGAATATATTTTGGAGTGTGAATGTACTTAATTATATGTTGTGATAGAGGGAATTGGAAATGGATTATTAATTAGAGTGAGATGAGTGAGGCTTAGAAAATGAGTATGGGATATAATTTTACTAGTGATTTTATTTTGTAAAATTATAAAAATGTTTTCTAAACATGTAATATTGTCCTCAGTAAAATTTGGTCTTTGATATCTATAAGAAAATTTTGTTTGGTATAATTTGATACAATGGAAATCAACATGGTATTGAGAAGAACAATGAGACAAGCTATGTTAGGTTGAAGTTCAATATTTCCTCGAGCCTTAGTCAAGCCTTGTGACTTAGTTAATAGTAAAAATAAAGAATGACCATGGAAGTGGATTTCAAATGCTTGTGTAGATAAAGGAAGTCATTGCACTAGACCTACAAAAGTGATAGAGATAGATATGCAAGTGTGTTGTCGTAATTTGATTGTGTGACTATTGGTGTTAAAATGACCTAGGGCGATTCCTTGAAATGCACGCCCTTGTCATGCAATATAAACCTTTTTGGCATGCACACTGATTGGCATTGGTCATATCCAAATTGTTGGTTGTGAAATGTAGGAAATATAAATTTTGACAAATGTTGGTCATATATTTTCTTACAAGAATTGTTGTAACTATTGACAAAGATTGTTTTTGCAATGTTTCTATTTGATTAGCAAATTTGACTAATTTTCTTTGATAGATTTGTGTGATGCAAGAAAATCATGAAGATTTCACAACCTGGAGTTGCAAGTTAAAATTAAGAGTTGTTCACCATCTTTTCTATCTGCATAGTTTGAGTTTAGTCTAGTTTATTTATTTTATATATGTCCTAGGATATAATATTGTTCCTAAAATTGTCCTAGCTTGTGAACTAGCATTTTAACACCAATATTTATCTTTCCCTAATGATGAAATAATGTTCAATTATTTAATTATTGTCTAAAATCACATTTTCACTATATATTAAATGACTTTATGTTATTTAATTAATTCATTTCAATTAATCTTCTTGATTCAATAAATAAATCCTATTTATTTAATCTATTTGATTAAATAAATCCTATTTATTTAATTACATCTTTAATTAACAATCACACACTCTTCCTAAATTATTAATTATTTAATTATCCCACTTCTCTCAACATTCCTCAAATAAAACATTCTATTTATTTATCTAATTCCCACTTTCACATTCCTCAAATAATTAATTAAGTATTATCTTCTCATGCAAATCTAAATTTATCTTCTAACACACACTTTATTTCACTCCACTTCTCATGCAACTAGTTAACTCACATTCATATATTCCACATAAATAATTTTTAATTATTTAATTATTCTTGTATTCCATATTCTTCTAATTAATTAAATAAATCATTATTTATTTAATTATTCATTATGACTTTTCAACTATAATTAAAATAATTTTAATTATTCATCTTCCTCTTCCACTATAATTAAATGATTGTTTAATTATTCATTAGCGTTTAATTACAGTTAAATAATTATCTTTAATTATTTAATTAGTCGTGCACACATCTCTAAATTAAGTGATTATTTTAATTATTTAATTTAGCTAACTTTAGCCATCTTCTAAATAAATAAAATTTACTGTTCTATTTATTTATCTACATTTGCACATGCACTAATAATTAATTATTATTTCTTCATGTAAAAAGAAAACTCGTCTTCTATCTCAATCTTATCATGCAAAAAAGCAAACTCATCTTCTATCTCAATCTTATCTTGCACGTTCAGACTCCATTAATTAATTATACCATGCATTATTCCCTCAAATCTTAGCTAACACTCTCTCTCAATCAACTAATACTGATTGACCACTCTTCTAATCAATCACTTCTCTTAACACTTTAATCAGTATCCCATGCAACGAGTTAACTTGGAATCATGCAACTAGTTGTAGTCAATTAACAGGGTAATCAATTCCTCTCATTTATTCTCAGCCTTTGATCTTAAATCAACACCTCTTAATCCAGATCGTTGATTTAGTTTCCTAAAATCTATAAAAATCACTCTTCATCCTTCACATTCATTACCTAAAATTTTCGTAGCAAAGCCATGTTCAATTGATTCTTGAGCAATCGAGAATTTTTCATAACGTAGATAGGCCATCATGTATTGAAGCTTTTGTAGAATATCATGGAGGCTCTTGTGTTGAAGAAATTCGACATATCAAACAATGTAGGTTACTCAAAAATGAGACAGTAAGGTTGTTCTTGTTTTAGATTTAGTTGTCTTTTGAATTGATTAATTGTTGTTTAAATTTATAACTTGTTTGCAATTGTATCTCATTTGTATTGTGGGTTTAAATTCTTATAATTCATTCCATATTATTCCCCTTACATCAAATAGCATGCCTAGTGGGACCCCTATCCCTAATCTAATGTTTTTATCAAGATTTTCATAAGTTGCAGGTTTATAGAGCGCGGTCGTATTTTTACAGAATTCATAATCATTAACGAGGTTGCTATTATACCTAATCAGGGTCGCTACTGTATATAGAGAAGTTCGATATTGCATAATCAAGTCGTAGTCGTCTCAGAACAGGATCGTTATCGTATTTGACAGGGTCGCTATTGTATTTGAATAGGGTCGTTATTGGTTGAACAAGGTCACTTTTTTCTTAAACAAAGTTCGCTATTGTAGGTAATAGAGTCGCAGTTGTTTTCAATTTTTGCAAGCTTATTTCAATAGATTAAGAATTTTTCGAGTTACTAATCTTTGATTTGTAGCTTGTGGCATTGGGAGAACAAATTACACATTTATTTTAGTGCTTTAAAAATAACAACAAATCACAATTATTTTCTAGGTTAAAATTGATGTGAATGCCTCACAATTTTGTTTTAGTGCTTTAAAAAGAACAACAACAAATCACAATTGCTTTCTTGATTAAAATTAACATGAATGTCTCACAATTTCATTTTAGTGCTTTATAAAGAACAACAACAAATCAGAATTGCTTTCACGGTTAAAATTGACTTGAATGTCTCATAATTCTATTTTGGTGCATCTGAAAAGAACAACAACAAATCACAATTTTTTTTTCAGTTAAAATTTATAGTGTGCTGGAACATGTCATTTTTATTTGGGCTTTAAAAAGAATCACTTGTTTGTCGTAATCGGTGTGCTTGCACAAATCATCCATGTCATTTTTTTTTATTATTAGAGGGGCTTGCTTTGAGATACATCCTACAATGTGTTAGGTCTCAAAAATGCAGGTTACAAATCCTAAGAGGGTGCTAGGCTCTATGATCAAACTTGCAACATTTTTGAACTAACGAATGGAGATAACCTATTAGGTTGATGACTCCCTGCACTTCAGGCTTTGCTAGACCTAGGCAGGTAGACCTTTATAATGGACCAAATTAGAGGAATGCATGATTTGGTTGAATTGATGGATCTATCCAAAATGGAAAATGGTGTAGGATAAATGAAAGCTTGTTAATTACTCCTACTCCTAGTACTGAATTTGAAATGTGAATGTTTGAATAAGATTTTATGAAATTATAAAATGGAATGGGATGACCAATGCCTACTCCTATTGGGCTAATGGAGTCAAGAGGTGAATGATATGTGACTTACTTACAGACTACAATTTTAATTGTTTGGCACTTATACTTGTTTATACCTTGTATAAACGTGCAAGAATGTGACTGACAAACTCTACTTATTGATCCAATTGATCCTATCAAGTTACTATGATCTATTAAAAGGATTTGAATCATTCCTTGAAGGAACCAATTAAAAGAATCACACAATGACAAAAAATGTGTATTGACAAATGAAGTATATATCCTCAATTTGAATAACAAGACACAACAATGTGGAAACAACTTGACAATATAATCAATTACCTAACTCTTCTTACTGATCTGAATGTTACCTCCAAGTTACTGTAATCAATCAAAAGGATTTTAATTCTTTAATAGAAACCAATTAACTCGATTACACAAAAACAACAAGTGTGTCTTGATGAAACTAAAATATCAACTTGGATACATAGGTTCAAATAATAGAGAAATAACAATGTGGAGACAACTAGATAATTGTTCAACTCAACAAATAATAGACACCAGATTTTAGCCACCAAATTAAAACTTCTTCTCCATTTCCATTATTTCAAAAGATTTTGCAATACACATCATGATATTTTGTTTTGGCAACAGTTCCACCTATCCAACTACCTAACTACTAATTCTAATATAATTCTAATGCTTTCAATTTTGATTTCAACCTTCATATATACATTGCACTTCCAAGAGTTGTGATCCTTTGCGCGTCTGTCGGTTGCATCTAGGGAAAACTTTAAGAAACCCCCTAAGGTGTAAAATCTTGGTGAATCTTGTATACTTCTCGATAAAATAATAAATTTTATTGGCGAATTTTTTCATTTTTCGGGAAAAAAATAAATCCCAATTTGCGAATCTTTTATAATCCCTAGAAATCTATGGAAAATCGTGGCGAATTGCAAATTTTTAAAAACGAATAAAATATTTTTCATTGGCGATTAAAACCTTTTTTCAAATGAAAAAAAATAAATTTGTTGGCGAATTAACCCTGTTTTCAAAACAAAAAAATAAAATGTCAGTGAATAAAACATTTTTTCAAAGCAAAAAATATATTTTCATTGGCGATTTATACATAATCTCAAACTAATAAAAAATTTCAGTGGCGAAATAAACGGATATGCCAATAAAAATTCAGTGTGGTTGGCTAAAATATCAAATTTAAGTTAATATCATAAATTACTCAAATTTCAACCGTTGGATGAAAATTTGATGTATGGTTGTAGTTGCATTTTGTAATGAAATGCACAAAGCAATGGGATTGCCAACTTAAACCTTTGGAATCACCCTATAACCGTTAGATTTAGAAAAATCAATGGTCAAGAATTTGCAACTTGTAGACCGAAGACGTTTCATTCACTTTAATGTTCCAATTTCGAGAAACAAAGCATTTAAAGCACTTTGTACTGCTAAGTGTCAACTATCAAGTATTTTTTTTAAAGTGAGAGGGTCAGCACACAGTGAGATTTTTTCAAGTCCTTTGCAATGTTAAGTTATCGACCCCTTGGCCTTGATGCCAATCCTAGCGCACAAAAGTTTAAAAAATTTTTAAAACACATGTGTCATGTTTATTTTTTAAAGTTAATATCATAAATTACTCAAGTTTCAACCGTTGGATGAACATTTGATGTATGGTTGTAGTTGTATTCCGTAATGAAATGCACAGAGCGATGGGCTTGCCAACTTAAACCTCTGGAATCACCCTATAACCATTAGATTTAGAAAGATCAATGGTTAAGAATTTGTAACTTGTAGACCTAAGATGTTTCATTCACCGATAGCCACCCTCTCCATCAATGGACACCTATCCTTCATTATATCGGTGGGACACCGGATAATATTTCCTTGATGCACCATAGTTCCCCCGATATACTTTATGCATTCGATAATTCATGCCCATGGTTATAATTCATGGTTACTTTTGTTGATAACTTGACTCTATTGGTATATCGGGAGAGCACCTTAGGAGTCAGCTCAATAGAGTATTGTTACACCGATACTAGGTTGTGAGCTATTTTCATCGGGCCATTGACGAAACTGTGATGGGGGTTCTACCGATGAAGCATTGTTAGGCCGATGGTATTGAATTTTGTTAGGAATGGGGGAAGGACTACGTCACTACGGAATTTCAAATTTTTTTATGGATGAAATGTAGGCTATATAATATGGATCTTGTCACACGAATTTCTACAATTTGCATTGTTCATAAAATTAAAGTGTGGAATATTTTTGTGCTTATTGATAAAATTCGATAATTCATGCCCATGGTTATAATTCATGGTTACTTTTGTTGACAACTTGACTCTATCGGGTTATAATTCATGGCAGAGGCAAAGGCTGTTTTAATAGAGTTGGAAATTGCATTGGGGATTGGAATAACACATTTTCATATTGAAGGGGACTCGTTGGTAATAGTAAATGCTTGTAAGGTAAAGTGTATTCATAATTGGTGTTTGAAATATGTTCTTGCTAGAGTTTGGGAGTTGCTTCAAAGGTTTCAATCTTATCAGATCACTCATACTTTAGAGAAGGCAATAAGTTGGCAGATTGTCTAGCCAACATGGGATGCGACAAGCATGAAAAATTACTAACACAAGGTAGTAGTAGCATTAAGAATTATCCTCAATTAGAGGAAATTATCAGGTGGGATGGTTTAAAATTGGCCTAAGAGGCACTGCTATCGGCGACACCTGTGGTACGCACCCTGAGAGCTTCCATCTAATCATGGATTTGGCAGCGGCTAAATTTAGTTAGTAGTATGGTAGTACAGGATGCTTGCATAATGGGAAATGCGCAAAGAGGAGTGACCGCATCATAAATAAAGTGGCTTCACAACTTTTTCGGTCGTTGCCACATGGCATCCAAATAGAGCTTCCCTTTGAGACACTTCCCTTTCTTTTTGCCGAGCTTCGGCTGCTAGACACGTCGCCTCGGCTTGCTCTCTATTTGAATGGGGCCCACACCGCAGTTACCTTTGCCAAAGGGGATGGTTTAGTTAAGACAGTTTTGGCACGGCTAAAATTAGTTAGCAATATGGTAGTACGGGATGCTTGCATATTGGGAAATGCACAAATATCAAGCAAGCCTAGGAAAGAGGAGTGACCGCATCATAAATAAAGTGGCTTCACAACTTTTTCGGTCGCCACCACATGGCGTCCAAACAAAGCTTCCCTTCGAGATGCTTCCCTTTCTTTTTGTCGGGCTTCGATTGCTAGACATGTCGCCTTGGCCTGAGCTCTGTTTGAATGGGACCCACACCATAGTTACCTTTGTCAAAGGTATGTTTTGAGGTGGTTTAGCTAAGACAGTTTTGGCACAACCTCATAAATAAAGTGGCTTCGCAACTTTTTCGGTCGCCGCCACGTGGCGTCCAAACAGAGCTTCCCTTCGAGACGCTTCCCTTTATTTTTGTCGGGCTCCGGTTGCTAGACACATTGCCTCGGCCTGCTTTCTGGTCAGATGGGGCCCACACCACATTGTTAACCAGTTGGCTGGAGTTGTGCGAAATAATTGGAGGCAACGGGTGGTGCAGTGAAAGGTCTGGTAATAGTGTGGTGTGAAGGTTGGGAGCACGCTTATATGGACATGCTTCAGGATGGTATGGAAGTTGAAAGCATAGCAGCTAAAGTGGTGAAGTCGGTTTGTTGCTAGAAGGTGGGCTAGCGAAGGCTTTTCAGGGGTATGACCTATGGGAAGGAAACAGATTTGTAGCAGGTTTGTTCCCCAAGCATTATCTACTGAACAGAGTGACCTTCCAAGCATTGTTTGTTGCAATTAATAAAACTTTGTCTCACAAAGATTCCAAATACATGTTAAGGGCTTTGTGGAGGTAATCTCTTCATTACCCTCAGGAGTCTTACCCTTGTTGCTCGACATATTGATCTCTCACTTCGAATAAAATCTGAAAAAAATGTCTTCTTGTTTAAGTAGGATAGACCGATAGAGAATATAAATCCCATTCCCCACTCAAAATCATGTTTAAGACTAAAGCAAGAATGGAAAAAAGATAAATAAATCTTATTATTATAACTAATAACTAATAGTAGTATGAAGAAATGATCACTCACCTTTAAGTCTACGCTTTCGGCTTTCGCTGACTTCTGAATCGAGAAAGAGAACCTTAGAACCGAACAAAATTTGTAAGAATAAATAACAGTTTCAATTGTATTTATATCAATCCATATTTGGCGAATTTCGTGGGATTTTTAAATGGTATGTTAAAATTTTTGCGAATCTTGCGTGCTTATACAACGATACTTTGTAATTTTCAAGGCGAAATGTGTCCTCAAATGTAATTATTTTTAAATATTATTGGCGAAATAGGTCTTCATAAGAAACTATTTATAAATTTTAATTGGCAAAATGGGTCTTCACAAGCAACTATTTGTAAATTTTAATTAGCGAAATGGATCCTCGTATAATGTTGTTTTAATAGTATTGGGGAATATGTTGGTGTTTTATGACATGCTCCTTGGGATTCCAAGCAAAAATATTAATCGGTCCATTGGAAACACGTAGTATGTTATGGTGAATTTATTCCTAAACATGCCTCGTAAAAAAAAACCATTGGCGAATGGACATGCATTGGACCGATAGTTTGTAAAATCTGTGCAATTTGAACACCCTGTTGGGTACGGTAAATTCACCAATTTCAAATTGCCCGATTCCTAGAATTCGCCACTAAAGTTTTCCTTGGTTGCATCTCTTCATTTTATTTTAATTGATTGCCTTCGACAAATTAAAATAATTTAGTCTTCGTTATTGTATCTCTGTGAAAATAATCTTAATGATAGTCTTCCTTTCTTGACAACTTCACGTTTATACCAATAGATCCTTTAGGTGAAGATAATTACCCATTTCACATATTTAATTACTTCGATGAAAAATGTGTTACTTCTCGATGAAAATATTTTATAACTTCATTTTACATCCCCTAAAATAATATTTCACTCGTGCTGTGGTTATTTCCGTAAATTTACACCTTTTATATTTTCATCTCACCACTTTTATTTGAAAAATGCCCCTTTGGATAAAATGATTACTCACTCACTTAATATTTTATTCCATTGGTGAAATCCATTTTCCGCTAAGATATTTTAAGGTTGTCACTTTGATGTTTTCCCCTAAAATATTTACTGCAGTAAATCACCGATGTTTATTTTTCCCATTTCAATCATTGCAATATTAATAAATCAGCTCGATAAAATATTTATGTTCTTTTATATGTACATCGCGAACTGTCGAGGATACTTCAAATTAACTCCTGCCGAAATCAATTGTCCCATCGATGAAGTATAAGTGGTGTCTGGCTATTGGTAAGACTCTTCCTGAAAACCTCATCGGAGAGACCCTTATAGTCAGAGAGATATGAGTAGCTTGCTCTGATTGTGCATGTCACTCTGATGAAATTATTTCAGGGATTTTGCCTTGGCCTATACAATGCGGCGAGAAAATATTATTCTACTATACATTTCAAATGAGTTTCAGGGAAACATGTGTGCTATCACCATTTAATTTATCTAGAATTTGCTCCAAGCTTTTTAATAGTTCAGTTTTAAAATTGTATTCTCATTCGCCATTAACTCAACTATAGAATATACAAAGAGAATCACCAAATAGAGCTTGACTATCGCGAGTTTATATATGTGTCTACTACATAGGAGGTGGGACTTGGATGCATCTCGCATCTCTTTTGCCCAGTATTTGTGATGAATGTATCAAGATGCATTAAAATGTGTTCCTGTTAGCAATTCCTCAGATTTTGACATATTATCTTCAGAATTTGATCTATGCTCTTCAATGTCATTTCCAGAGTGAGTTTCTTCATCAATCATCAATGCTCTACCCTGATACATATCATGATTTATTTGGAGTTGATGACTCTTATTTTCTTTCGAATGAGAGGATGGTTCCGAGCCAAATGTGTTAAAGTTTCCAATACACGACATGATGCTAGAAGTGGAACTTCATAGACTATCTTCTTGTTGTTTTTAAAGTTGGAGTACCATCATCTGCAACTTCTGAAACATTAGCTTCACTTCTTCCATGTGATATAGTAGCAAAATTTCTTTGAACTATTAGACCACCTTCTACTGGTGATATATTTCTTATTTCCATCAACTTGAAAACATGATACAATTCTAAATCCACATATTTTCTAGGCATGAGGGGAACTGAGTGGGAATGGGAATTTCATGTGAATGTTCTTCAAAAGATCCAATTAGTGTTTCATTTGGTCATAAGCTCAGAGTAGCCTCAACGTCTTTAATAATTGCACTTCCAAGACCATAAAATAATTGACTTATCTAGTCCATGCCTACATATCTTGCTTTCATCTTTTCAAGGGCAACACTAATAACATTATTGATATTGTGACATATGCCCATACCTTTGTGATCACCCTATTTCAATGCTTCCATTTGGCTATTATGAACTATAGAAGCCTATTTAGTTGGACTATATCCATGGCACAAATTCAAATCCAACGGTTCTTGATTACCCATTCCAAAACTAATAGATTTCCCTTATGTCTCATTGATATGATGCACATTATTATAGTGAAATCCTATTTTCAAATTTTTTCATACTGGCATGGTTTTTGGTTGCTCCAATTTTCTGCTTGTAGCATTGATTTTTCAAAATCTGTATTAGGATAAGGAATAGCTTTATATCCATAGTAAACTGTACCTTCTAGGGAATTATGAGATTCTTCTGCACCATGGGTAATACATTCTTATAAAAGATTACCAAGCCAAATCTCTTTGTTTCTATCACTCTGTGGCCGAGAAATCAAGATCCTTGATCGTTATTGATGTGAGAAGCTTTAGATTGGCTCAACAATCCCAACTCAGGGATGATGACATTGAAGATATAAAAGCTGAGAGTTTTGAAATACTATTCTGGTCATTTTGTAGACTAGTATAATATAGCTTGGAAATTGATAAGGTTCACCTTCTATGTCTATTTAATTCAACATGTTCTTTCCTAAAATTCCCACTCATCTGTTAAAGATCGGTCTTTGACCATATGTGATGTATAGAGGAGTTCATAACCATGTTGCATATGAGTCTCAAAAAATAGTTAATATATTGTCTAACAATAGCCACTTTAGAATGTTAAGCCCAATCGAAACTCACCAACTTGTTAATGCCCAAAGTTGCTCACTTATTCATTTATGAAAAATTGCTCCCGCCAAACCCAATTGAAACTCACCAACTTGCTATTTTGTAAAAATATCCAATGTAATTCTAAGAAGCTGCCACCCTGGATACTAGTTCATTTAGGTCAAACAAACATGTGTGCAAGAGGTTTTTCCATTATTTTATTTTCTTCACCAAATATCAAGCATCAAAGTTGACCCTTTTGCAGTTGTTCTGGAAATGCAGTCTTCAAACTGTGTAAAACCCATTCGGTTTTGATTTTGGAAAAATACCAAATGATGTCCTGAAGCCTTGAAAATTGGCATGGTGGTAGATTTACATGGGGAGAATCTGAGGCAACAATTGGTTCATTATGAAAATACTTCAGTTGATAATTATTGTCCTCCAAAGTTGGCCTTTCTGGGAGTTTTTGCTATGTGTAGACAACAAACCTTCACAAAACCCTTCAACTTGGCCTTTTGAAACTCTGTCAAATCCGATCGTAGGAAGCTAAAATTTGGTAGAGACACTCACATATGGTAGATGAACATGTTTGCAAAGTGATTTTGCATGAAATTGAATCGTCTTAAGTTGTGATTTTTCAAAATAGGCACTTGAGGCAGCTTTTTCAACTGAACATTTTGCATGAAATTTTTGGCTCCAACACAATGGAGAACTCAAGGCGACCCTAAAGAAATTTTACCTACAGGCTATATCAAGTATGTGAAAATGAAAGTAAGTAGCATAAATCTAATGTAGTTATACCTTGTGTGTCTACCCTGATGTGAATGTATGGACTGCTTAGGGGAAACTAGAGACTTTGGTGTCTCACGTTTGAAGTATACCGTTGGTTTTCACAATTTCATTACATACCTTTGTATCTAGAGGTCAATCCAAGTTTTTTGAAATGTTTCATTATAGTGGTGCACAGGAACAATGCCATTCCTAGAATTTACTTACCACATCTAGTCTATGATTGAGGCAGAAGGCTTAAGAGTTAATTCTCTTACAAAAATCCAGGAGCATCAATGTGGTGCATGTCCTTGGTATTTCCTATTCGACCCCTCCATTAGAAACATATCACTCTTTCAAGGGTAAGTATTGTGAATAAACTTACCCTTACTCCTTAGGTTGTAATTGATTGATCTTGTTCAATCTAGACCAGTGAACCTTAATAAAGAAGGTTTGCATAATATCCCCCTACCATTTGAGTCAATTATTGCATACTCTATTTGTTGTACATATCACTTGTAAATCGCTTTCAACATTAGAGTTAAACTTTCAAACTTGCAAAATTATCAAAACTATCCTCAAAACTAAAAATCAGGAAACAAAGTTACACCTGTCAAAAAATTATGTCACTATTGTCAATCAGGTCGCTATTGTCTCAAAACATGGTCTCTATTATTCAAAATCAAGTCGTTATTGCCTAAAAATCTAGTCGCTATTAAGAATCAAGTTGAATATATTGCTTATTCTACCACTCACAAAAAAAAGAAATAGAGTCATTACTATCATTTCTACCGCTACTACACCTATAAAAGAACACTATTGTATTAGATTTTATTGTAGTTGTCTAAAAAATCTACTGCTATTGTATTATTGCTTATCTCTAATTTATCATAATTGACCTTAAACATTGTCATAAAATCCTACCCATTTGTTACGAAAACATCAGCTAGAGTTAAATTGAACCTTATCAACAATCTTGGGCATCATTAGTCTTGAAGTCAACATAAACATGTCAATGTCAATCTATTACCTGAATCCAGTTCCACACTATACACCCATGGGGTCATCATATCCTACAAATGTTGATGATATATCAACTATGGATTCCCCTAATCAAGGTTCTGGAGCATCTTGTCACATGGAAAATTTCAATCAAGGTCAAAACATACAAGTCTAAGATCAAAGCATGATTCTTCCTCAATCCAACATCATATTTCCAAAATAATACATCCCAAAAATAAACATGTCAAATCCTCACATAGTGAATTCCTCAACATCCAAATCAAAATCACTCTTATCAAGGGTCACAACAACATCAGGGGTTTCAAAATCATCATCAAGGTTAAAATATACATCAAATTGCCCTAAATTCACTTGCCAAATAAGTTGACACACTTTTCCAACAAACATCTCAATATCAAAATCAATGCATTCCTCATCAAAATCATTAGAACATTTATTTATATCAGCAACAAAATCCATCCTTAGAAAATCAAAACATGGCATATCAAACACAATCTCAACAATCACCTCAATCACAATAAATTTTGCAATCCAAAAACACCAATAAATGTGAATACACTCCTTTAGGGGAGCCAATTGCATCGGTGTTAAACAATCTAGTCCATGCTAAACTTATCACACTTCCAAAATCATTAGGTGATTACGAACCTATCTTCAAACCTCTAGGGTACGATGACAATGCCTATTGTAAATACCATAGAGCAAAAGGTCATGATGCATCATACTGTATTAAACTCAAAAATCTCATCCAAGACCTTATTGATCAAGGAAAAATAACTATTGAAGACAACATTCAAGGTCCAATCACTAATGATAAAATTGACAATATCTTGACCTCAAATATTAAAAACAATGATCAAGATCCATCTACCAATTATAACATTAAATATTTCTTTACCTCACCTAATGTGTAAGAGGACATACATCAAGATAATCCATCATTGTCTAACAATGATCCATTTAAAAAAAAAAAAAAACATCATTTGATCTCATGGTTGAAAACATTGACAAGATCTCTACCTCAATTATTGAGGATAACACCCAAGATTCATCTATCAATGATCACATTGGCAATGTATCTACATCATCTAATGAGCAAGATGACATATCTCAAGAATTTATCCCCAAACATGATCAAAATCCTTCACAGTCTAGCAATGATCCATTCCAAGATATAGTGACATCATTCAATCTCATGGTAGCATGTATTGATGATCAAGAGACTCTTAATCCAACATTTATTCCTAATGCAAAAAATCTAAGCCAAGAGCTATCACCCACATGTTCACATTTCAAGGAAATCCAAGGATCCTTTACAAAAAGTCCATTATTTGAAGTTGATCCATATCAAGAACGTGAACCAAAGCATGTTGAAGATAACACCACACAAAGTCAAGATAAAGAATCTTTATCATCAAAATACTATAATGACTTGGTGAATGTCTTCCAAGACATCCAATATTTTCCAAAAGAAGAACAAATCCATATATCAATTACACATACATCTACCCATGAGATGCTTACTCCTAAAGGACATGTAGATGGTCTTTATCTAGAACAAGAGTCTCATACTCTTGACATAATTACCAAGTAACAAGAGTCTCTTATTCTCAACTTCATTACCAATTAACAAGAGTCTCCTATTCTTAACATCTTTACACATGATCAAGACATAGAAAAATCCATAGACATATCAAAAATTTATCATGAAAAAGACTTCTACATGGATTGTGAATCAAAAACATCCTTTGAAGAACAAGGAAAAAAGGATCATGAAGAAGACTTCTACATGGATTGTGAATTAAAAAAATCCTTTGAATATCAAGCCAAAGATATCAATCAAGAAGTTATCCCATATATTGAGGATCCTATCACTTATAAACTTGGATCACTTACCTATTTTAGAGCAAGCTATCTTACCGATAAAGAAGCTATCACCTTTGAAAATCCACAACATAGCAGACAAGGATTATAACCTTGTTTCCAAGATAATTAATCATAACCTATTCCAAACAAGATCTATCAAAGAATACAATATAAAGGCAAAGGATTAGGCCTACATGAACAAGGTATCCTAAAACCAATGTAGATTATTGACAATCCTAAGCATCAAGGTCTTGGATATTTAGAAATTAAGGAATCTAAACATATCAATGGTACCTCTATAATACTGGGGAAAATTTATCTAGTGTAAACACCAACATAGGGAGCATTAAGATTACTTATGATGAAATCAATATCAATTCTACAACCATCTGTACCATGAATCGTCATCCACACATTTTTCCACCTTCTAATTGGGACCAACAAAAAGAGAAAAATATGTATCAAAGAAAAGAGCATATCATTGAAGCAAAAGAGTCAGTGAAGCAAAATGGAAAAAGAAATTCAAATGGATAATAAAGCAAAAGAATATAAAATAAAATCATCCCTATCAAACTCCATTAGTCAAAGAAAATATGGGGCAAAATAAAAAATGGAAATATATCCATCAAAAATGTCTAGCGATGCAAAAGAAATCATCAAGAGCAACCTACAAGGTATATCAAGAAGTTGGTCCCAATTGAATCTTCATACCCACCCATCATTATTCATCATCCCAAGTTTGGAGAGCCAAATATTCCAAAATTTTGACTAATCAATCTACATCTCATATCTCTCGACGTATTTCACCATCCACTTTGACATCCAGGATATCCAAATCTTGCATTAACCATGTCTTGGCAACAACTCTTTATCATAAGGAATCTAAGGGCACTCTATCACGATGTGACCATCTATATTAGCACTAGAAGAATCTATAAAAACACTACCAAGTGGTTCAACATGAGCATAAACCTGCAACAACAAAAAATTAAGAAAAGAGTAAAGATAAAAATCGTCCTACATTGAAAACCACTATGGTGGCACTTTGGACAAGTACCATGATGAAAACCTGGAAAATAGGTGTCATGAGTAGAATTGAGCATCTACATGCACCATTTCAAGTGGAATCATACCCATCTCATCCATAATAAATCCATGAACCATTCATACAACCCATATTTTCATCCAAATCCAGCTTATCTTGATCTTGGCAAAGGTTCGGTGTACACTTCACACTTATGGTAAACATCTTGACATGGGTCACTATCATCGATCCTATCCTATCCAAAATTATCTAAGCGATGAGGCATTGTCCAAAGGGGCATACTCTATTCGAACATGTTATCCTATAGGTCATACAACATGACAACATAGTGCAAAATATATATATTTTTTGTAGCTTACTAGGTTAGTCCAAGTTAAGGAAAAACGAATGCAAGAAGATTTTACTAAATAAACTTATATTGAAGAGACAAAGCTAAGATAGTGGATTAATTGTAGCATAATTATGAATCAATATATTATTTTTTGCATATGTAGGATCTATCTTATATATTTTTATTATGAAACCATGATTTATCATTATTTTTCAATTTTTAAATCCTAAAAGAATGATTTTATTATATTTTTAAGGCCACAAATCACATACTAATCCATGAGTGTAGTTTTCACCAAATCATAACTCTTTTAGTTGTTAGGATTAAGGTCTCATTGACCTTTTAAACCCTATATTATTTAATTTATTCCATTTTTTAAGGTGTCTCTAGGCACTTAGGGTGTTAGTGGAAAATAATTTGTAATAATATTCCACCTATAGTTTAAGGAATGGGGGAGTTTATTGATAATAGTAAATAATTACTTGTGGAAAAAAAAAATTAAATCCTCAAGTTGGTCTCCTGGAAAGGAGGCAAATGTGTCTCTTGGTGTTTCATGTAAGTGACTGTTAGCTTCCCCAAGATGGGCTCTTGGAAAGGAGGGAAAATATGTCTTTTTGGATGCCAAAATGATTGACTTTACACATTCTAAGGGGAATTCCAAAGAGTGGGATATTTAGTGTTTATAAGATGCTTATATCTCTATAAATTGGAGCCCTATGATGGTGGTAAGATATAATATATATATCTTCATGAATATGCTTTTATTGAATTCTTTTCATTGATATTTCAAACATACATTTGTTTTGTCAGAAAGAAGACAAAGGAGTGATGGAAGTGTGTTGATTTGTAATCTTGTTTGAAGAAGGTAATACATACTTGACCTCTATTCTTGGTGGATTTCTTTTGCAAGGTTTTCTTCATGTAAATATTGTGTAGTGTGATGTTCTTATGGGGTTTTCTAATTTCTCATGTTGTTGATTTGAATTCATAAATCTATATTAACGATTTTTTATTTGATTAAGCACAATTAATTGAGTGGCGTGTCATGAATAACCATACTTAATTTCAAATTTCCATATTGTATTATTTTTCCTATCTTATCCCAACATTTTCTAGTAGAGTTTGGCCACCTTTGGTTGGAAAGGTTTTCTAGGTTGTAGTGGGAGCTCTAGCTAATTTTGTTTTACAAATTTGTGTGTGGAAGCCATCGCTACATCTTCATCTTAGATAGACATTAAGAAATTAATCGATCTAATTATGAGTTATGAAATACAAATATGGAAGACCTCATAGAAGAGAGATCAATGGAAAATAACAACAAAGGAATTTAAACTTGAAAGTGTTAACCAAGAATTGTAGGGCTAGATGGATAAGAAAGTGTGGGGGATGATTCAATTGTGTCTTAAGTATTCTTCACTTTTAAATGTTTTAAAAAAGGCTACCACTTATTCCTTATGGAGAAATATAGGTGAAATAAATACTAAGATACACTACATTCAAGGAAGAAACAAGAGGAAGTAGAAGTAGCATTAGCTAAGTACTGCCCACATTGTTAGCAAAATAAATTTAAATAAGTGTAAATGGGTAGCTAGCATTTCCTAAGATAGGAAAGAGCTCAACTGGTATAAGGTGAATATGTAGAACAAAGGAGATGGTGGTCACTGTTGATGGTGTTTTTATGCACTTCACAACACAGGTAATACGTAGGTGCATTACCTCTCTTGAAAGACAATATTCCACAATCAAATTGCAGAACACTATCCCAAGGTCTCTCGGATGTCAGGTCATGACGATGCTTGGAATATTTCAGTTGATTTATGTGATTTTGCTGGAATCACAAGGTGGACTTACGGATGAGTTACAAAGTGGGGAAGTTGGATATGTAGATGGAGTTCTTGAGATGGGAAAGTTGCTAAGTGTTTTCTGTAGGTTCAAACAACAGTCTGGAACTCCATTTCAACATCAGATTTAGCTTTACAATGTGCAATGAACCTTGCTTAAGGTTACTTATTAAAAAAAAGGAAAAAGGGCAAGGAAGAGAGAAGGTTCCTGGATCTGAAACTACCAATGAACAGTGATCATGGAGGCTGCTACAGTAGACAAACTCCCTAAACTGGGTTTTGCTTGGCCAAGAGGATCCTATAGTTACACAAAACCAGTGCAATCTTCTAAGGACTACAGATTTTTAGTTTGCATACACACATCAAGAACATGCAAATGAACTAAGTTGCAGCAATCAAATAAAGAGGCCCAGGCTAACTTTGCACAACAACTTGCCCTCAACAAGTGCCAAAAGTATGGGCTGGAAATTCATCAAATATTGTAACAAAAATCACCATTACCACTTCCATTCAAGAAACTACAACTAAAACTAAATTGGAAGGTAGAACCATGCACACATAATGAACAAAATCAAAAGTAACACCCATAGATCATGCAATGCTGCTTTCTATTGCTGCAGAATGTTTTTACAACAGCTCTCCAACAACTACAAATGAAGGGAAGACCCCTATTTATAGTTTACCAAAGCCCAAATGAATGGCTATGATTGAGTTACATTGTGTGGCCCAGATTCAATTACATTAGGGTTTCACCTACCCCACAATATTCAGTAATTTAAAATACATCTTTTGTCTTCTCCCTATTCTGTCTTGTAGTGGCCAATCACTGTAGCAGTTTTGCCTTCTAGCTAATTTCCCTTTTACTGTAGCTAAAACTAACTGAAAGCTACCTTCTCCCAATGGAATTTCAGCATTCGTCATTGGATCAAATGGTTCTGTCGACGGACCCATGGTAGGCTCCTTGAAACCGGAAATGAGAGGCTGAAATGCTGTTTTAGGAATGCTGATTTGAAACGACCGACAGAGCACGAAACTCTGGATGGTATTTCCCGCATGCAAATTTGGAATTTGAAAAGCTAGGGGAGGATAAGACCCCATTTTAGCATCTCGGTCAAAGTTTGTTTTCGATTTGGAGGTGTGCTTGTACATTCCGAAAACGTGAGGCTAGAATGTTGTTCTAGAAATGTTGTTTTGAAATGGTCGACGGAGCACAGAACTTCGGATGGTACTTCCCAACTACAAATTTGGAATTTGAAAGGTTAACAGAGGATAAGACCCCATTTTAGCATCTGGGTCGAAGTCCGTTTCTGATTTGGAGGTGCGCTTGTACGTTCCGAAAACATGAGGCCGAAATGCCACTGTAGGAATGATGTTTTGAAATGACCGACAAAGCACGAAACTCTGGATTGTACTTCCCGCATGCAAATTTGGAATTTGAAAAGCTAGGGGAGGATAAGACCCGATTTTAGCATCTGGGTCAAAGTCCGTTTCTGATTTGGAGGTGCGCTTGTATGTTCTGGAAACATGAGGCCGGAATGCTGTTCTAGAAATGCTGTTTTGAAATGGTCGATGGAGCACGGAACTCCGGATGGTACTTCTCGGCTGCAAATTTGGAATTTGAAAGGTCATCGAAGGATAAGACCCCATTTTAGCATCTGGGTCGAAGTCTGTTTTTGATTTGGAGGTGCGCTTGTATGTTCCGGAAACATGAGGCCGGAATGCCGCTGTAGGATTGCTGTTTTGAAACGACCGACAGAGCATGGAACTCTGGATGGTACTTCCCGCATGCAAATTTGGAATTTGAAAAGCCAAGGGAGGATAAGACCCCATTTTAGCATCTGGGTCGAAGTCCGTTTCTGATTTGGAGGTGCGCTTGTACGTTCCGAAAACATGAGGCCGGAATGCCGCTGTAGGATTGCTGTTTTGAAACGGCCGATAGAGCATGGAACTCCGGATGGTACTTCCCGCATGCAAATTTGGAATTTGAAAAGCTAGGGGAGGATAAGACCCCATTTTAGCATCTGGGTCGAAGTCCGTTTCTGATTTGGAGGTGCGCTTGTACGTTCCGGAAACATGAGACCGGAATGCCACTGTAGGAATGCTATTTTGAAACGGCCGTCAGAGCACGAAACTCCGGATGGTACTTCCAGCATGAAAATTTGGAATTTGAAAAGCTAGGGGAGGATAAGACCCCATTTTAGCATCTGGGTCGAAGTCTATTTCTGATTTAGAGGTGCGCTTGTACGTTCCAGAAACATGAGGCCGGAATGCCGCTGTGGGATTGTTGTTTCAGGAATGATGTTGCAGGAATGCTGCTGCAGAAACACAGTTTTGGAATTTTTAAAACTTCCTGAAACTTAATGAAACCTTTTTAGTTCACTTAGGCACCACAAAAACATCCAAAATCCATAGGAAATCTATCCCCAAAGTCAAAGAATGAAGGAAAAATTGAATAGAGCGAGTGGGGGGCCGAAGCTTGAAAAACCCAAGACTTAGCCACTTTTTATTTTGGGGGAAAAATATGGTCAGCAAAAAATGAGACTTTGAAGGGAACGTTGACCAACTAGGACAGCAAAATGAGGGGCACGCAAAACAAGACGAGAGCAAAGAAGCCCATCAGGAGCGAAAAAGAAGGTCCCTGCCTACGATGGGGCGTGTGTGAAAAATATGCACAACAGTCACCAAGACAAGGTATGCCTTAGGACCCTTTATATTTCAATACTCCATTTTATAATTCATATGCAAACACTAGAAATTGGTACAACTCACCACTGAGCTACATGTCATCCTAAGCCTGGAAAAACCCAATACCACCAAACTAGAAATCCCAACAAGGGGTGTGACAACAACAACCATACCAATCACAAGTCCACAATAAATAATGGCAAGTACCACCTAATACATGGTAACAAAAATGGAGAGAAAACTAATCATGGCTCAACCCCAATACTAGCTTCCAAGAATAGTTAGAACCTTCACAACAATAGACAACTATTATGCCAATTTTTCCTACTCAGGTACCCCCACCAATAACTACAAAAATACCTATCCAAATTTCACCTAACCCCAAAATAATTTGGTTTAGCCAACATCCAATAACAAAATACTTCAACACTTAACTGACATGGTTGAGGTGGGTGATGTACAACTTGTAATGATAGATTTCTTTCTGCAAGGTCAAAACTGGGTTAGTAACACATGCATAAAAATCATCAAGCAATCAAATGCATAAGAGAAATAATGGAAAATGAAAGAAACTAGAAAGGTCTCACCCATTTAATACTCCATGGCTAACTTCCATTGCACCTCCTTAAGATTTTGCTGTGATAATGGATGCCCTCAGATTTGTGAGCACAATCTATATGTCTAGCCCTTAAGCAATGCCTTTGAAGGATTTCCTAATAAACTAAAATGCAAAATAGAAATTTAATTCTAAATATGCAAGCAATTAATAAGCCTAAAAGATGATATGATGACAATACTGATATTACTCAATAATAATAAGAGATAATCCCAAAAATGAGATCAAGATTGTCATTCTATAGAAAATGCAATCTTGAACGGACGAATGAGATGAGAGATTGAGAAATACCCTAGAATCAAAGGTCAAGATTCAATAAGGCAACTCTCAATTAGGGTTAGGGAAAAAATCCCAAATGTGTGGACAAGATTTAATTTAAAAAATTAAATCAATGGTGGAGAACAAATGTGACATTGAGATGAAATTGGTAAAAATCGAAAGACAAGAGGATGAGATTTTAGAAAATCAGTAATTTTAGCAATTACTTGATTTGTAGAAGAATATTTCCATTTTGAATTAAATTAATTCAAAATATGGATTTGTGAGATAATGAGTAATTGATTTTTGAAATTAATTACTAAAAGAATAATCAGTTAACTATGTGAAGTCATTTTTAAATAAATTACTTTATTTAAAAAGAGGGAAATGTCACATAAGGCAATTAAATAATTAATAATAATTATTTAATTTAGAAGACACAGTTAATTAATTAAATAAATTAATGAATTTATTTAATTAAGAGAAAATTTAGGAATTAGTGACATATTAAATCAATACATTAAAATATATTTATTCAATAATCAGGAGGACATTAATGATAAGGATTAATTAAATAAATTGATGACTTTATTTAATTATAAGAAGACTTTGACAATTAATGACACATTAAATAAATTAGATTTATTTACTTAATAATCATGAAGAATGAAAGATCATGAATTAATTAAATAATTATGAATTATTCAATTAATAGTTGAAGGCGGGTTAGAAACATAATTAAAATGTCATAATTATGTTAGGACAAAAGGTGGTAAAATAGTGCTTGCAGGTCTTGGTCATTTTTATGTGTCTACATTTGCCCCTCTTTGTCATAATGCAGCTTATTGCATTATGGCAAAGAAAACAAGTCCAAAATATGCTCCAACGAAGGTACGAAGTGCTTATGCCGCTTCAGGAAAATTTTTGAATTTCGACCTGCGGTCAAAAAAATTTGAAAAATATCCCAACTAGTCAAATTAATGACTAGATAAATAATGTCGCGATCGGTTTCGAGAACGGGGGATGTTGAGTCAGCGAAAATGCCAGTCAAAGGCAGTCAAATGAGCCTCCAGTACAACCTACCAGGTCAAAACCCTAATTTTCAGCCTATAAATAGGTTGAAAAGGCAAAACCAAGTGTCATTTGGTCATTTGCAAATTATAAATTTTATAGATCAGAGCTCAGAGCGACGATGGTGATTCCAGTGACTACCCACCGTGGATACGGCGTGCGGACTTTCCGATGACCCGAGGGCGTAGAGGCACTGGTAAGTACCCTATCTAGCTTGTCAATTTTTGAATTTAATGCATTTATGAGGGTAAATGGGGGTTTAAACAAATGTGTTGCGACATAAATGATGTCGCGTAAGCTTCAAATGCCTTCGCGTTCGACGCATTTGCTTGCGTCCTGATGCAAGTGCACTAGGTAGCTAGATATTTTTGTTCAGTTGCGCATTTGCGAGGGCAAATGATGCAATCGCTCGATTGCAACACAATTGAGGCAATCTACGATGCATCTGCATTGTTGCACCGCAATTGCAAAGTCGAACAGCGCAAATGCAAAACCACAACACAATTGCATGCATGCATGACGCAAATGTTGTTAGGTTGCACAGTTGCTAGATAGAGCGACGCATTTGAGAAAATGCAACGCAATTGCCATGTTCAGAGCCGCATTTGATGAATTGCAATGCATTTGTGGTCAACGCGACGCAATTGATGTTGACCGGAGTTGACTTATGTTGACTTTAATTTTAGATGCATTTTGATTTCAGTAATGCTGACCTGTGGGCGCTAACTCGTGTTTCTGTATGTGCAGATGCGATTGGTGCTGATTTACACACGCAAGTTTAGGCCGACGACATACACCTTCAGAGATCATTTGAGTGATAGGGAGAGACAACGCCTGATGTCACTGAGATTGTACTACGACACCTACATGCCCATTATTCAGGCAAACAGGGGTTTGCTAACAGCTTTGTGCGAGATACCGATGGTGCCCAGTTGGGTATGGATGGTTACGAGATTGGGTGGGATGTGGTAGCTGACCAGTTTCCTAGGTGGGATGCTATGTTGATGACACTGATTGTTGGATTGCTGATTCTAGATCGTCGTGGTCATGGATTTCCCATTGGATGGGGGGATGTACTTGTCCGTATGCGAGGACAGAGGACCGTTTTTGCTTGGGGGCCTTGCTTGTTGGCCATGCTATATCATTAGCTGCATGAGGTCATCTATCATCAGGGCCATAGTATCAGCCGTGGGACTACCCTTCTGATGATCTGGGAATGGGAGCGCATTCCTGTCTTTCGGCCACCAGTACAGATGCAGCAGCTGGGTGATGGGATGCCATATGTCTACTTGTATGCGGGTTCAATCAGTCAGACTCGCGTGGGGGATACTGGTTATTGGAATCATAGGATTGACACCATGATTAACTTTGTCTGGAGGCCTTACAGAGATTGCGCCCAGTGGCCAGATGAGGATGGCCATTTGTCATTGTGCAGACAATTTTGTTATTTGATTGGTCGCACAGTTCAGAGCCAACGGATCATAGAGATGTACTTGCCCTAGCGGGTACTATGACAGTTCAGAGAGCAGCAGGATGTGCCAGTAGGCACAACAAAGTATGCACGATCATCTAGGGAGACCATGTGGGGGCCGCCCATAGCAGTGAGAGTGGCCGAGCAGCAGGTCGATGGTTTAGTTGCAGTGCAATGGATGTGGAGGGGAGGTTCAGCAGATCCAAGGACATCAGCCGAGTTTGACGCCTGGTGGCAGATTCATAGGCCTATCCCCTTGATAGATCCAGATGGTCCAACACCTATAGATTGAAGGTTAGTTATTCCATGGGTACTGAGGATAGGTTGAGGTGGCAAGGATGGAGGCAGAGATGGCAGAGGGGTCAGGGGGAGAGATGGAGGTAGGGGAGATGGAGGCAGGGGGTGGAGGTAAAGGAGATGAGGATGATGGGGGTGACAAAGGAGGAGGGGATGGAGGAGATGGTAGGGGGTGAGGAGGAGGAGGGATGGAGAAGGGTAGAGGCAGCCCAGGAGAGTGGGTGGAGCACCATTGTCACCCATCCAAGAGGAGGGTGAGGAGGGAGAGATGTTAGCCAAGCCGAAGGCAGTGGAGGAGCTCAAAGGAGACGGGGAGGAGGCAGAGGTGAGGGCGGAGGAGAGGACCGAGGAGGATCCATTTGTCGGAGGACACCCTCTTGATATAGATGTGGAGGAGATCTAGGTAGAGGAGAGGGATGAGGCAGACCGGAGGCTACAGGAGCGGATGATTGTCGGGGATGATGAGGGTGACAGATCACCCATTTATCCTGTCAATGCTACCATTGATTAGAGGATCATAGATCTTCAAAGTAGAATTGATGCAACCTTGTGTCAGAACAAGGCCTTGGCAGTGGAGCTAGAGGTCACCCGAGTAGAGAGGGATCAAGCCGTCCTTAGACGTCAGGAGTCAGACCGATGGGTTACTGAGTTTGCGAAGTTATGCTCTGGGCCGATAGGGGACATGGCCAGAGAGCTGACTAGGATGGCAGAGAGTAGGGGATGGTACAGGTTATTATATGAGCAGGCAATTCCCCTAGAGAGATGGGACCCAGGATTGTCTCGATCCTACAACAGGACAAGCAGTGGCAGTCAGACTCATAGTAGTAACAGGTCACATAAGAGTAGCCATACTGGTGCTGGGGGGTTGACTTTGTTAGGTCAGTCATCGGGTCATAGGTCACATAGCTCTCATAGGCATTCATCAGGCCACAACCACAGGTTAGATCATGGGCATAGATCAGTGTCATCAGGACACCAGACAAAGCAGAGCTAGCCTCCTGTTACCAAGGCCCCGGGCTCTCAGAGTCAGACTCAAGATGTCACTTCGATTCAGGTCACTTTTCACTTGATGGGACAGTCACAACCACCTCACAGTTCACCTCTACGAGACGGAGGAGGGACATCATAGGACTTGCTTTTAGACACTTGTATATTTTGATATTCGAGCCTGTGAGCTCCATTTTTGGGATATCATATGACTCTATTCTGTGACATTATATTTTTGAGATTATATATATGCGATGTAATTTTGATGTGGTCTATATGGTTGTATGTGTTATGGTACTCTATGCTTTTATGAGATATTATGCAAAATGCTCTTATGATGCTATGAGGTGTATGGATGTTATGCTTATGCTTATGAATGCAATTATGGATGGTGGTTATGTATGTATGCATTGTGTGATGTGATAATGATGTGATTTATATGCTAATGCAATGTTATTTACGATGCCTATATGTTGATGCAAATGATGTTCTTATGATGCCTATATGTTGATGCAAATGATGGTCTTATGAAGTGAGATGGATGTAAATGATAGCATTATGCAAATGTGAATTAAGAAATTTGATTTATGCAAATATGATATGCAATTATGAAATGCTCATGTGATCATGTATGCAACTTTTTTTTTTGTATATCACAGGATATCATCGAAGAATGAGAGAAGAGAAGACGAAGATTGATGTTACTGTGAAGAAAGATATGCATGTTAGTGCGGAAATGAAAATCCTTCACAACTTTGCTATAGTGCTATCCTAGTTGTTTCTCTTAATCATCATTGGGCGAAAATATCATGATGGCCGACAAACACTATGATATGATGTAGATCAATAGTGTGCAAGGTCGAACTGTCATGTAGATCAACAGTTGCAAACAAAGATGATCATGACTCATATGAGGAATGTAATTGCCCCTAGTCCTTTTGTCATGACCAACTGTCAGAAAAACCAAACTGATCATGAGATGTCGCTGCTTCTCTAAATATTGACGTCAGGACATCCTTGAGAAACTAGCCACATGATAGTAAAAAATAGACAGGAAAATCATCATACTATGTCGTTGCTTCTCTAAATCCTGAACTCAGGACATCCTGGAGAAACTAATATCAGATTGATTAAAGGACAAGGATAATCATCATGATATGTCATGGTTCCTAAGACATAAGGAACTAATATCATGATAATCATCAAAAAGACATAAAAAGTTTGCCAACTGTTTTTAATGTCAAGTGTTGCCAAATGTCGAGCGATATCAAATTTATGAAGGACACATCCTATAAGACGTTGATATCTAGGAGATCGATTCTCAGAGTTAGTAGAATCCATCAAAAATGCCAGATGATGATGATGATGCTTAGGAAGGACACATCCAAAATCATAAAGGAATGACAAGAGTTGTTCCTCAGAAGGACACATCTGAAGAAGAACCCAAATTTTTGCCAGGGTGAATTGTCTTGATAGAATTTGACTACATGTCATTGCTGACATGCTGAATTGACTGAAAAATGTTGATGAAACAAGTTATTGACAGACTGATAGTTTGGGATTGATTGAAGATTTGCTTGATTTGTAGATATCTTGATGTGTGTGATTTTATAGTGCCATGAACCCTAATAGACTGACCTAGTGTGGCCTCGGGGGCTCATCGGTTGATGGCCTTGCCTATGTCATGCACTTAGAGACCTCGTAGTTCGACATGACCAATGACGTTGTCCCAAAAGACAAAAGTTTGAATCATAATTTTATTGCGACCAACCTAGAAAGACTGATCTAATGTATCAGGGATTCAAAGATGAACCTTGCCTACGTAGCAAATGTGTAGAGACAATGTAGTTCAGACATTTTGACAAAAGATATTGATTGACATGACTGATTGAACGGACTAGATAGAGATTGACTTTGACTCTGTTTTTGGGATTTTGACATTGATTTGGATGTTTTTGTATTTTCTCAGGACATTTTCAATTTTTTAGGATTTTTTCAGGACTTTATCCGATTTTTAGGACTTTTTTTAGGACTTTTTCAGGATGCAGAATCATTTGTGACACCCACTGTAGTTACATGATAAAGGTCTTGCCCCCAAAAAGAGTGGGGATTACCCGAGTCTAATGATATGGAGATAGGCAGACACAAGGAAAAGGCAAGAAAATGCAGGGAATAATGTCAACCAAATGCTAACCATGGCCGGAATCGATAGGACTTAGGACAATTGTCGTGAATGTGTCAGGCCTTTGCAATTATGGAAAGTGGATAAAGGTTGATTTGAGAAACAGTAGATGGTGAAGAAATGATTGACTATGCATGGCGCCTGTTTGCCAGGTTTTCACCATGGTACTTATCCAAAGCGCCTATTTGCCAAGTTTTCACTATTGGACAGATTCATTTCTTTTTACTATTTTTGCCATTTTTTTGATTTTTTTGGTGTCACCAAGATGCCTGTTTGCCAGTTTTTCATCAAGGGACGATTTTTTTTCTTATTTTTCAATTTTTTTGTATTTTTTAGGTTTTTTAGCCAAGCTCTTTGATGCTATGTGTAGAAATTTCTCAAATGTAAGTTGTTGATAGGTTCTGTCAACTGTTCTCCATCAGGTGTGGCTAACTGATAAGCTCTAGAGCCGAATGTCGTAGTAATAATGTAAGGACCAAGCCAATTAGCCTCAAATTTTCCAGGATTTTCACGATCTGCTTGATTTCTTGGGTTCTACCTTAGGACTAAGTCACCAATTTCAAACTTCCTCACCATTACTCTTTTGTTATAACTTCGGCATAGACAATTTTGATATGCCCGCAAATGATTTAAGGAATTTTGTCATCTTTCTTGTAACATTTCTAGCTCATGTAGGCGAGACTTTCTGTACTCTTCATCATCGATCATTCCTTTCAAAGAGACTCAGAGAAGGAATTTCGACCTCGATGGGCAATATGGATTTAGATCCGTAAACTAGGGAAAATGGAGTGGCTCCAGTAGGGGTATGAATGTTGGTACGATAGGCCCATAAAGCAAGATTAAGTTGCATGTGCCAATCTCAGGCAACATCATTGACGGTCTTCTTTAGAATGTGAAGAATTGTTTTATTTGACGCCTTAGCTTGGTCATTACCTTGTGGGTAA
Organism: Sequoiadendron giganteum; assembly: GCA_007115665.2. Lineage (NCBI taxonomy): Eukaryota > Viridiplantae > Streptophyta > Pinopsida > Cupressales > Cupressaceae > Sequoiadendron > Sequoiadendron giganteum. Next base: position 59,053,805 of record CM021108.1, on the reverse strand, counting down.
TATGGGGTGGAGAAATGGTGTTGGATGTGGAATTGCGCATAGAGTTCATGAACGTCCTGATTTTTGAATGGACTGTCATTATCTATGATGATGGATTGTGGGACAACATACCGACAGATGATGTAATTTAGAATAAACTTGGATATTTTTTTACCAGTGATGTAAGTGAGAGGGATGACTTCAATCCACTTAGTGAAGTACTTAGTGGCGGTGATTATGAATTTATGGCCGTTAGAGGAGGATGGATGGATCTTGCCCACGAGGTCGAGTCCCCATTGTGCGAAAGGCCATGGAGAAGTAATCGGTCTTAGTTCATGTGTCGGTGCATGAATTAGGTCACTATGCACCTGGGATTTTTGACATGTTCTAACAAACTGAAGATCATCTTTTTCTAATTTCGGCCAGTAGTACCCCAGTCTGATGACTTTCTTAGCTAACGTTGGACCAATCGAATGAGATTCGCATATACCTTCATGTACTTCTCATAAAGTTGTTTGGGCTTCATTAGTGTCAAGACAACGAAGAAGGGTGTTATCAAAGCCACGACAATATAGGGTGTCACTGACGATGGTATATCGGATGACTTTTCGGATAAAGGACTTTTGTTGGTTGTTGGAAAGGTTGGGTGGTAGGGTTTGGGATTTAAGATAATCATAGATGTCTTGGTATGAAGGTGAACTGGGACCAATAATCTCGCAAACCATTTCTGACTCTGGGATGTCATACACTGGCATCAATAACTGTTCCACTAAGAACTCAAATTGTGACACATTTTTAGGGATGTCTAAGAGAGATCTGATAGTAGCCATTGCATCGGCTACCCTATTTTGTGCCCTTGGGATTTGTTCAAAAGAAATCATTGTGAAATATGTCATGAAACTATCCACCATTCGCTTGTAGGGCAGCAACTTCTCGTCCTTTGTGTCATAATCATCATTCACTTGGTTGATGACTAACTGAGAATCTCTGAATAAAAGCAATGTCTGAGTTTTCCATTTAATTGCTATCTTGAGACCTATGACCAATGCCTCGTATTCCGTAATGTTATTTGTACAAGGGAAGGAAATCCAAAATGATTTAGGAATTGAATCCCCCTGTGGTGTGATGAACAAGACGCCAGCTCCTGAGCCATGACTAGTGTGGGACTCATAGAAATATAGCTTCCATGGTAATGCAGGTTCTACGTGAAAGATAGACTCATCAGGAAAATCCACTACCAGTGGATGGGTAGCCTGGATGGGTGCATCTGCAAGCTGATCTGCTATGACATGCCCTTTTATTGCCTCGCGTTCAACATATTGTATGTCGTACTCGCTTAATATCATGACCCATTTCGCCAAACGGCCTATCAATGCCGCTCGACTTAGAAGATACTTTAGTGGATCAAATTTGGCTACTAGGTGTGTTTGGTGGCTCAACATGTAATGTCTTAGTTTCTGCGCCGCAAAGACAACTGCAAGGCATGCATGTTCTATGGTTGTATAGTTCAACTGATATCCTATCAGTGTGTGACTGATGTAGTATATGGCTCTTTCTTTTTCTTCATGGTCATTTTGTGCCAATAATGCCCCTAATGCATTTGTAGTTGCAGAGACATACAGGATCAATGGTTTGCCTCCAATAGGCGGCATCAACACTGGTGGTGTCAATATATATTCCTTAATTTGTTTGAAAGCTATGTGGCACTTGTCCATCCATACAAAGGGAATACTTTTGCATAACATATATTGAAATAGTTGATACTTGTCTACCAATTGTGCAATGAAACGATGGATGGACTGCAGTCTACCCTGAAGTGTTCTCAACTCACTGATGCCTTTTGGTGGAGGCATGTCTAGGATTGCTTTGAATTTTGTGGGATCAATCTCAATACCTCATTGTGAAACTATGTATCCCAAAAGCTTGCTTGAAGTGACTCCAAAGACACATTTTTTTGGGTTCAAACGAACCTTGTAATCTTCGAGCCGTCTAAAAATTTTGTCCAAGACCTTGAGATGTTCTTTCCTTGTCAAAGATTTTTCCAATAGGTCATCCACATAATCTTCCATTAGGATATGCATCATGTCATGAGAGATTGTTGTCATTGCTCTTTGGTATGTGGCGCTTGCATTCTTTAAGCCAAAAGGCATGACATTCCAATAGTATGTTCCCCAAGGGCAAGTGAATGCTATTTTGTGTTGATCCTCTGTTGCAATTCGGATTTGGTTGTATCCCGAGAAATCGTCCATGAGGGATAGCATCTCGTACCCTGCTGTGAGATCAACAATCATGTCTATATTTGGTAAGGGGAAGTCATCCTTTGGGAAAGCCTTGTTCAAATCTCTGAAATCTGTGCAGATACGGATTTTTCCATTTGTCTTTGTGATAGGGACAATGTTAGATATCCAATCAGCATAGTCTATTAACCTTATGAACCCAACATCTAGTAACTTATTTAGCTCAGCTTTTACCAGTAGTGCAATCTGTGGATGCATTTTGTGCAACTTTTGTTTGACTGGCTTGATTCCTAGGATTAAAGGGAGGTGATGTAAAACCAATTTTGGATCAAGGTCTGGCATGTCAGCATATGACCATGCGAAGTTAACTTTCTTGTCTATGAAGAATTGTTGAAATTCAGGTTTTTCTTCTTCTGACAATGATGCGGCCAAGAGAATCATTTTGGGATTCTCTGGTGTGGCTATGTTAACTTGCATTGTGTCTTCAATAAGCATAGCTGATTTTTCCTGTGTTATGGGAAGAAATTCCAATACTCCATCCTTAGGCACCTCAAAGAGGTTTTCACCTTCGGATATGTCCTTTGTTTTTACTATTTTGTTGCCTTGTGGTTTTCACCTAAAGACATTTTTTATTTTGTTTGATTCTTTGTATTCTTGCGACTAGAGGATTGTACAGTCTCCCCGAAGTAAGCTACAAAATCTAGATCAATGGAAAACCCTATTTTGTGATCACCCCATAGTATGCCTTCCCGGAGTCCCATGAATTCTGCAATTGCCTCATCGTTCTGAAATATGTCCATTATCGGTGGTTCTTGTTGGTCCCAGTCAATCAGTTGTGGGTAAACAAGGGGAATCCCATCGTCAGTATTGGTAAAGGATGGGGAAGATGCAGAAAGTGTGCAACTTGAATCCTCAAGTTTGAAGGAAAAGTTGTCAATTTCAACTTCCATGTCAGATGCAATGGATGGACCATACTCAGAGTCAGATGAGTCTAATTCAAAGTCATAATAGGGGATAAAGTTATTAGCATCATGACTAGTGGTTGGCATTTCAATAGTATGCCTAGTAGGTTCAAACATGTTAGGTTCTTGGGTGGGCTTGGGAATGGGGTGGGATGATTCAGGTGTTTCTGACGACACCTTATGTTCTTCTAGGTTCCAAGGAATGCTTACCCATTCCTTCTTTTTGGAATGTTGGTCAATAGGGTCAATGTTATATTCCCGTCAGAATCTTTCTTCAAATGAGAGTTGGCCAGGTTCTAGGAATAGTTCGTCAATGTCATAGTCACTTAGGGTTTTGTCAGGTCCCCATTCCCATTCATTTGAGTCAGTTTCGGTAAGGGATTCTTCGCTTGTCTCGAAACTTTTTGATGCCGTTACGTCCTTACTTGAGAGTTCATAGGTGCATTGATCGTTAGTTCTGAGTTGGTCGAACCCTAGCCCTATGTATTTTGGTCTTTCTTTTATTATAATATGTTCCCTCCTTCCATTTTTGGCCTTTCCAAGACTGCTTGTTCCATCAAAACCTATTGCCTTGCATATCTCATAGCCTTTTCCATAGAGATGCACTAGTAGTGGAGGTAACTTCTCTAAGTCTTTGTAGATCCAGTTAGCTATGTCGTCGATGAATTCATTACCCATATTGCCCCATAGTGTGAAAACACTTTTTGGTGGAACCTTGAAAGTTGTTTTGGGCTCAACTACAAAACATGGTCTACCAGAGACTTTAGGCGGCTTAGGTATTGTGGTGATACAATATACTGTATTCAATTTGAACTCTCCACAACCAAGGTCCTAGATCTAAAGGTCTTTACTTGGGATGGAGGCCGAGGAAGATGGTGTGATAGAAGTTGATGGAATGGACGATTTGGTGAGTGTAGATGGATCAATGTATTTGGATGAAGTGGAAGTGGAGGCCTCTCAATTGATGGGTACATGGTGCTCAACAAGGGCTCGCAGGTTGGTAGAGTATTGAAATGGATCGAGATCTCCCGGGATAGTGATCTCAACACCATCAAAAGGGAATTTTAGGCATTGGTGGTATGTGGATGGAATAGCCTTTAGAGCATGAATCTAAGGTCAACCAAGTAAGATGTTGTAGTGTATATCACGATCCAGGACCTGACATGTTGCATCTATGATAACTAGTCCCACTCAGAGTGGAATTGTGATGACACCTTTAGAAGCGCGTTATTCATCATTGTATGCCTTGATGACGATGCTCTTGCTAGCATCTACACATGCATCAGAGAAACCAAGAGATTTGACCAATTTTAGAGAGCATATGTTCAATCCTGCTCCACCATCTACTAAGACTCATCTAACCTTATGTTTGTGGACAAAAATCTTGATGTGAAAGGCATCATTATGTAATGGTTTGGGCGAGGAATAGTCACTGTTTGAAAAGGTGATGTGATGAGGCAAATTCAGGTATCCGACCATAGTCTTAAAGTGGTTGACATCAATGTTGGTTGGGACAGATGACTCTTGCAGGAATTTATCCAAGATGGCCTTATGTGCGGGTGAAATACGGAGTAGCTAGAGAATGGATATTTGAGCAGGTGTTTTATTCAATTGCTCAATGAAGTTGAACTCTGGTTTGGGGGTTGACTATCTAGCGGATGGACCGAGTATGGTGATTTTAGGTTGACGTGCAGAAGGACCTGGGATAGTGACCTTGCCTTTACGCGTGGTGACATTGTATTCCGGGGCCTTTTTAATGGTAATGGTATTAACACATTCATCTTCATCAGCAGTGCAAAGATTGTTAGTAATGGTACCGTCGGGATAATTGTATGCAAGATGAACATTATTGTAGGCCAGATGGATGTTATTGGATTGATTATTGGTATTCTTTGTGCTAGATGAGGAAGCTTTACCACAGTTCTACAATGGGTTTTTGTGTATAGTATGATCCGCATCAGATGTGAAGGATTGACCACCTAGCTCGATGGTGTGGTTCTCGATGAGGTCTTGTACCATATTTCACAACTGATGAAAAGAAGAGGTTTTGTGCCCTTTGGCACAATGGTAATAAAAAAATGTGTTGTCTTCCCACCATGATGGCTTGAACTAACAAGGATCATATGGTTTAGGCTCTTCCAGTATTATGACGCCATTTTGAAGAAGTTTCTTCAAGAAAATTTCAATAGGTTCACCCAAAGGGGTGTATGTACGTTTTTGGAATTATTGCGGTTGGCGCAGCTGCCTTTGATTAGTTAGAGTAGGATTGCTTTGGATAGCATTTGCAATTGGTGTTGGTGTAGTTACAGGTGCATTTTGATTTTGTACTCCTTTGATGGTGAGTACATGACCTGTTGCATTAACGGTTTTTGCATCAACCAGACCATCATTGGTGATATGTTTGTTCTTAACCCAGTATTTGGTTTTGTCATTTTAGCTACTTGGATTATTATTTGTAGTGGTGTTGATGGTTTTGCCACCATATTTCAATTCGCCTTTGGTGATCAAGGATTTCTCAAGTTGAACACCCTTTTCCACAAGGTCAACAAAGGTGATGCAACAATGGACTTGTAAGCCATACCTTAGCGGTCCTAGGAGAGTTTGTACAAACATGGTGACTTTCTCGTTTTCAGGTATTTCTACCGGACATGTACTTGCTAAGGTTCTCCATCTTTGAAAAAATGGGATAAAAGTTTCTCCTGCATCCTCTTGGGTAAGTCTGCATAAGGAGGCAATGTCGATATCCGTGTCAATGTTATAGGCATAGTTTTCAACAAACTTGTTTGCCAATTCATCCCATGTTTTGATTCCTTTAGGCAAAAGTGAGAACCATTCTAGTGCATGACCTGCGAGCCTTCTAGAAAACAGTCTCATGGGTTATGTTTGTTCATATGCAATTTCCATGCAACTAGTGGTGAATTCTCTTATGCGTTCAATAGGGTTTGTTTTGCCTTTGTATTTTGGAAAATGAGGTACCACATATCCATGAGGAAAGGGTGGCATATACAAGGTTGTGTCAAATGGATATGGACACAAGTCATGTGACATGTATGAATTTTTGTTGGATTGTTACAAGGTCTCCACTTGTGTTTGAAGAGCAACGAGTTGGAGTGTGAGTGCTTCCACCATGGGGTTGTTGGTAGCATCACACAGGTTGGTGATAGGGACAAATTGAGTGCCCACCTATTGTGATGAGATGTGTTGATTTGGATTTGGTTTTCGGTGAGAAAAATGAGTGTTTTGATTATGTGATTGTTGGAAATGAGTGTTTTGATGAGGGATGTGTTGCTATGTATGCACTTGAGAGGCATAAATGGGGATGTGAGATCTTGCCATATTGGATTGAATTTGAAGGTTTTGTTGATTTTGAGCATGTTGATGCCCAAATGGAGTGAAGGATTGAGGACCTTGTTGATTTTGAGGTTGTTGATGCCCAAATGGAGTGAAGGATTGAGGGCCTTGATTACCTTGCCCAAATGATAAATTGTGGCCATGAGGCATGTTGGTGTTTTGGCCCACAAGAATGTTGGTATTAACCTGTGAGGAATTAGGTTGGGTGCCTTGTATGACAACTCTTCATTTATTTCTCCCAAAAGGGATGGATGAGTTGGTTGCCATAGCATTTGAAGAACCTAATAATAGGTTTGTTGATGCACTCATGGAACTTGATGAAGTTCCAAAGAGGTTTGAGGTGGTTGCACCCATTGTTTGTGAAGGGATGGTGGATGTTTGTTGGGGGATGGATTGTGATGTATTTTTGGTTTGGGTAGATGATCCCCCAATAGATGTTGTGTTGGTTGTGGTGGTAGTGTGACCAAGGGAGGTAGCATTGATGGTGTTGATGACATTTTATGAAGAGACTCCCATGGAAGGATTGTGTGATGAGGAATTGGGAGATGTTGCTCTAAGAGTGTTAAGATCAAATCCCTTTGGTAACTTAGCCCCTTGGTCAAGGAGCATAGCTAGGAATCTGGAAGAGTCATTTGAGACTACTTCTTCTACAAAAGCAACAACTTCTGGGTGTTGGGCAGCAGCTAATAAGTCTTCTTCAAAGACTTGCCCATTTTGATCTTTGCGGAAAAATTGTTCAAGAAGATGTGATGGAGACGGTGGGATGTTCATCTCACTGAAAGGATTGATGTTGGAATTTCCCATGTCATAACAAGGAATGTTCATGGCATTAGGGAAGGAATCCATGCTAGTTGTGAAATCAATAAAGTTGGTGTCTTGTCCAAAGGAATCCATGAGTTTTTTCTTTTTCTGTAGTCTAGTTTCAACCATAAAAGTTTTGCTCAACTTTGCGATGATGGGGAGAATGATCTAAGAATGACACTATGTTTTTGGTTTTTTGGATTTTAAGGAATGCTATGAAATGCAAGTGAGACCAAAATGAGGCTAAAGACTTGTGAATGCGAATGGTGTGACACTAAAATGGAGATGCTAAATGGTATGCAACTAAAGGATCCTAAGATGTACTTACTATTGAGGGATCTAAGGAGGATAACTTGAGCAAACAAAGTTTTTGCAATGATTCGAGTTTGGAAGACCAATGGACCATAAAAGGACTAAAGTAGGACAAAGTGAAGTTTCCACACTAGACTATTGAGTGGGAAATAATTCACAAGAGTTTTGACTAAATGAAAAAAAGGTAATTGGGTCCAATGATAACCTACTATTGAATGCAAAGTTTGACAATGGATGGTAAGAGTCAACTCCTAAAATTTGCAAAAGTAAGTGTTTAAGGAAATGGTGAAGTTACAATGCAATCTAATCGACTAGAAAGGGAACCCTATTGTGACCCTAAAAATGGTACCTAAAATGCAATGTTTGAAGGGAAGTTGAGCAATTCAGTGTCTGGTTTTTGAACTGTAACAGTGAAGGAAGACTGGATTGAATTCAAGACAAACTATGGACTTTCAGTTTTGACAGTGAGAAGATGATTTGAAATTCTTCGCAAATGCGTCGCAGTGAATGCGGTACGACAGAGCGAATGTGGCTCACAAAGGCGAATGCAGTTTTGAAAGTGTCGATTGCAACACAACATAGCGAATGTGGGTTGATATTTACCAAATATGACTCAAGATACCGAATGAGGTTTGATACTGGAAAATGCGGCACAGTATAGCAAATGCGATTAAGGTTTATTCAATTGCGGCCCAAAGGAGCGAATGTAGCTTAGGATATTTCAAATGTGACCCATCAAAGCATTGCGGCTCAAAATATGGCGTTTGCAGTTTAACAGAGTGATTGGGTCGCATGAAGCAAATTTTGGAAAAATGAAAACAGTTTGGCCAATTTGACAAATTTTGGACCCAGATTGTTGATATTTAGTTTGTTGAAGTTTGTTTGAAAACATTTGGCAAACACATAGAAACTAAAAAAAAATCACTTCAAACAGACTCACTCTTAATAGTCAAAAGGTCATCATAGCAATCACAACCCATATCTTAAAATCGCGTCGACTCACACAGCCGTGTCACCCCCTAGAGGGCGCCCATGTTTTTTGTCTTTTCCAGGTGCGTACTCAAGGTGACGGAAGTGGATACCGAATCCCCTGAGCAAACAATCCGTGGCGATTATATGGTGAGTGTCTTGGGGGGAGATTTTTTCCCTCCCCTTGCACCATGATTGAAATAATATATGGATACTGACACGGCTGGCTTCTACACTATGGTTCGTAGTCAAAGTTTCCATTCGGTGTGGCAAATAGATAAAATCCCTCAGGAGACCTCCCAATCTTTAGAACAAAGATTTTGTTATCTTGCCACTTTCGTTGAATATGGGTTTCCCCATAATTCACTTTTGATTATAGTGGGTTGGAAAACCTAGCTTTGGTTGTTCCCACTTAGGTCATTCTCGTAGGGTGAGTACTTTTTCCCACTATGGCAGGCCTTCTAAAGGATTTAAGAAAAACATAAAATGCATAAAGAAAAATGGGTAAGTCTGGTTTTTTGATCACCCAGTAAAGGGGAGAGCATATACCTATTACCCAACCAAGCACAAAAAACAAGTTGTTCAATTTTAAATCCCTAATAAATTTTTTTTTCTACACTAAGTGAAGATGTTGCTTCACAACAAGCATGGTATTCATTTTAACCAACATGAAATAAAATTTGGTGACTATCCTAGGATTGGTAAATTCCAAATTAAATTAAATGTCTATCCTAGGATTGATAAATTCTAACTTAAATTTCCTATCCTAGGATTGGCTCATTTTAATCCCCATACATTAATCAAACTACTGGCCACAGTTGCGTCGGATCTAGTTTACAATTCAATAATGAAATTTACCAGTCATTTGCGGCGCAACATGGCAGATGCGGCTCGTGATCTCGTATGCATTGCAATAGGTCGTATGCGGCATGAAATAACATATGCGGCTCAGACTGTCGAATGTGATGTTATAGATCTCGTATGCGGCGTAACAGGTCATATGCGTCATTCACGAGCGCAAATGCGGTGCAATAGAGCATTTACGTCACTTGAGCTTTCGGTTGAATCGTTTCGTACACCTGTACCTGCAAAATAAAATCCGAGGCCGTACGAAAACCTGCAAAAAGTGTTAGTGGGCCGGGTTCACCAATGTAATGATAGATTTCTTTCTGCAAGGTCAAAACTGGGTTAGTAACACATGCATAAAAATCTTCAAGCAATCGAATGCATAAGAGAAATAATGGAAAATGAAAGAAACTAGAAAGGTCTCACCCATTTAATACTCCATGGCTAACTTCCATTGCACCTCCTTAAGCTTTTGCTATGATAATGGATGCCCTCAGATTTGTGAGCACAATCTATATGTCTAGCCCTTAAGCAATGCCTTTGAAGGATTTCCGAATAAACTAAAATACAAAATAGAAATTTAACTCTAAATGTGCAAGCAATTAATAAGCCTAAAAGATGATATGATGACAATAATGATATTACTCAATAATAATAAGAGATAGATCCCAAAAATGAGATCAAGATTGTCATTTTATAGAAAATGCAAGCTTGAATGGACAGATGAGATGAGAGATTGAGAAATACCCTAGAATCAAAGGTCAAGATTCAATAAGGCAACCGTCAATTAGGGTTAGGGCAAAAATCCTAAATGTGTGGACAAGATTTAATTTAAAAAATTAAATCAATGGTGGAGAACAAATGCGACATTGAGATGAAATTAGTAAAAATCAAAAGACAAGAGGATGAGATTTCAGAAAATCAGTAATTTTAGCAATTACTTGATTTGTAGAAGAATATTTCCATTTTGAATTAAATTAATTCAAAATATGGATTTGTGAGATAATGAGTAATTGATTTTTGAAATTAATTACTAAAAGAAGAATCAGTTAACTATGTGAAGTCATTTTTAAATAAATTACTTTATTTAAAAAGAGGGAAATGTCACATAAGGCAATTAAATAATTAATAATAATTATTTAATTTAGAAGAGACAGTTAATTAATTAAATAAATTAATGAATTTATTTAATTAAGAGAGGATTTAGGAATTAGTGACATATTAAATCAATATATTAAAATATATTTATTTAATAATCAGGAGGACATTAATGATAAGGATTAATTAAATAAATTGACGACTTTATTTAATTATAAGAAGACTTTGACAATTAATGATGCCTTAAATAAATTAGATTTATTTATTTAATAATCATGAATAATGAAAGATCATGAATTAATTAAATAATTATGAATTATTCAATTAATAGTTGAAGGTGGTTTAGAAACATAATTAAAATGTCATAATTATGTTAGGATGAAAGGTGGTAAAATAGTGCTTGCAGGTCTTGGTCATTTTTATGTGTCTACACAACTCAACTTGGGCAAGCTACTTTCCCCTCCTACCACACCTATAATTATGGAGCTCTTAATAGAAACTATAATCACATAAACTAATATGTAGCAACATAATAAGTCACTAAACCTTGAGCTAGTCCCATCAAGAATTAAAATCATAATCCATAACCCTCCATTTCCAAAGAGGTTGAATACATAAAGGAAAGAATATAAATTCGAGTTTAAAATTATGGGGCAATTAAAAAATGTTTGTGTTGAAATTACTTTGTTCTAGGCAATCAAGGATGTACCCATCTATAATAATATTGATAGAGAATTATGTTTAAAAAGAAACTAAGGTGTAAGTGGAAGGATCCACAAACTATCCAAGTCATTAGAAATATTTAAGATTATTCTTGGGAATATTGTCATTCCTAAATATAATCTAGTCATAGCACATTAATGGAACTCTCATTAAAAAACATTTAGATTCACCTAGGTACAACCAATAATATTATGACCAAGGAAATCATGAAATCCCTAAAACTTATCAATCTTCAACCCACTCCCATGATATTGTAATTATAAGATCAATCAATTATTAAAGCATATAAAGTAATCAAATAGTTGGTAATTACACTTGATTCATGAGGGTATCCAACTAGTGTTAGGGCCTTGCAGTTAATGGCCAACTTAGGAGGGTATCCCCTCATCTTAGGAAGACCTTGGTTGACTATAGTTGATGTATTTATTGGTTGTATGTTAAGGAAAATGATCATTTCTAATGGAAATCTGAATAAGAAACTAGTTTTATATCCACTAGATTAGCCCTATTTGGACCATAAATAACTTGTGAGATTGGAACTTGAAGATAATGATCAATATTTAATCTAAAAATTAATGAATATAGGAAGAATTCCTCTAATATAAACTCAAGATGAGGATACCATCCTTTTCAATATTCTACAAAATGCTTACAACATTGACCCATAGATGGATAATTACCTTAGATGTGTGTCTTTCCCACTTCACAACATTTTTTCTACATTAGATGTTTTAAAATTTATGTCATAAATTAATACTTTCCATAATTTATTGCCTCATAGATATATTTTTAATAAATCATGTAGAAACATTACTTCAATGAAAATAGTATTCAAACAAATTGAAATTTCTCCCAACAAGCCACCTATTATTAATATTCAATTGAACCTAGAACAATAGAATGAAGTAATCTCCATGATACAAGGCTATAAAATAACAATTTCATGGGATTATCACAACATGAAAGGGATCATCCCAAACCTCTTCACCCATAACATCTATATTAAAGAGGTTTGCAAACTCATAAATCAACTACAATATAGGATTAACCCTATAATATGAGATATTGTTAAGGATGAACTATAAAGACTCTTGGATGTAGAATTCATCAACCCAATATCAAATAGCCAATAGATTTTACATCTAGTGATAGTGCCCAAAAAATGAGGTAAGTGGTGTGTTTGTATTGACTACAAGGAACTTAATGTTTCCACAAGGAAGGATCATTTCGCCCTTCCCTTTACTAACTAGGTTTTGGATACATTATTAGGCAAAATACACTTTTTCCTTTTTTGATGGTTTCAATGGTTATAACCAGATCATGATTACCCCTGGGGACAAAAAAATAGATTTACATGCCCTTGGGGTACATATGTTGATGAAACCCTTCCATTTGGATTGTGTAATGCTCCTTACTACTTTTTAGAGGGTTGTGTTGAGAATCTTCTCTAATCTACCTATAACCATCTAAAAAATATACATGGATGAATTCACAGCATATGAAGATCCCTATAATGAAGCCTTGGGTAATTTGGAGAAAGTATTATAAAGATTCTAAGACCATAACTTCTTTATGCAATGAAAAATACTACATGATAATGGAAGAAGGTATATTTTTAGGAGAATACATCTCTCGAGTAGGAATTCAAGTGGACCCTACTAAAATGAGGTCATTATAAAATACCAACATCCTAAAAATAGAAAAAAATTAGGAGCTTCCTTGAACATGTAGGCTATTACCACATATTTATCAAGGACTTTAGTAAAAAAAACCTTTATTTATGTTAATTTCCAAGGATGTTTAGTTTTTTGGATAGATGCATGCCAATAAGCCTTTCAAGCTCTTAAAAAATTGTTGACCACAACTTTGGTGCTACATGGATTGATTGGACAGTTCCCTTTCATATTAATATTGATACATTTGATTTAGTTATATGTGTTTTCCTTGGGAAAAAGATGGTCTAGAATAGAATATTCCATTTATTTTATCAACAAAAAACTACAACTAGTCAAACTTAACTACATAGGAACTTAAAAAGAAATCCTTGTAATCATTTATGCAATCACTAATTTTTGTCACTATATCATTGAATACTATATTTTTTCATACCGATCATGCAACAATTAATGATTTTTTTTTTTTTAGTGGTAGACTAGTGCATTGGTTGCTACTGTGAAAGTTTGACATCACTATTATAGATAAACAAGGTAAAGACAATGTGGTGGTAGATTTTCTTTCTAAAATCTTTTGATACATACAACACTATTGTTGATGACACATTTCTTAATGAACATTTATTTGTTCTAACCATTAACACTCTATGGTATACAAATTATATTGCTAAAATATTTTACATTTTCTACCAAGGGAAAAACATAGCTAGCAAAAAAAGAGTCTTCCTTACTCATGGATATTTGGCCATCTATTATATACTAACCTTGAAAATGTCATGTACTGATGTATTCATGAAGGTGAGTTCTTTTAAATATGGCCTATCATGATGAACCATGTGGGGGAAATTTTGTAGCCACGATCCTCCAAAGTGATGTCACTAGATATTATTGGCCAACACTACACAAATATGTATATACATGATAGTGTGATTGTTGTTAGCGAATGGGAAAGCCAACAAAATCAAATGAAATTCCCTTGTAATCACAACTAGTGTTGGAACTATTTGATAAATAGGGAATAAACTTCATAGGTCCCATTGATCCTCCATCCAATAAAAAAATGTACATACTAATGCGTACACCCTACTTAATTAAGTGGGTAGAAGTCAAGGCTTTGACACATGCAATTGATATAAAAGTAGAAAAATTTCTATATAAGGAGATTTTCACTTGTTATGGATTTTTAAGGGAAATGATTACTGACCAAGGCCCATATTTTACATCAAATTTGAGAAACCCTTGTTCATGATTATGAGATTTGACATAAGAATTCTACCCCACACCATCCATAATCTAATGGCCAAGTTGAGGTGTCAAATAGGGAATTAGAAGATTCTTACTAAAATAGTGGATTTACACCACTAAGATTGGAAAATATTCCTTCCTAGAGTAGTCTATTCCTATATAAACTAGGGTCCACAACCTATGAGCTATATTATGGTAAGAAAGTTGTCCTTCCTATTGAATTTAATCATAAAAATTTAAGGATTTATCTTGAACTTGGTATGAAAATATTTGAAACATAAAGAGAAATGATCAATTAGTTAAATGCTTTAGATGAGTTAAGAAAATAAGTTATCCATTGGACAAAAGTTATCTAGAAACAACAAATACATTGGCATGAATGGTTTATCAAAAACAAGGAGTTTTAGCAAGGTGATTCGGCATTGACATACAATTCAAAGTACAAATATCACAAAGTAAAGTTGTAAGAAAGATAATTTGCTCCATATGAAGTAGAAACAATGTTTCTAAATGGAGCAATCAAGTTAACAACCATTGATCTAGCCAGATTATTTTTTATGGTTAATGACCATCATCTTAAGTTTTATTAAAAGCCCTATTATAAGGAAGCCTTCATCTAATTTTTTCTGAAAGACAAAGGACCTAGCATTGATAAAATAGCCTCTCAATCACTAGTTATAGACTATGGTACAACAATAGTAGTTGTGGATGATCCTACTAGCTCAGAAGTTGTCCCACCACATGCATGATTTTAATTCTCAAATATTCTTTAATAAAAGAAATAATTCAACAATGTAAATCCTTAATTATTGTTGGAAGGAAAATCACTTTTTGGTCAATATCACATCTACTTTAGGTACCTTGGGACTACTTTCAGTCCCTACAAGGGACCCTAATACTAACTACAATATTCTTGTGAGTTCTTGTTGTTGTTCTCTTTTTATGTGACCACTACAAGTGAACTCATAACCAATCTGCACTTATGAAATCCTTGCTATAGACCTTTCATTCATTGATTTTAATGTTCTCCTTTTGTACTACTATTGTAGGTGAACCACAACCCCTACATGATTCACACATTACTCCCAGACATTTGATATAGCTTTCACATGCATTGTATTAGGTGTTATTCATCCACCACTATTGTAGGTCAACCTACAACTACTGCAAGGCCAATATTTTTAGTAATCATACCACTCCACCACTAGTGGTTTGTATAGTCCTTTATCACTACCTACCTACAATTCATTTATTCTATTTGGTTGAATTTTTGGCTCTTAATTATAAATATTATAGATCTCGACCGCATAGAACATGAGTTGTAACTACTTAATTTCCATCATTTTCTAGCAACAACATTAGCATATTCAACTCTTTTGTACATTTTCACCTCACTAGTTCCACCTTGATATCAATTATTTCCTACCTAACACATCAATCCTTTCTCTAGTCACCTCAATCAAATGTGGTAATAAACTCCTTATACTAAGATCACATTTCATATATTTTGAGCTAGAATAATTAATTTTTATTTAATTTATTAATTATTATATGAACTTAGCCCTACTCTTTTGTACCCCATCCTTATTAAACCCCCTAATTATAGCCATTTTTCCTTAGTCCACTTTAGTTGTAGACAAGTGATTTTTTGATGGAGATGTTTGGCATGCTTGGCCTAATTGATGATTATATTTTAAAGTAATGTGGTGACTAAATAATAATGAAAATACAATTTTATAAAGCAACCACCTTAGTCTTGTTGTGCTCACACATGTGTGAGCTCTTAATCCTTACAACCTTAATCATCAAAATTCTTTGAAACTTGTGACTATTTTGAATTTCCCTACTAAAAAATTGTGTTCACTTTTGAAAAACCTAGCTATAGAGCTACTAGTAGCCTCAAGAAATATACTCGTTAGTACCATAAAGGAACAAAGTTATAAGAAAATTCTAATAAATTGCCACTTTTTTCACTCTAATATAATAGGTCATTTTTTTGAGTTTATTAGGAGAGCACTTTTGAGCTACAATGCAAGTTATATTAATTCTACTTTCATGAACTAGCAGTGCAAAAAAATCATAATGAAAACCCATTTTGTGTGTGGGAGATGTACAACTAAAAACATTAATCTATTCTATGAAAAATTAAAAAAAGTGATGGGAGTGGATGTAGAAATAAAAAAAAGTGTGAAATTTCTATCCCTCTAAAAATTAGAGGTGAAGCTAGAAATCTAGATGAATTTGTATGAATGTATACACTTAATGGGCATCCCTATAGTTGCTAAGAAGACAAAAAAAAATCAAACTATTGATCATGATATGTATATAAAATTAGTACCAAAAAATTGAAAAATAATCCTTTGCTTTCAATAAAATGAAATGGCAAGAGCTCACACCATACTTGCAGAGGAATCTTAACCTTATTCCATATATAATTACCATGTATTAGTGAGAAGGGAAACAAGGTAATTCAAACTAACTTGATGTTACATCATTGGTTGGCTTCCACTAACCTTTCATCCACCTCTATTATGGTTTCCTATTCCCAACTATCAAGGAAATATAATTTATGATGAGAAAGATGAAGATTCCAAATGGGAAAGGATTGAAGGAAAAAGGTGATTTTACCTCAAGTAGTAACTAAAGGGTCAATAAGTCTATTTGATTTCAAATTGCTCATTTTGATGTATAATCAGTGGTATAAGTTACTTGAGGAAAATCAACACCTTAAGCTAGGGGTATCATGAGACTTGGCATTGCCTCATTTGATTATCCTTTTCCCTATTTTTCATATGCATTTCTAAAGACATTTCCATCTTTTTAAAGAACCCTTTAATTGAAATTTTGATAAAAGTGCTAAGTTTAAATTTATGCTATTTCATCAAATGGATTTATTAAATTAATTATTTTCATAACAATACAATATTTTTTATCTTAGTTATGGTAGTTAGCATGCTTATGAATATTTATAGTACAACAAAATGAATTTTAGTAAACTTAAACTATTTCTTGCAACAACTAAATTATGTAGCTTGCAACTATGGTTATAACATGCTTGCAACTATGATTGTAGAGCTCTTGTAGTCATGCTAAAAACCCACTTGTATCCATGAAAAATATTATCTACAACCATGATGGTATCCTCCATGTAACTACAACAATAGTATTCATGTAGCTAGGAAAGTAGCACACTTGTATCAAAGAAGAGTCCTTGAATATGTGGAAAAGGATTGAATCTTCAACATGATAGATGGAGTTTACAAAGAACTTAATAAGTTATCCACTCATCCTTATTTTTCTCAACAAACTTCTTTTTGTGAAAATGATGTATTGTGTTAATAGGAATGTTATTCCTATTTGCTTTAGATTTAATTTCCTAGTTTTATTATTATTTCTAAAGTAAGATGTTCTCTTGTACGATTAAGAGTGAATAGATAGATGCAATAGAAGTTAAAAATTTAGAATAACGACATAGATGTACAAGATGTTAAATATAATAACAATAATTTAATAGTGATATAGTTGTGCAATCTAGAATATACAGTATTAGTAGATTTGAGAATGCGTAATATATTTTGCTAGGTTAATAGAAGATTGAGTTTTCTATTTTATGAGTTATTTCATTGTCAATGTGTCATGAATGTTACAAGAATTTTGATCTAGTCAATAGTTTATTTAGAGGAAGAAAGAAAGGTGTAGTTTAACCCAAGAAAGGGTCCACATAAGGTGGACTTGAGTGTTAGCATTTCCAAGATCTCTGCTTGAATGCTAGTATCAATGATTAATCAGATGAAATTTATAATAATAAATATTGTGCATATAGGATGATGAGCTTGAGTCACTATAGGAGAGTGTCTAACTCAAGGTGGAAAGAATGCTCCACCAAGTGACAAATGAGAAGTGCCACATATCTTTGAAGAGTTCTTAAAGTAACCCTCCTAATGACATATCACCACCTAGGGTGGCTTAATACATAAAGTAGAATATTAAAAAAATTAAATAATAATTCTACTCTAACACCCCCCTTTAAGCTCAGCTTAGGTAGGAACAAAGATGAATGAGTCTTGACAACTAGGCTTGATGAGGTACCCATGTACAATGAAAATCTCCCATAAAGTGGAGACAGGAAGAAAAACCTGTGGGAAAAAAACTACCCTAAAAAAGATGATAAAAAGAAAGTAAACTAGACATGTTATAAAGCATGATACACCAAAGGTGACTACCTATATCCTCATTGGATTTATCATTATACTATTGCAGAGAATGTTTGAAAGCTTTTTGTGAACCACCTTTGAACTCTATAGCAATAAGTGATGAACTATATACACTAGATGCAGGTGAGTGTAGTCATAGAAGAATAGTCATCAGGAGAAAAGTCTATGAATGTATACAAACAATAAGAAGTATCAACTTTTACAAAAAAAATACAATTTCTCTACTCAACAAGTCTCAAATGATTACTAAATCTGGTTGAAACTCAATTATTTTCCCAACCCCACTATTTGCGATTTGATGAATAGAGAGAAGGTTCTTGTTCAATTCTAGGAAAAGGAGCACATCAATGAAGTATCTATTTCCTATCTGAATGGTACATGTGATCCTAATAAAATGCTACTCCTAATGTGAGATGCAAGATGAAGAACTAATAGTGCAATAAGAGAAATAACAAGATAAAAGGGCACCTCAAATAAGATTAGCCTAAGAAAAATATGAAAGCAAGATAAACAAATGGAATGCTTGTTATACCTTCATATTGTTGCTTCCTTGGTTGGCCCTTGATTTTTGAAGTCTTGTGTGCTCCTTGGATGGCAATGGATTTGAATGGATGGAAGATGAATTGATGATGCTAAATGCTATGGTAGATGAGAGCTTTGAATGGCAATTTTGCAAGAGTTTTGTTGCAAAAGACTTGATCCTCAAAATGAGGGAATTGAAGGGGTATTTATAGGCTAAATTGAATTCTCTAGAGAATTCAATGGTTGGGATTGATCCAACAAAGATCAAGATGAAGGGCTATGGTGAGTTGAGGACTCACAAGCCCTCACATCTTGACATGTGGAAGGTGAGATGTCTTAGGGTGGAGTGATGTGGAAATGAGGTGGAAGAGAAGGACAAGAGGTGGAAGGGAAGTACATGAGGTGGATGAAGGACAAGTACCTTTGAGGTACCTTGGGGGATGAGAAAATTTCCTCAAAAAAGAATTTCTTGTCCCCAAATGAGGATGAAAGAGACTTTTGAGGAATTTTAGAATTCCTCAAAAATCTCCATGGGAAAAGGAGAAGTGTGTGGGAAAAATACATTCAATGGAGGGTTCATTGGATAAAAGGGGGTCTCCAAAAAGCTGGAGATTTGTCACATGTGGGAGATGTGACAAGTCCAAGGTTCTAGAAGCCTTGGGTACATGTAAAATGACATGTCACATTTGCATGGGGGGTGAAGAAGACCTTGGGAAGATAAAAGTGAATTAAAAATTCACATGGGGAAGAGGGGAACCTTGGTTGGATAAATGTGAATTAAAAATTCACATGGGGAAGGGAGTCCATACCAAAAATGGTAAGTGGGAAGGTTGGCCAGAAAAGGTAAGCCAAATATGGTTAATGATTTTGATTAAGGTTGTGCAAACACAGGATTAAGGTAATTAATGGGAGATTAGAGGCAAATGGGAGATTATGGAGGATGTGACACTTAATCAAGATTAAGTGGTGCACATTCTAATCACAGATTAATTAATTTAATCCGAATTAGAAGAGGGTTATGGAGAATAACACAAGGAGAGAGAAAAAAGAAGAATTAAAAATTGGTTTTTAATCCAAATAGGTTAAATGACTAAATTAAATAATTTGTCATGTTTATTTAATTTAGAGAAGGAAATGGGGTAAGGTAAAGTATTTAATTTATTTAATTAGATACTTTAGGAACCTTAGGCAGAAAATGAAATAATGATTAAATATATTATTTAATCACTGCTAATGAAACAAATGAATATAATAAACGATTTTTATCATATGGAAGTGATCAAATTTGGATGTCTACAGTACCTTTCCCACAAAATTGCAAATAAGTGTTTTTTTCTATTTTTATTTCAACTATCTATATAGGAAAGAATGAAATAGACTGATATGGGGAATAGGTCAAATGGTGGGAATCTATTAAGTCAAGAAGCCATTTATATGATTATGAAACTGTAGATGTTGCTAGTGTCATACCCTTCAATTTATCTTTGAAGGTGTTTAGTGATGATGAAGATTCAAAAACCCCTTTATTCTCCTCAAGAAGATGAGTAAGGTGTTTGGTTTTTTTCTTCATACATTTATATTTCTTTATGTCCCAATTGTTTTCAATACTTGAACATTTTATTCTTTCTTTGTTTTTTCCTTGATTTGAGGATTATGATTTCTCTTCATTATCCTTTTGTTTCTCATATTTGCTTTGAACTTGTGATTTTCAACTCTCAACAATAAGGACTTGGGGATTTTAGGAATTTACATCCCATCTAAATTAATTTGTCTTGCTCCCTAGTGAGATTTGCAATGAAATCATCAAGTGAAGACATCGACCATGTTGCACCAAGGGTCCTCTTGGTGGAATAAAAGGTTGAGACAAAGATTGAGTAGTTAGGTCCCAACTTTGAAAGTGTGGAGAGAATGAGTTGATCATCTTTCCTCACATTCCTTGAGTTGCAATCTTAGTGATTTAATTTTTGTGAAGTAATCCTCTATATTAATATAGTCTCTTAGATTTATACTTATGAGGTCATTTTTTATCTTGTGGCTCCTTAGTTCTTCGGCCTTCCCTAAAAAAAATTTCAGTGCTTTCCAAACTTTGTTAGGAGTTTTCAAGGCCTTAACATGGAATAGAAGTTCTGGAGATAGATTAATGCATAGAAACCCAAAGGCTTGATTACTCTTATTATACAACTTTTCTTTATCTTTTGTTGAACTTGGTTCCTTTTAATTACCCATTTGTGACTCTACACAAACCTTTTTTTTTATGCCACTAGAACATTGACTTTCCACTCATGGTATTTGAAAGGTGTAAGAGACTTGATTGATAGACTAGGCTCCATGCTTTTGATTGCAAACTTAGAATCATAGAAGAAATGTAAGAGAAGTAGAAATGCACAAGGCACAACACAATGATACCCCCCCCTTGATTATTCTTTTGATCCCCATTGAATTGACACTTTATATGTTTTAGTGCATAAACAATTTCAACCTAACAAAAATGACACTTTATAATTTAGTGCGATATCATTTCCAATAAAGTGGGCAAAAAATTATTCACTTTCACATTCAAGCAATTTACTCGATTTGAGTAGATAATAAAAAAATATAATAATTCCTATTTGCCTAATTTGCACTTAGAAACTTAAAGCTCACCTTTTGAGTGAGGAGACAAAATATGTATTAAACAACACAATTTTTAAATTGTCTTGATGTTAAAGTCTCTCCGACTATTCACAATCAATAATATGAATCACTGTTTGCAAGTTATGCCAAAATGATAAAAGACTTCCCCTTACAAACATGAATAAAAACTTTACAGTTTATCTTAACCACTAGTGGTTAGATTAATTTTGCAACATTACAATAAATTTTATTAGTATAAAAAAACTAATTATATAATAAATACAATGTGTTGTTTTAACTGCTAAAGAGGGAAGATACTGACGAGTCGTGGCAAGTGCTGAAGGCCACATGGGAGTCAAAATAGGCAGAGAGTGCATGGAAATGTGGGGAATATCCCAGTAATGCTGGAGTATTGCAGGATACTTAAATTTACTGGTAAAGAAGCTTTGATTGACTGTTGAAGGTCGTTGGAGTTGCTGGTGCTGAGATGGCATATGGGGCTGCGTGGGGCCTAGAGGGAGGGTTACAATGGTGGAACCAAAACTTGTTGAGAGATATATCATCAAACTCCCCAGCATACAATCTTGCAGGTGATGCCTCCACATATCAACATATCACACAAATTACCAAGTCAATGGAAATTGCATAAATCACAGTTTTGATGCCTTTGATAACTTTGATGCAATGCAGATTTGCAACCATTCTCTGCACATATTTGCAGGTTCGCGACCTAAAGCACAACAAACTTCAGTTTTTTCTTCACATTCTATGCAGAGAACTCACGCCCTTTATAATGGATTTTTGACCTAGATAAAATGTTTATCGAGTTGACTGGTTAGATGAATCAAATGCAGAATGGATCTGAGATCATGTTAGTGTTTCCAAGATTTCTGTTTGAATGCTACTAGCAATGATTGATCGGATGAAGTTTACAATGAGAAATATTGTATGTATAGGATGACGAGTTTGAGTCACTGTAGAAGTGTTTAACTCAAGGTGGCCAGAATGCTTCACCAAGTGGCAAATGAGAAGTGTCATGAAGAGTTCAACTAACCTTTCAAATGACACATTACCACCTAAGATGGATTAATACATAAAGTATAATATTAAAACAATTAAATACTAATTCTACTCTAACATGCAATTGGATCTTTATTCTAGTTAAGATAGATTCTTATATTTTTAGTTTTAGCATGCTTTATTGTAGTATCTTAATTCTGCCAACCTACAAAATTTGATTTAACTTGTACTCTATGTATCAACCTATAGAATCTATTGTGTAGTTCATGGTCTATTTTAAAGAGTTTTCTAATCACATAATAGATTTCCTTTTCAAGTACTAGTATTTACTTTCTTATTTTACAAGTTTGATTTCTTTTCCTTATACACAAGATTAGAATTTCAATTGTCTAGGAACCTAATGCCATACATATAATATTGAAACCATGCCAAAAGATACATTCTTGGGTTGACATATAAATAAAGTAGCAAAATTAGTCGTAAGACTGCTTGATTAGTGGATATTATATTCATTGAGTTGTGTGCAAGCCTTAGTTGCACCAAGTTTAGTTGGGAATTGATTCCATTGATCACTAACCATGATAGGATCTAGATAATGAAAATATATACATTAATAGGGTCTACTATTTCATGATTTGATGATGGCATTGTGCTCAATTCTTAATGGAGGTTAGAGGATGAAGGAAAGTCCATTCAAATAGCAAAGCACATGTTACTACCATGCTAATAAGATTCAATAAGATCCTATAGAGTTTCTTTGTAAAGTTCTTTGGTATAAAGACAAAGGAGGATTACAATAAAAAGGAATGATTTTTTTGACTCTTTTAACATCTAGATCACATATTTTAATTTAGTGTACTAGCCTATGCATACTTTTGTGTATCATTATAGTTGTTTCCAAGCTATTTATTTTTTTATTAGTTTCTAGCTAATCAACTCTAGTTTTTACATTTTCAAGACTTCTATTCGTGTTTTTGTTGAATATATTAATGATGTTCACCTTTATCTAGAAATGATAATTGCCACCTCATACTAAACTTTCCTATTTCTCTTCACATTCCAATGCATCTCCCATAAAGGCTTTACATAGGGATTAAAATAATTTATTAAGATTGAAAATAAAAAAGTAAAACCTAAATTATAATATGATTACTTTTGGAAGTAGATTTGCATATTGGAGGTGGATTTTTAGATTTTTGGCATACTTATATTTTCGAGGGAGAATTTACATGTTTGGAGAATCAATTTGTATTCAATTGTATAGACTAAAGGATTTTATAAAAACACCAATAAATCTATTGTGATCTATAGATCATTTATCAACAATAAAGTAATGTAAATATGGAAGACTGTTCAAAATATTTGCCTATTGAGGTAATGTACATAAATTATAGAAATGAATTATAATTTAATAGAGACTAACTTGTTTCTAACCATCTAATAATGAATAATTGCTTGTTAACAAAACAAACTTATGATGATATATCACTACATACAATCCATATCCAACACAATAAGGAACCACACCTACTTATTGTGCATCCTAATACAGCATGTGTCAAAGAGGGAAAAATTTAATAACTGAATCCAAAAAACTCCAAAATTTGTACTACAACACTATCTATAATGTGAAACTATCTTAGTCCACAAATCTCTCAATCTCAATAAGGGAAATTTTGGACACCAAAAAATTGATCTTCTTTAACAAGAAAAAGTTTCTTTTCAAATGTTATGACTTTGATCCTCTCATTGTCCATCTCCCAAAAATGATGTATTTGAATTCTTCAATCATTGATGCAACCACTCTCTAATGAAGGTTGATCAATCTATAGTTGACCATTGGTGATGTTAGAACCAAAAATTTCCATTAAAACCCTAAGGTTTTTCCACAATTTTCCATAAAAATCCATGAAAACCCTAAGGTTTTTCGCCCATATAAAACCATTCATTTACTACCTTTTCCTTTAAAAATATTTTTGCCATTCATATGCACCTTATACCCTCACCGCTCTCTTAATTTTCATTCTCTATGTCTTTACCGCTTTACCGCGGCCTCCCACTAAGGGGCTTGCGGTATAGCGGTAGCAATTTGAAATGGGAATGAAGTGTTTACAACACTACTGTGCGTGGTCAATTCATTGACCGTGGTAGCGCGGTAAACCGTTAGCAATCGGTGAAGCAATAGTCAGGACACTATACCGCGTTACTGCCGGCCATCATTTCATACACCGTGTTAGCGCGGTAAACCGTAAGCAGTTAATAGGCTGACAGTGGCAAACGGGTAACAATTAGTGATAGTCAAAGGTAGCGGTTACCGCGGTA
The DNA here is from genome assembly GCA_007115665.2 of Sequoiadendron giganteum. Lineage (NCBI taxonomy): Eukaryota > Viridiplantae > Streptophyta > Pinopsida > Cupressales > Cupressaceae > Sequoiadendron > Sequoiadendron giganteum. The sequence goes on along the minus strand of CM021108.1, from coordinate 59,028,918 downwards.
CCACCACCGGTTCACATGGTGACAATGGTAAAGGTCAATGAGGTGAACGGAAAACAGTTAGCGGACGACGAAGTGACTATTTCCACACCGTGACCAGTTGAGATAGAGACCACAATAGCATGGTAGACATGGAGATAACCATCATGGTGAGTGGAGATAATAGTGAATGCTTGTCACCGCAATACCATGGGTGAACAAAATTAAGCCCGTGGTGGAGCGGTAAAATAAATGAAATAAAAGCCACGGGGAGATAAAGTATAGGGACTGGTCAAAGCAATAATTCAAATGAAATGAAAGGAATCGAAAGGTGGCGAGGTAAGAAATAAAGGTGGGAAAAGTATTAAGGAAATAAAGTAATAAATCAAAGGTGAACTATGTAAAAAATATTTGATTTGCCGATAAGGCAATTAATCAAATATTTTATTTCCTATCAGAAAATTCAAATAGTTGTAACAAAAAGTGAAGGGTCATGACCCTTGAGATGTAATGTATAAATAATTTGAAAAATTCAGGGTAGATAGAGGAGGTAGTAGTTAGACTGTAGGAGTTAGATTTTTCTCGAGAAGGGACTGGGATGGAAATAATGTACACAATTTTCTTGAATCAAAAACAATGAAGATTAATGTTTTAAACTGGTGAATTTATTTTTGGTGTTCAGTTGTTGTGTTGCATCAATTTCTACTCTTTATTTTGGTTGTCTCCAACTTGAGGTCTTTTAATCATTTAAATCAGCATATCAAGCATATTCCCCGATTTATCAAAATATATTCCATTTTGTGTGATTTGATTAATTGGTGTCTGCAAGCCAGAATTAAATTCTCTTAATAAGTCAGTGGTTTTGAGATTTCTTTTGGATATTTAAAGAAGAACTTGATAGAGAAGCATTCCAACACTATTTATGCAAGTCATAAACTTAGTAAATTTTTATGCCAGCCATAGAATTTTCAGAGTGCCTAACAATTAGAGTTAAGCTAATAAGAGGAAACACATATCATTTTTGACTCCATTGCCCATGTGGATAGAAGGCACTGATTTTCCACAACCTAGAGATACAAATCCATATCAAAAAAAATATTCAAAAACATTTCATTTGTGCAGTAGGAGTAGGAGTAGGAGTAGGAGTAGGTGTAGTATTTTTATCTGTCCACTTCCCTTTGCCATTGTGGATAGATTGATCAACCAGGAAACACATCTTAAATCTGAAACATACATATAGGTGCGCCCGCCTAGGTTTTGCAGAGCCTGAAGAGAAGAAGGTACAATTGCATCAATTGGCCTTGTTAGTTGGCCAAAAGCATTGTAAGAGCTTGGCAGCCTCTTGTGGTTCAAACTTGCGTTTTTGAGACCCAAAAAATTGGCGACTCTACTGGGAATTACTCAAGAATATTTTCAGCCTTTCCATTTATAGAGTCAGCAAGATTTCACATTTTTGTTTGGAGATTCCACTGGGGGCAAACCAAAAGAAATCCATTTCATTTTCCTACTTTTGGAAAAGTAGGCGGCGACTCTGTTTTGATTTGATATAAAATGCATAGATATTGTGGAGCAGTAACATTTTGTCAAGATGGTAGAAGAACAAAGAAGACATCAGACAAGGAAAGAATTAGAAGAAATGAAACAACAAGTGTTATACTTGAAACAAAAAAAACTACAATTGAGACAACAAATGCTACAATTGGGACTTGAATTCAGAAATGAAGGTAATATATGCTATTCACAGTAGAACACTTCTACACCACAACCATTACCTCAAATGAATATTCATCTTCCATTTCCTGTAAAAGGATCAATGATCTACCAAAACTCATATGGCTCTCCAAATTTTGTCTCAATTATCGATAAACCATTTAACTTTAGTAATGTCCAAGGTTACCCAAATCCTTACCCCTGCGATGAGACAAAACTGCTAATGCATATCCCTAAATTTCATGGAGAATGGAATGAATCAACTTATGAGCACATGGAACAATTCTGGAATGTCATTGTCAACTTTCAAGTTTATCCAGAGGATATCATTATGATTTTTTTTTCAAGATCTATGAGGGATAGTGCAAGGGAATGGTTTCAAAATTTTCCTGAGCAAAGTATATCTTCATGGGAGGATCTGAAAGAAATATTCTTGAGTCAGTATGAGGACAGAGGTGATGAGTGTTTACATAATCAAAAGGGAGGTCAAGACCTCTTAAATGATTTTTTCGACATAAGGAAGTATAAGGGAGAATCTAGGAGTTCTTTATACAATAGGATGATAGATATCTGGATGCAATTATCTCCTCATTATAGGCCTAGAAGGCCCATGTTTGTTGCACAATTTTTAAGTGCATGGGATCCTAGATCAGTTTATTGGTCAGAGTCATCAAAACAACATGCCTTTAACACAGTGAATAAATTTATTGATTCCATGCTTGAGACAAGGTATATGGACACTGTCAACAACGAATCTAATAGTGATATCATGAATGATCAAATAATGCAGCCAATGGAGGATAAATGTGCAATTGATATTTCCAATGACGATTCTTCAGATGTGGAAGGTGGTGATGATATGGGTGGTCAATCATACATATTGAATGAGGAATACAATGATGAAGATGTTCTTGAAGATACACTTCATAAGGAATATGTTGGTGACAAAGCAAGCAAAAATGAGCAAATTGAGCCCTCATTCTCAGACCAACACCATGATGGCACAATTGATGATAAGAAAAAAATCATGGGAGAAAGATTGCATGAGGAGGATGAAGATATAGAAGATATCTCCTGCATAATAGATTGTGACAGTGTGTGTTATGAGGGATCCATTGAATACTCAAATTGCGAGGATGAAGTTATGGATGTTGATCTACAACAGGATGACTGTTGCAGTCCTTATGAAGATGAAGAAGAGGTTGGAGACATGATAGAAGATATGGAAGCAGAGACTTGTTCACTCAGCAGTGAGCAAGTTTTAGATGTGTTAACTCTTGAATACCAGAAGTATGCACATGAAGATGTTTCCAAAGTTTTGGCTCCAACCTACATTTATTTTGACAGTGAAAGTAACAATTCATGTGACCCCATGTGCATCTATCATAGTGATGAGGAGCTCTTTGAAGCTGATCAAAGGTCTATTTATATCCAAAAGGAGGTATGTGATTTAAAAAAAAATTGCCTGCAAAAGGAAGATATTGGTTTACATGTAATTGATGATGAGTGCCCAGCATTTGCTGATTCAAGTATATATGAGGATGACTGTATGAATCAAAAGTGTGTGTCAGTGCCAACTAGTGATAGGAAAGAAATAGAAAATAATTTTGATTTGATTACTTCGGAAGATGTTGATGAGGTAGAATATTTTGATTTCCAAGAAAAGCATTCAGATTTTCAGGTCCCAGTACAACTGCTTGATCATTCAACAACATATGACAGTGAGCATGCCTATGAATGTTTTGTTGAATGTGGATACACTTTGTATTCTAAGGGTGATAAATATTTTCCATGTGATAATGAGAATGATAAAATGCAGAGTGGTGAAAGGAATATGAATCAAGCTGAATACAATGTTTTTTTGAAGGCTTTTGATGACAATGCATGTTGCAAGATAGGTGGAATGGACAGTTTCAAGAAAGGTCTGGTGAGCTCAAAACAGAATAAGGTCTATGACAAAGGAAAATATAGTTTTTTCTTTTAGGTGGCCTGGGGCCATCATTTATGGTTTAAATTTTGGAACCATGGCAGGTACATAGGATTAGGGATTGCCAGTATATGGACAATTCCTAACAAACCTCTTTAATCATTCAATTCCATGCACAATAATTTTGAGGATCTAATTTTTCTAGTACATGGACATTCTCAGAAGTTCCCTTGTTGAATTTTTTTTTTTTCCATGTATAGTAGTTTAGGATCCTTTTCATTCCCTCCATTTGCTCCATTTTCATGTCCTTCGCTTTTTCATTCCCTTCATCTGCCATGGCTTTCTTTTTTCATATCATTTGCTTGGTTTTCTCTATCAAAGATATTCTGGATTCTTGCATTGATTTGCAAAAGCACTCATCCCCAACAGGAGCCACTATTAGAACCAAAAATTTCCATTTAAAACCCTAAGGTTTTTCCACAGTTTTCCATAAAAATCAATGAAAACCCTAAGGTTTTTCGCCCATTTAAAACCATTCATTTACTACCTTTTCCTTTAATAATATTTTTTCCATTCATATGCACCTTATACCCTCATCTCTCCCTTAATTTTTATTCTCTATGTCTTTACCACTTTACCATGGCCTCCCACTAAGGGGCTTGCGGTATAGCGGTAGCAGTTTGAAACGGGCATGAAGTGTTTACCACGCTACCACGCGCGGTCAATTCATTGACCGCGGTAGCATGGTAAACCATTAGCAATCGACAAAGCAATAGTTAGGACACTATACTGTGTTATCGCCGGCCATCATTTCATACACCACGTTAGCGCGGTAAACCGTAAGCGGTTAGTAGGTTGACAGTGGAGAACGGGTAACGGTCAACAATAGTCGAAGGTAGCGGTTATTGTGGTGATAGTGATAAAGGTCAGTGAGGTGAATGACGAATAGTTAGCGGATGACGAGGCGGCTACCGCCACACCACTTTCGGTTGAGATAGAGACCGCGGTAGCATGGTAGACACGAAGATAATCATCACGGTGAGCGAAGCTAACAATGAATGCTTGTCACCGCAATACCGCGGGTGAACAAAATTAAGCCTGCGGTGGAGCGGTAAAATAAATGAAATAAAAGCCACGGGGAGAAAAGTATAGGGACCGGTCAAAGCAATAATTCAAATGAAATGAAGGGAATTGAGAGGTGGTGAGGTAAGAAATAAAGGTGGGAAAAGTATTAAGGAAATAAAGTAATAAATCAAAGGTGAACTATGTAAAAAATATTTGATTTGCCGATAAGGCAATTAATCAAATATTTTATTTCCTATCAGAAAATTCAAACAATTGTAATAGAAAGTGAAGGGTCACGACCCTTGAGATGTAATGTATAAATAATTTGAAAAAATCAGGGTAGATAAAGGAGGTATTAGTTAGACTGTAGGAGTTAGATTTTTCCCAAGAAGGGACGAGGATGGAAATAATGTACACAATTTTCTTGAAGCAGAAACAATGAAGACTAATGTTTTAAACTGGTGAATTTATTTTTGGTGTTCAGTTGTTGTGTTGCATCAATTTCTACTCTTTATTTTGGTTGTCTCCAACTTGAGGTTTTTTAATCATTTAAATCATCATATCAAGCATATTCCCTGATTTATCAAAATATATTCCATTTTGTGTGATTTGATTAATTGGTGTCTGCAAGCTAGAATTAAATTCTCTTAATAAATCACAGTGGTTTTGAGATTTCTTTTGGATAGGTAAAGAAGAACCTGATAGAGAAACATTCCAACACTGTTTATGTAAGTCATATAATTAGTAATTTTTTATGCCAGCCATAGAATTTTCAGAGTGCCTAACAACTAGAGTTAAGCCAATAAGAGGAAACACATATCATTTTTTACTCCATTGCCCATTTGGATAGAAGGCACTGATCTGCCACAACCCAAAGATACAAATCCATATCAAACAATTTATTCAAAAACCTTTCATGCAGTAGGAGTAGGAGTAGGAGTAGGTGTAGTATTTTTATCTGTCCACTTCCCTTTGCCATTGTGGATAGATTGATCAACCAGGAAACACATCTTAAATATGCAACATACATATAGGTGCACCTGCCTAGGTTTTGTAGAGCCTGAAGAGCAGAGGGTACAATTGCATCAATTGGCCTTGTTAGTTGGCCAAAAGCATTGTGAGAGCTTGGCAACCTCTCACGGTTCAAACCTGTGTTTTTGAGACCCAACAGGTGAGTCACTCTCATCATTGGTGGTCACTCCAAATCATGACCATGCATAGTCATCAAAAATATCTTATCTCTATTTATAATGTCTAAAATTTTGTAGCTTTCAATCTCAATTTAATCTTAATCAAATTGGATCTATAACCTTGGGACATGTTACATGGCCCATCCTCAAATCTTCAATATTTTAAACCAAAAAATGTCCAAAACTATTTAAAAATAACAATTTTAGGAAAAATATAAAATAAACCACCAATGCTACACAATCAAAAAATCTACAAAACATTTGAAGAATACATCACTCATCTCTATGAAGTATCCACTAGAATCTATCATGTACATGCCAACAAAGGTCTCTTATGCAAGTGAAGCACACAAAATCAATAACTACAAAATGTCCATAGAAACAATCCTTTGGGACAACCACAAAATTGAATCATCAAAACAAGTCATCAAAGGAATCTCAAACACATACTAAATCCATAACACTCTTAAGAAGAGAACTATAATAAAAAAAAGGAGCTTTAGAAACACTCAACATAGTTTTATTTGTAGCATCTAGCTCAATCTTTGTCAAAGATGTCACAACTATAGTATCTAAAGAACCATTTGTTGTCTCCATAATGGTTGGTTCAAACAAAGGATTTATAACACAAAACACAAGTTTGAACTTTTTTTAAATAATGAGAAGAATGATCAATATGATGACCAAATGAAGAACATGGGTGTAGGTCAAAACAATAAGATGATGTATGACTATGATGACTACAATAGGAACATAATTTTGATTGAGCCAATTTGACACTAGTAGAGGAAGATTCAACTTGACTTATATTCATAAGCCATCCAAATACATATTTGATGGGTATCAAATACTTTGGTACATAAGACCCAATAAAACCTTATGATCAAGAGCACATTTTCCATTTGTTTTCTAGAAGACTCTTAGACTCTCACAATGGGTTTTGACTAAAAAATAATAGCACTAGACATTTTGTTAGATTTAGACAAGAGAAGATGGAAGTTTGGAACATGTATTTGCTTGATTTTGAATACATTTTTTTTTCTCTTTTTCACTTGCTTGCTATGTGGAAGTGCTAAAGGAACATATTTCTCAAAATCTTTCTTCTATGCTAAGGCATTGGGTATCGAATCTTGTAACCTATCTATTTCTTGTGATATAAAAATATATCAAACATGAAACTAAAAAAAGGTAGGCTAAAATGGCCTTCAACATTCTATTATTCAAACCAAAGTTCACAAACTTGGACTTGGATAGTACTTGGGAAGCCAAAAAAATTGATTTGGAGAGTACTTAGAAAAAATCGACACTTTAAAAAATGCTTAAATTTTTGAAAAAATAATAAACTTTATGCACAATATAGCTACAAAATGAAACAGATAAGTTTGGCGGGGGTTTGGGGAAAACACCCCTAGTAGAGTGTAGGGGTTTAGGGGTAGCACCCCTTGTGGGGTTGAGGGGCACCACCCATCGCGAGGTCTAGGGGCAACGTCCCCACCACCAAGTCCAAACTAAGGCCTTTGAAACCACACAAAACTTCATCCTACACACCATTTTCACAATTTTCACAATTAAGGGAAAAATTAGGTATTTGACGTTTTTGTTAAAATTATTTGCTCTCAAATTGTTATAAATGTGAAGTCACCCAAATCCTCTAGAAATCACAACCCAAATCAACCATAAATCGTAGTCCATATTGCAGTGTATCTGTAAGGTTTTTATCAGCCCACATCATGCCAAAAATTGTGTCAAAAATATGTTTTACAAAACTGTGTATGAACTGGCAAGTTTTTTGGAGAAATCGTAGGGTTTTAGGTGAGTTTTGGACCTCTTCTAAGCCACAAGTCACTCACAGAGGGCCTACAACCTCGCGAGTACTTGTTGGGTTTTCCTACTATGATTCAAATAACTTCTTTTGAGTTGTCAATTTTAATGTATAAAAATAAAATACTAGATCTTCATACAAAGTAGACCTCATAATGTAGACTTAACCAATAATACTTAAAAACTAGATACTTGACTTTAAGTTTAAACCATGATTTATAATTTAAAAATATTACTCCATAATTTAGAACCCTCTTATTTCCCAAATAAAACCCACTTACATAACAAAAGGCAACTATGAGTTAGCATGCAATCATATTCTTTGGTCACACATAACTCACACAGGCTATGAATTGCAACATTACTTTTGTAATAACTGTTAATCTGAAACTGTCAACAACAAATCTGAAATTTTCAACCACATTCAAGTATGCACAAGATATTTTGGATGCCTTTTAAAATCTTCTACAAAGGGTTATGTTTGGAATTAATCCTTGTAGGGTTTCATGCACAAAACAAAATTTACATGGTTGTTCATTTTACTATTGGTCGTGACTAAGAGTCACATTTGACATAAATAGATGCATGATAGTGTTTTTAAATCATATTTATATGCTTCAACTTCAACATTAACATGTCTACAAAGTAAGTATATCCTTCTTAGCTAGCTATGCTCCTCAACACTTTACAATAGATTTATAAACTATTTTGCCTTTCCAATGCTAACAAAATAAAATAATTTAAATTACCTCTTATGCAATTTTAAAATGCAGCATCTTTTGATTGTGGTAGCATTTGGGAGCAACAAGTCTTTGTTAATGGTGTGAATGGAAGTAGCTTGAATCTCAAGCTATGAATGATTCATTCTTCATTTCAACTATGATTTCACAATAATTTTGATACCAAATAAAGGTTTTTAATAAGAATACCAATTAATTTATGATAGATATGTAGATCATGTATCAACAATAAGATAATGTAAAAGTACAAAAATCTCCAAAATTTTCATATTCATTGAATTCAAAAAAGAATGTTCATTTATAGAAATGAAAAAGAACTCAATAAAAAATAGCTCATTTTTAACTACCTACTAACAATTGAGTGCTTTTTAGTAAAACTAAAAAATAATATTCAATTATAGATAATAGGTTTCCACAATCCATGTAGATTATTGATTGAATATTTATGGCTTCGATTGTGTTTGTCTTTTTTGCATCAACGTTTCAGATCACACTTCGTGATCCATCATCAGGATAAAAGAGAGCATAAGGAGTAACATGGATAGCTGTAGACCAAGAGTTGAATAAAAAGGAAGAGAGAAGGGGGAGGGTTAGAGGGGAAGGAACATGAAAGAGAGAAGTGACTTCCCCTCTAACCCCCCCTTCTCTCTTCCTTTTTATTCAACTCTTAGTCTGTAGCTATTCATGTTACTCCTTATGCTCTCTTTTATCCCAATGATGGATCACAGAGCATGATCCGAAACGTTGACGCAAAAAATAAAAACACAATCGAAGCCAAAAATATTCAATCGATTAATAATATTCATCCATCAGTGTTGATTATTCTTTCATAGACAACTATGCTTTAGATTTCCACAGTCAGAAATTAGAGATTTTATAAAAAAATGTAATCTCTCTAAACTTGTAATCAACTAACTAGTGCATTGAAGCTATCCAAGAATTATGCATTGATGATTTTTAGACCTATAACATTATTAACTCTAGCATAATTAAATTTTGGCCATTAATTGATAGAAAATAAACTTGCACTCTAACCACAAATCTTCATTTGATACATCATGGATGGAGGCTCAAGAGAACAACATGATTAGATCATAGCAATATTTGAAAGTAAACCTCATGGATGAGACAACTTTCCTCTTCCACTATATTTAGGTTATTCCAATTCTCATGATTTTCATTTTTATGTGTATTTTGTTCATCCTTTGATGCTTTCAATATCTCAAAAGTGGTTGATTTGATAGTGAGCATTATTTTTTAATTGCAAATTAAGGTGATATTGACATGGATTTTTTTAGTCTTTTTAGTTTCCAACATTTGGGTTAGATGATAGCATTGTTTTTTTACATAGAGCTACTTGGATCAGGTGAATATATAACATGGAGGTGCAAAACATATAATTAAATTTGGAACTACTTTCTAATGTGGTTATATACTTGGATCACCATTCAAATTTTAGAGCAGTCTTATGTCAAGCTGCACATGATACACACATCTCTGAAGATATTCTTGGAGACTTTTCAAAGCAAGTGGCTATCCAACTCTATGAATGTATGAAGGTATGGATGGGGTCATATATCATGCATCCAGTCATCTAATCAATAGTTAATTTAATGTTGAGCAACAACATTATGCATCCAATCATCCAATCAATTGTTAACAATGTATGACTCCATCAATGACCTTGCATTTACCATTACCTAAGTAGCTTACACCTTGATATTTTCTATTAGAATCCATATAGGTGGGTATCACTATGTCAGTCTATGATGAACTCATGCTATGATTATGTGGGAATGTGCATGCTAAAGTGTAAGATGAAATTCTAGTTTTCATTTGTAAAGAGTTTGAGTTTTATTTTTCATTTTTAAAGGATTTGATTAATTGGCCTCAAAGACCTTTCTTCTAGCCCAAAATTTTTGTGCAAGCCTAAAACTATGTTGTTGTACCATATGTCAAAATTTCTAAATGCATAAAACAACACAGAGTTGTTGCTATGTTTCCCAATCAATTGGGAAGACCCAGATAAAATGTGGAAGCACAAATAATGCAAGGAGACATGCAACTTTTTTTCTATTCAATAACTGGACATGACATTACAAGGGTAAACTTAAAAACTCAGAAAATAAACCTAAGCTACACATTAAAAATTGTTGGGAGCAATCAAGAGCCGCTCATACAGAATGACTACTTTTAGGAGCTACTAAGAGCTCATTGTCAACAACTTTCAGGAGCTACTGGGAGCTCATTTTCAAGAGCTACACAGAGCTCGATCAGGAGAAATCACCGCTCACATACAAATAGAATATATAGTTGCTGTTGTTCAAGAGCTTCTCTGAATCACACAAAGAACTCACACAAACACATTCTTCTCAGACTTGCTGCTACAAAAACTGAACATATTCTTCTTCATTCATTCCTTTTGTCTCTTCAACATTCCCTCTCAAAATTCAAAATTACCTACCACCATAAATCTGGAAATCAAAATGACCAACCACAATTAATTCTAGAGCTGTCAGGAGTTGTAGGGATGAAAATCCAAAAAATTGTCGTTGAAGAAGGGGCTCCTAACAGGTAGGTGAAAAAACTGGGGGTCTAACGTGAGAGCAAGAGGCTTCAAGAGAAATAATTTTTCCAACACTCCCCTTTGTCTTGAGCCGAAAAAACAAGATCAATCCTGATCCAAATCAACAATGCCCAATCTACTCCTTAGGCACTTGAAACTGTCCCTGCTTAAAGGCTTGATGAATATGTTTGCTAGCTATTGCTCATACTTGCAAAATTCCATTTTAATTTCACCATTTTCAGCCAATTCTCTAATAAAGTGATACCTGATTTCAATGTTGCTTCTTCCATGAAACACTGGATTTTTCATCAAGGATATTGATGAAACATTGCCAGAAAATATTTTTGTTTCATTATCTTGTTCTTCTCTCAAATTTTCCAAGATTCTTCTCAACCAAATAGCTTGACATGCTGCTACATTTTCTACTATATATTCAGCCTTGGTTGTTGATAGGGAAAATATAGGCTGCTTCTTGGAAGCCCCTGAGATAGCTCTCAAACTCAAATGAAACACATAGCCTGATGTGATCTTCCTATCATCCAAACTTCATGCCTAATCACTATCTGTGTATCCAACAAACCTAAACTCATTTACTGTTGTGTACAAAATACCATATCCTTTGGTGCCATTCAAATAGCCTAGGATTATTTTACTCACTTGCCAATGGGTGTCTTTTGGAGTCTCCATAAATCTAGAAATAAGACTTAGTCCATGCATTATATCAGGTCTAGTTGCAGTCAAATACATCAAACTTCCAACCAAACTTTTAAACATGGTTGGATCCACATTGCTGATGCAATCTTCCTTTCTCAACTTTAGACCTATGGTTGTTGGTGTTGGGGTAGGCTTGATTTCAAGCATCCTAAATCTCTTCAAGATTTCATTTGCATATTGTTTTGGAGAGATAAGTATACCATCATGCATTTTTTTTATTTCTATGCTTAGAAAATATCTCAAGATACCTAAATTTTTCATTTCAAACTCTCTTTTCATGGCCTCTTTAAAATCAACAATGGGGAAATCATCATCCCTAGTAAAAACTAGATCATCTACATACAAGACAACAATTAAAATCTTATCATTTGCTGCCTTGATGTAAAGAGTAGGCTCACCATCACTTTTTCTAAAGCCAATGCTCATCAAATATGAGTCAATCCTATTGTACCATGCATGTGGAGCTTGCTTCAACCCATAGAGGGCCTTCTTCAGCCTATACACCTTATTTTATTGACCCAAAATTTCATATCCAAATGGCTACTCCACATAAACTTCCTCTTTCAAAACTCCATTTAGGAAGGCAGACTTCACATCCATTTGAAACACCTTCCATTTGTGCTGGGATGCAATTGCTATGACTGCCCGCACAATCTCTATCCTTGTAGCAGGGGCATATGTCTCATCAGTCTTTCCCAAACTATTATTTGTACCCCTTAACCACCAATCATGCCTTGTGCCGCTATATCCTTCCTTCGACATTGCACTTGGTCTTGTTGGCCCATTTCACCCCAATAACTTGCTTGTTGGGAGGAAAATCAGTTAGCTCCAATGTGTTGTTCCTTTCTATTGCATCTATTTCCTCATCCATGGCCTCACACTTTTTCTCCTCTTTCACAACATCCTCAAAATAAATCAGATCACTATGAGAAAACAATGAAAAATTCATGTTCTCATCAAACTCTTCATCATACCTTTCATCTTGGTAGATCTCCCTTAGACTCTTCGTCTTCTTTGGCATTAGAGAGGCAAGAGTGGGGTCTGAACTTTCACTATTGCTGCTGCTTTGTTGAACATAATAGGTTTGAAGCTATTGGGAGCCAGTTCTCTGGTTGTCTGTGGCTGCTTTCCTTTCTATCTACTCATGTCAAGAGCTTTCAAGAGCTATCAAGAGCTCTCTGCAACCAAATCTCTTGTTGTCAGTGACTCTCTTCCTGACTGTCTACCTGCGTTAGGAGCTGACTATCTCTATTGCTGCATGATCTTGTTGATCTTCCTGTTCCATGTTTTCTTCACCTGGAACTGTTAGGAGCTATCGGAAGCTATCAATATTTGTCGGGCCATCCCAAGACTCATTTTCAATGAACTCCACATCCCTACTAATCACTCTCTTCTTGGTGACTGGTTTATATAACCTGTAAGCTTTGGAATCTTCACTATAGCCCATGAAGATACACTTCTCACCCTTTTCATCCAACTTTTGTCTCTTCTCTTTTGGCACAAGTGAATATGCCACACACCCAAATAATCTTAAGTGATGAACCATCCACTTGCATTTTGTCCATGCCTCTTGTGGGATTTTGTCATGAAACGCCTTTGTTGGACTTCTATTTATCAGATATACAGTTGCTGCTTTAGCCACTCCCCAATATACATTTGGGAGTCTCTTTGTTTTTAGCATGCTCCTTGCCATCTCCACATTGGTCCTATTCTTTCTCTCAACCACTCCATTTTGTTGTCAGCTCCTTCTTGATGCCATTTTTTCGGCAAAAATACACAAATTGATTTGAGGTATACTCTCCTGCTCAATCTAATCTTAAGACCTTGATCACGTGTCCACTCTCCTTTTCAGCCTGGGACTTAAACAACAAAAACTTATCAAATTATTTAGATTTATGTTGCAAAAAACAAACTCATGTCTTACAGCTCTAATCATCAATGAAGGTCATAAAATATTGGCTTTTACCAAAAGATGTGGTTTGCATAGGGCCTACCAAATTTGTGTGCACCAGCTCCAATGGTGCTCTTTCCCTTATAGAGTTTCCTGATTGAAAGGGTTGCCTATGTTGCTTTCCCAAAATGCAAGCCTCACACTTAACATTAGGATCTACCATTCTTGGCAAACCATCAATTATTTTGTTCTTGGACAAAAGACTCAAACTATCATAGCCTAAATGTCCATACCTAAGATGCCATAGCTTGGAGGGGTCTTGAATGGTGCTCCTGAGGGCTACTGGCTGTACTGTTGTACATTTTCCATTCATGAGAGGTGCATCCATAGACTGAGATGAGAAACACATCTCAATCTTAAAAGTAAACATTTGGTTCTTTGTCATTTGAATTGCTGCAAACACTTTTGTCCTCTCATTCTTGTCATAAATGATGCATTGACCCTTCTCCATTAGCACTTTACATCCATTTTGGATCACCTATCCAACACTCATGAGGTTATGCTTTAACCCAGGAGCAATAAATACATTTTGAATCTCCTTATTTTCACCTTTCTTGGTGCGGATCATGATGTTGGAGTATGGATAGACACTGAGAGGGGGGGGTGAATTAGTGTCTAAACCTTTTTAAACATTAAAAGAATAATTTTAATTTTGATATCCTTTCTATTGACAACAGGGATGAGTGATTGCATTGAGAGAATTTTTGACAACATTAGCATTTTTCATTTTGACAACTTATCCCAATAATCCTTGTGAGAATTATCTTGCAATTGCAAAAGAGATGACTGAAATTATTTATACACTTTAGGATTAACAAATTTCAATGCAGACTTATGAGATACATAACCAACTGTGCAATGGAATGACACATGATAAGCATGAAACAACAAAGGGCTTTAGTTCAACAAAATAATTCTTGAGCTTTAAAACAAATGAATACATTTAAGCTTTCTTTTGAATATGAATCTTTAACAATGATAGAACACTTATGCAAAACATTTTGATATGAACATTTGCAGCGATGAAGGGACTAACATTCAACCAATCTTAGATTGATAAGAACAACTACTCACAAAAAAATCGTAGTCATGAAGCATTATCACATCAAAGCAATTGAGACCATAAGACAAAGAATTTTCCGAGTGGAAAACCCTCCTGGGGTAGAAACCACTCCTAAACTACCTTACTAGCTTAATTTAAAAAGCCATTGCTTAAAATGACTTATAGGATAATTTCTAAGAACCAACTCAAGGAGCACCAACCCCTCATTTAGAGACACCAATATCAAGGAGCAAAAACCCATTATTTTGAAACACCAATTTCAATGAGCACCAACCCCTTATTTTGAAACACCAATCTCAAGGAGCACCAACCTCTTTTTAGTTTACAGAATTACAATAACATAGAGGATCTCTCTATTTATCTTTTAACTCACAAGAGCCTCTCAACTGACTATCCTTACAATCCTCAAGGTTCTCAATTGAACCTTCAAAATTCTAGACATACTCAAATTTTAAGACTACTTGTGTTGTTCTTTTGTTTTGGATTTACAATATTAGAGTAAAACATGTCTCTCATAATAGACAATACAAATTCTATATTCAATCTCTCTCTTTTTCAGTCATTACAACTAAAAACATATTTGTATATTTTCCATCAACTAAGGTATTTGCAATATGACAAAAAATTTGTTGAATTTGTGCAAGGTATATTCAAAACTACAAAAATTTTGTCCAAAGTATGTCAGGTATCATTTGAGATTTAGAGGAGTGACCACACAAAAAGATTTCTTCTAACATAATGAGCAAGAATGTGTATAATAAGAAAATGACTCTGAAATCCCCAAGAGTTGTGATAGGTGAAGACCATCATTGCTTAATTTGAAACTTCAGCCAAGGGTTTTCTTCAGAAAGAGACAAAATATCAATAGTAGGTTTGATCTCTGAACCTTGACCACACAAAGAATTTGTGCCAACAATACCATCTGAAAACAAAAAATTATAGTAACGTTTGCACCAATAAAATCTTTTTCAAAGAGAGAATAAACAATAATACCCTTTTGGACCAGATTTCATAAACCCTTGTTTAACTGATCAGATGAATCTCCAATAAGTTTAGTAACAGGTGGAGGAAGAGAAAAAAAATATGATTTAGGTAATCTTTCTTAATACTGAAAACATTGAAGAATATTACTGCATGAACTTGTAACCGAACCCATCTCAAGATGCACCTCATAATAAAAATTAAATATTATTTTCAGACAACCCATAATGAGAAAAGTAGAGTAATCAAAACCATGTCATTCCTTGTAGGAAAGCACTCTTGCATTTCAATTTTGAAGCATAAAACAGTAACTGCCTTACGTTTTTTAAATTGAAATCTTTCTTCAAACAAAGAATGATGATACCCGTTCGAGCAACAAGAGAATCATGTAAATACCAGTGATATTTGATATATGCCTGGGTCTCTATCTTCCTTATTCCATCCTTGAAAACACCCACCTGAGAGCCACCTTCCATACACTTTGAAATTCCAATCATGATATCAATTAGAGCAAGGAACATATTCGCAACAGTTACAATTTCTTTCATGGCGGCGACGAAGGCTAGGGTTTCAAACCCTTCTCAAAAAGAATGACCAAATAAATGCTTGCCCTAATCTCCATCGAGCCTTTTACATTCTTTGACAAGTCATAATAATCTTTGAATTCTGAAAATAAACCAAGTTAATTAACAAAGAATCATTGCATTTCAAGGTTTGCAGCTTCAAGCTTTTTAATAAAAAAAAATTTAATACCATGTAAAGAGTTCGCTAGTCAAAGCATTCAACCAAAGAGCCTGAAAAAATCAACATAATGATAATTGCTGACTAAGAACATTATTATCACAATGATGATGCCATGTCACTTCCAAAGTGGCTTTTGTAAGATTTCACATACCTTATGTCGGCCATAGAACCCAAAATACTTAGCTTTTTCATAAGAGATTTTTAACCTTTAGAGCCTAATTCATATATGAATTTATTCAAAGTATTTTACTATGTGATAAAGCCCGATACCTTGCTATGTGAGGTTCAATACATTAAAATTTCCATGTTAACCATACAAGGCCCGAAACAAGTATGACTCCATTTTAAATAATTTACTAATGCAAGTAAGCCAAAATAATGCCTTTTTCAAAATAGATGCCAATGGATATCATTATAAGCCATGAACCATATCATATTCCAAAGAACATATATCACATGAACTATCAAACTCGAGTGCCACATAGAGTATTAATATAATACCAACCCAATATGTCATGTCAACTAATGCATAAAATTCGATGACATTAGAGAGATATGTGCCATGATCAACCAATGATACAAGTGAACCAACTTGACAAGTATCAATGGAAT
Organism: Sequoiadendron giganteum; assembly: GCA_007115665.2. Lineage (NCBI taxonomy): Eukaryota > Viridiplantae > Streptophyta > Pinopsida > Cupressales > Cupressaceae > Sequoiadendron > Sequoiadendron giganteum. Next base: position 59,011,858 of record CM021108.1, on the reverse strand, counting down.
TGAAAACCAACTGATAATGAATGATATAAATGATATACTTGACTAACCATGCCATATACCTGTATAAGCAAGATAACCTTTATTTGCACATGAAGCTCAACCTTATCAGTACCACAAGATGTCATAAATCTGAATGTAAACCAAATCCATAAAGCTATCCATAATCAAAGTACTGAATGCCAAAACATGAATAGACCAAGAGTAAGATGAGCCTAAATCAAGTATCACAATGTCAATACCAAAATGCCATAGCTGAGGCAATGAAATGCCAAGACCAAAGAGACAAGATCAAAGTGTCATACTATTAGGTTTGACATCAAGGAAAAAATATCAACAAACTCCCCTTTTGTCCTTGATGACAAAAACCGAGCCATCAAAATCTAAATCAGAAACTAAAAACACATTCTCCCCCTTTTTTGTCACAAGGACAAGGGAGAATTAGTATAATTTCAAGAGATGTAGCTGAAACAACTAAAAATTTAGAAATGAAGCAGCATATAAGGACCAACTGAAGCAACAACAAGCTGCTCAGAGAGCTAAAAAGCTCCCCCTAAATCCATACACAAATATATCAAAACTGGTATCATTACCCTTTTTCTCAAACAAGAGAAATGTCAAATAATCGAAATGGGTTATAGAAAATAATTTCAATCCATTGCAAGCACACTAGAAATTCACCAACTCATTTGTAAACCATATTGTAGAAGAGAAAAGACTCGAATCAAATAAAAAACACACAATAACAAAACATTCTCATGAGGATTAAAAACCTGAAGTATCAATAAGAGAGACCTTTACCACGAAACATACCATTAGAGTACCTCTGCTCATAGTAACAAATCACTTTCCATTGCATACCAGTGATGTGGAAATCTATTATAAGCATAAATTTCTGAATATGATGAAGGATGTGAATTTCTTTCAACTGAATCTCACAAGATGACAAATATCAAACCTTTTAAGGCATCATATCATGCCAGAATCAATAAAGTATTGTCACCTACAAGCTAAAGAGCATGAAAAATTGAACTGCCAAGTAATAGCAAAGCACTGTTGGACCAAAAAAGTTATTTCATTGTCAAAGCATTGTATTTTATGAAAGTTGTGCAAGTGATAACAAAAATCATGTATACCATATTGTCAGCATACTAAAAATCTGTCATAGATAGGAAATATACAAATCACTATCACTATGTCCATACAACAAACATCAATACTTGAGTTCCAACCATGAAATGTTATGGGCAACTTCCAAGCACAACACTACAAAACTCAATTTCAAGCAACATTCATTGTCATTGTCCTTTCAGCTAGCTTCCACTATCGTTACATGCCATATATTGTACTAACATCTTAAACTATTAACAGTTCATTGTCTTATCATGCTCTGTCACAAAAACTTCACTCATATAAGTTAAAACAAGCATAATAATGTGTGCATTCCAAATAACTTCTAAATTGAGCCATCAAAGCATCAAACTCACCAAAGGACCGCCAATGTACTTCAAACTTGAATTCCATAACAACCTATAAAGTTGATCAGTTATACTCAGAGTAATAAACACGATGATATCTATTATATCCAAGGTTATCATAAAATTCCCTTATCATATGCAGACCTTCATAATCAATACAATCAGAATAGACATAATGAAATATTGACATTTACAGACCTCTTCTTTACTTCTTTTACCACCAATAGAAAATGTATGTTGTCATACCTCATTCTAGACTTCATAGGGGTAAAATGTGTTACCATAAGAGACTCCCCCTGAGTCTTTTCTTCTTCTCAAGATCTGGATGGTATCACATGTGCAAGGAGTGCACAAGGAGTTTTCACACATTCATCTTTATTGCTCTTTTTTTCATCTTGATTGCTCTTTCTTCTCCACACCAATGTAGAATTTTTCACTTGTTTGCTTAAAGTACTTGTCTTTCTATTAGATCTGCATTGCTATAATTTATGCCCAATGTTATTACATTTGTAACAGATGTCTTGGTGACTGATCTGAGGAACATAAGGCTTCCTAAAGACATTTCCAACTTTGTTCCCATCATAATTATCACTCGTATTCATTGTACAATCCTTTTTAAAATGACCAAAGTTGTTACAATTGTAACACACCACATTTTCATTTCTAGAGACATTAGAATGATTCTTATTTGACCATATCATGCAATCAATTGCCTTATGACCATAGTCATTACAAACATAACAATATCCTTGAAAAGAATGATTATATTTGAATGAATTATTATGCCAAGGATGTAAAGATCTGAAGATATTTCTCCTTTCTCTATGATTACCTTTGAATTTTATTCTAACAGTAGTGTTATCCTCTAATTTTGTTTTCTCTACACTCTTCGGTGCAGCAACATGGTGACCAAGATCAACCTCATTCTTGGTGTAAACATTTTTCCTTCTGCAGTAGCAAACACTCTTTGAGATTCTTCAACAACAACCTCATATCCCACTCCAGTAGGATCCTTAGAATGATTTTGTTTGCCCAACATCTCATTCAATATATTAGTATCGTGATCAAATTTCTGAATTTTACCTGATTGAACCTTAACACTTTCAAGCTCTTTTCTTAAAGAAACTACTTCTCCTTCAAGTTTTAGACATTCAATCTTTTTAATCTCCAAATCAGACCTTACAAAATTTGCTATCCTCATACATTCTTCAATTTCAATTTTCTGATTTATAGTCATATCATCTTTAAGTGTTAGTTCTTTTAAAAAGGAATCATTATATGAACATTTCTTTAAAGAAGCAATCTCATTTTCTAGTTTATGTGTTTCTTGATCTTTATAGCTTATACCAACACACAAAAAATCTTCAACTCTCTTGGCTTCTTCAAGCCGAGTCTTTAAAGAGAGTATTGCTTGATTTGAAGTTTGTTCTTAAGCAAGCGCTTGAGCATATTTTTGTTCTTGAGCCAGAATTTTCTTTTTGAGTTTTTTAATCTCTTTTAAAGCACATTTCAGTTCTTCTAGATCTACTTCACCTTCTTCATTATCATTGTCGTTTGTATCTTCTTGCTAAATTATTTCAGCCATGAATAATGTTTCATCTTCTTCAGAAAAAGAATCTTCAGATTCAGTGTCTGTTTCATCTTTACTAAACAAACTTTTCTTCTTTTTGAAGTTGAAATTTCGTTTAGGTTTATAGGCCTTTTTCTTAGGCAGTTTTTCAGATTTCTCATTGTCACTATTTTGATCACCATAGGGACACTTTGTAGCAAAGTGACCTATTTTCCATAGTTAAAACACTTAAAGGGAAGTTTTCCCTTATATTTTCCAAATCCCTTTTTAAGCTTTCTAAAAATTGGGATTCTATAGAATCAAAAAATTATGACTCACTAACTTCATCTTTTTCTTTCTTTTCAATGTTAAAGGCAATTTATTTTCCAGTAGAAATGTTTTTATCGATTCTAATTTCATAGGCAATCAGAGTGCCTTGTAAGATGTCTAAGGTAAGCTAGTCAAAGTGTTTCTTTTCTTCAAGAGTAGCAACTTTACCTTCAAATGTAGTCAGTAAGGTTCTGATGACCTTAGTTACAACATCAAATTCTTTTACATCTTCTCCTAGCTCTTTCATAGCATTGACAATTTCATCAACTCTCAAGAAGTAATCAACAACTTTTTCATCGTCCCTCATTTTTGTTTCCTCAAACTAATGTTTTAGAGTAAGGACTTTTGACTGTTTAAATTTTTCATTTCCTTGATAGATGGTTTCAAGTTTAACCCAGATTTCCCTAGCAGAACTGTAATGCATGACTTTGATAAAGACATCTTTAGTCAATGCACACAAGAGAGCATGTTTTTATGTAGCATTAGTTTCATATTTTTTCTTTTCATCAGTAGTTGTGGGCAACGTAGTTGGTACAGTGTACCTAGTTAACACTATGCTGCACACATCGAGATCAATAGAAGTCATATAAATATCCATTATGATTTTCTAGAATACATAATTTGTTCCATCAAATAATGGAGCTCTAGTCATAGATCTGTCTTCAATATCTTGAGACATTTTAAATAGACTCCAAGACTAGAATCAATCCTAGGCTGATTAGACTTATCAGAGGACCCTACACTCCGATACCAATCATTGGAGTATGGATAGCCACCGAGAGGGGGGGTGAACCAATGTCTAAACCTTTTTAAACATTAAAACAAGGATTTTAATTATGATATCCTTTCTATTGACAACATGGCTGAGTGATTGCATTGAGAGGTTTTTTGACAACATTAGCATTGTTCATTTTGAAAACTTATCCCAATAATCCTTGTGAGAGTTATCGTGCAATTGCAAAAGAGATGACTGACATTGTTTATACACTTTAGGATTACCAAATTTCAATGCAGACTTATGAGATACAAAACCAACTGTGCAATGGAATGACATATGATAAGCATGAAACAAAAAAGGGCTTCAGTTCAACAAAAAAATTCTTGAGCTCTGAAATAAATGAATACATTTAAGTTTCCTTTGAATCTGAATCTTTAACAATGATAGAACACTTATGCAAAATATTTTTATATGAAAATTTGCAGCGATGAAGGGACTAACATTCAACCAAGCTCAGACTGATAATAAAAACTACTCAAAAAAACATCATAGTCATGAAGCATTATCACATCAAAGCAATTGAGACCATAAGACAAAGAATTTGCCAAGTGTAAAACCCTCCTGGGGTAGAAAAACCACTCCTAAACTGCCTTACTAGATTAATTTCAAAAACCATTGCTTAAAATGCCTTATAGGCTGATTTCTAAGCACCAACTCAAGGAGTACCAACCCCTCATTTAGAGACACCAATCTCAAGGAGCACCAACCCCTTATTTTGAAACACCAATTTCAAGGAGCATGAACCCCTTATTTTGAAACACCAATTTCAAGGAGTACCAACCTCTTTTCAGTTTACAGAATTACAATAACACAAAGGAACTCTTTGTTTCTCTTTTAACTCACAAGAGCCTCTCAACTACTATCCCTACAATCCTCAAGGTTCTTAATTAAACCTTCAGAATTCTAGGCATACTCAAATTTTAAGACTACTTGTGTTGTTCTTTTGTTTTAGATTTACAATCTTAGAGTAAAACATGTATCTCATAATAGACAATACAAATTCTATATTCAATCTCTCTCTTTTTTAGTCATTACAACCAAAAACATATTTTTATATTTTCCATCAACTGAGGTATTTGCAATATGACAAAACTTTTGTTGAATTTGTGCCAGGTATATTGAAAAGTACAAAAATTATGTTCAAAGTCTGTTAGGTATCATTTAAGATTCAGAGAAGTGACCACAGGAAAATATTTTCTTTGACAAAATGAGCAAGAATATGTATATTAAGAAAATGACTCTAAAACCCCCAAGATTCGTGATAGGTGAAGACCATCATTGCTTAATTTGAAACTTCAACCAAGGATTTTCTTCAGAAGGAGATAAAATATCAATAGTAGGTTTGATCTCTAAACCTTGACCACACAAGGAATCTGCACCAACAATACCATCTAAAAACAAAAAATTATAGTAACATTTGCACCAGTAAAATCTTTTTCAAAGAGAGAATAAACAATAATACCCTTTTGGACTAGATTTCATAAACCCTTGCTTAACTGATCAGATGAATCTCCAATAAGTTTAGTAACAAGTGGAGGAAGAGAAACAATAATATGATTCATGTAATCTTTCTTAATACTAAAAACACTGAAGAATATTACTGCTTGAACTTGTAACCGAACCCATCTCAAGATGAACCTCATAATAAAAAATAAACACTATTTTCAGAAAACCCATAATGAGAAAAGTAGAGTAACCAAAATCATGTCATGCCTTGCAGGAAACCACTCTTGCATTTTCAATTTCGAATCAGAAAATAGTAACTACCTTACGTTTTTTAAACTGAAAATCCTCTTCAAAAAAAGAATGATGATACCTATTCGAGCAACAAGAGAATCATGTGAATACCAGTGAGATTTGATATATGCCTAGGTCTCTATTTGTCTTATTCCATCCTTGACAGTGCCCACTTGACAACCACCTTCTAGACACTGCGAAATGCCAATCATGATATCAAATAGAGCAAGGAACAAATTCACAACAGGGAGGAATCATCAAACTTTAGCAGTAGTTATAATTTCTTTCATGGTGATGACAATGGCTAGGGTTTCAAACCCTTCTCAAAAAGAATGACCAAATAAATGCTTACCCTAAACTCCATCAAGCCTTTTACATTCTTTGACAAGTCATAATAACCTTTGAAGTCCGAAAAGAAACCAAGTTAATTAACAAATAATCATTGCATTTCAAAGTCCGCGGCTTCAAGCTTTTTAATCAAAAACAACTTAATACCATGTAAAGAGTCCGCTAGTCAAAGCATTCAACCAAGGAGCCCGACAAAATCAACATAATGATAATTGTTGACTAAGAACATAATTATCACAATGATGATGCCATGTCACTTCCAAAGTGGCTTTTGTAAGATTTCACATACCTCCTATCGGCCATAGGACCTGAAATACTTAGCTTTTTCATAAGATATTTTTAACCTTTAGAGCCCGATTCATATATGAATTTATTCAAAGTATTTTACTATGTGATAAAGCCTGATACCTTGCTATGTGAGGTCCAATACATTGACATTTCCATGTTAACGATACAAGGCCCGAAACAAGCATGACTCCATTTTAAATCATTTACTAATGCAAGTAAGCCAAAATAATGCCTTTTTCAAACTAGATGCCAATGGATATCATTATAAGCCATGAAACATATCAAATACCAAAGCAAAAATATCACATAAACTATCAAAATCGAGTGCCACAGAGAGAATTAGTATAATGCCAACCCAATATGTCATGTCAAGTAATGTGTAAAAACTGATGACATTAGAGAGATATGTGCCATGATCAACCAATGATACCAATGAACCAAACTGACAAGTATCAATGGAATTGAAAACCAACTAATAATGAATGACATAAATGATATACTTGAGTAACCATTCCATATACCTATATAAGAAAGATAACCTTTATCTACACATGAAGCCTTACCTGATCAGTACCACAAGATGCCATAAATCTGAATGTAAACCAATTCTATAAAGTTGTCCATAATCAAAGTACTAAATGCCAAAACATGAATAGACCAAGAGTAAGTTGAGCCTGAATCAAGTATCACAATGTCAATACCAAAATGCCATAGTTGAACCAATGAAATGCCAAGACCAAAGAAACAAGATCAAAGTGCCATACTATTAGGTTTGACATCAAGGACAAAATATCAAGACATGGTGGATCATTTTGCCGCAACTAGAACTAATCCATTGTTCCCCATTCCTAGCTCTGAATTTACATTCTTATCAATGAAAGAAAAAAAATTTCATTACCACTCATGTGGTTGCTGCAACCGCTGTCCAAATACCAGACTTTGGGGCTACCTTCTTCACCAATGTTGCACATGATGAAGGTTGTGGACTAATTTCCTTCAGCCACATTCATATCAGCTACATTTGCATTTTGTTTTGGTTGATTATTGTGCCTTTTCCAACACTCACTTGCATAATGACCAAATTTATGATAGTAGTAGCATTCAACATTATTTTTTCCATGTCTTTGATTCAAACTATTGTTCTTCATGCCTTTTCGGGAGCTGGTCTAAGAGTTGCTTGCTCCCTCTTGTCTTCTTGCTCGTCCCAATCTTTCATCACCGACACTTCCATGCCTAGATCTGCTTCTTCCACATCACGAGTTATTTCTACCTCTCTCCCTACCTCTTTCTTTTGACTGAGCTTTAAAATCTTGCTCTTGGGAAGAAGTAGTAGACCCATTTAGGTGCTTCTCATGGGTTGAAGAGAACTAATCAACTCATCCATCATAAAAGTAGAGAGGTACTTTTCCTCTTCAATGAAAATCACTACTACATCAAACTTCGTGGGAAAATTTTTGAGGATCTTCTCTACAATCCTCTTCTCCTCCATGGTTTCATCATTCGTCCTCAACTAGTTTAACACACCAGAAACTCTTGTGTGGAATTTTGAAATGGACTCGTTGTCCCTCATCAAGAGAGTCTCAATATCTCTTCGAAGCATCTGGAGCTTCACCAATCTTACCTAATCAATCCCTTTGTAGCTTGTTTGGAGGATTTCCCTAGCTTCCTTTACATACTTAGTTGCTACTATTTTGGGAAAAATGGCCTCTGTCATGGCTGCTTCTATCAAACTTAATGCCTTAGCATCCTTCTTCGTTTTCTCCTTCAACTAGGTCTTTTGGTTGTTTGTGAGAGTTGCATACTGTGCTGGTTCAGTAACATCCATGAACCCATTTGTCAAAAACTCCCACAAGTCATTGGCAACCATAATAGTCTTCATCTTCTTTGCCCAAACATCATAGTTCTGTCCATTAAAGGACGGTGGCTGTTGCCAACTTTTCCTTTCATCTCTAGCCATGTCTCCTACAAAAAAACTTAATACCCAAAAAAAAAATTCCCTCACTCACAAGGAAATGGGGCCTATAGCTCTGATACCATATCAAAATTTCTAAATACACAAAATATAAAACGTAGAGTTGTTGCTCTGTTTCCCAATCAATTGTGAATAGCCAAATAAAATGCGAAAGCAAAAACAATGCAAGGAGACATACAAATTTCTTTTCTATTTAACAACTAGAAATGGCATTACAGGGGAAAACTTAAAAACTCAAAAAATAAACCTAAGCTACAAATTACAAATTGCTAGGAGCAATCAGGAGCTACTCATACAAATTGACTACTTTCAGGAGCTACTGAGAGCTCATTATCAACAAATTTTAGGAGTTGTTGGGAGCTCACTGTCAGGAGCCATATAGAGCTTGATTAGGAGAAATCACTGCTCACATACAAATAAAATATACAACTAATACTATTTAGGAGATTCTCTGAATCACATAGAGAACTCACACAAACACATTCTTCTCAGACTTGCTGCTGCAAAAACTAAACATATTCTTCTTCATTCATTCCTTTTGTCTCTTCAACATTCCTTTTCAAAATTAGAAATTACCTACCACCATAAATCTGAAAATTCAAAATTACCAATCACAATTAATTTTGGAGCTGTCAACAGCTACAGGGATGAAGATCCCAAAAAATGTCATTGAAGAAGGGGCTCCTGATGGGTAGGTGAGATAGTTGGGGGTCTAACATGAGAGCAGGAGGCTTTAGGAGCAATAAATTTTCCAACACCATAATGGTACATATGGATTATGTACATAACTTATTGAGTGGATTCTTTTATTCCTTCATTAGAGTGAAGGGCTATCAAAGCATGCACCTTCTTTCCTCAAGGCCTTGTTATTGTTGGATCCCAAAGCTCAAATGTTACAAATAGTAAAATGGCTATTTGAAAATGATGTAAATGTTGTTAATACTTTGCAGTATGATTTAATACTTTATAGTAGAAAATAGATTAATTTTTTATTAGACGTGATTTGATTAATTATGTTTTTTAAGAAAATTTGAAAAAACTCACTACTAAAATTCTCATAGACCAAAGGCTCGCTACTAGGCTGTCGCAGAATGGGAAGATAAGTGAGATTTTTTTTTATTGATATTGTAGCTACCACTACTTTTGTATACATGGATGTAGAATGTCCCTTTTAGTCTATATGTGGTGGTTTTCTAGAATTATCTATTTGTAGTGGATTCTTGGCACTGTAATGATTATTTTGGGGGATTTTAATTTTGATAAAACTATTAAATATTTATATCTAGTGGAATAATTTTGAGAGCTTGAAGTTTTAATGTCATTTTGTATAGTAGTTCTTTCCATGTCAAGTATGGATTTTCTTGAATTTTAAATTAATTTTATACATATTTATACATATAATGTATTCTTTTATTACTTATCATTTACAATTATTTTTCTCATGCAAGCATCATCAAGAGACCAATACAAGTTCTTGCAAGCACAATCATGAGACTAATAACAACTCATTTTGAGCAACCAAACAACAAACCACCTATGGAAGATCAGGAGTTGCAGCTTAAAAATTCACTTGTTTAGAAACCACTTTCACATTAGAAGCCAAATATTGAATACCAAGAGTTGCAAATTAGAATTTCATAGATGTCCTTTTGAGATTTGAAATTGGGTCTCCACAATAAGAAATCAATACTTTAACCAATTAAGCTCAACCATTTTGACTAAAAACTATATATATGTGCAAAAAAGGAAGGAAAATGAATATATTGCAAAAAGGTAATCATATTTTAATTTGAGTTGCAGGCGTAGGGGTGATAGGAGGAGGTTGCATTGACCTAAAAACATATGATAATAGATCGGTACTAAAAGGGAATTGCAGATTGGTTGGGAACAGAGGAAGGTAAGCATGAGGAATTTGCCATGGAGGTTGTGTCATGGAAGGAGGGGTATGATGGGTGTTGAAGGAAGATAGATGAGAGTTAAAGTATAATTCACAAAGGATGTGAACAAAGAATTAAAAGCATTAATGCAGATTGTAAAATTTTTTCTCTTGACAAATGATTCAAGTAAATAAATTGACCTTGTTTTTGTAATTTAATTGCATTTGAAAAGAATTGTAATTTGGAAAAAATTGGAAATATATTATTCTTATGCTCTCCTCTATCCTAATGATGAATCACGGATTGTGATTCAAAATGTTGATGCAATTTTTTTTGACACAATCTAATATAGAAACTCTTACAATAATCTACATGGATTGTGGAAATCTATTATCACTAACGAATTGAGAATATTGTTAATTGAATTCTTTCTGCATTAATGGAGAGTGGTTGGTTTTATTAATTAAAATTAATTGGGAGTGTGTTTTGTTTGCACCAAAGCTCCACAATTGGATTGTTGGAACTTCAACAATAAGATGTTTATTTTTCAAGTTTGTATTCAAAAATTTGATTTTTAATTGTCTTGGTCTAATTGGTGGGAATAACCTTATCTTAGACTATGGTTCAAACAACATAAGCTAAAAATTAGGCTATTTTTTATTTCAGTAAATTCCACGAGAGTGAGTAAACATATTGTTCATGACCTTGAATGATATTGTAGCAGAAAAGGATTGTTACATATTCTGACAAACAAAGAAGTCTAGTTGACAAAATTGTATTTGTAGTAAGTTCTTTTTATTTCTAAAGATGATTGATTTGATTAGCCAAAATATATATTAGAACCAAAGGGATAAGTGTGCTAACCTTATGGATAGCATGGACATGATGTTAAATGAAAGGAAAGCTACACTTTCAGATACACTTGATTATTTACCATGTTTTCTACCAAAGATGAAGGCTAGTGATCTTTATGGTGATTAGATAATTTCTTCAGTAATTTTTTTTGTTTTAGTTATGTTTTATTTATTCTTATTATACTCATTAAAATGTAGAATATCGTTATCTTAGTTTAAAAGGTTCTAGATAATTTCCTTACTATATTTTCTTGTTTTAATTATGCTTTTTTTTCTTATTATGTTAATGTAAGAGAGGGGTACCAACCACTACAAGGCCCTAGGGCACGAAATGCCAAGAGCAGTATAATTGCCTTAACTTACCTCAATTTAAAGGAAGGTTAGGATAGGTGGATGAGAATGATGAGAACTATATGCCCTTCACTCACTTTGCAAACCCGAGAGGTGAAAGGAGACTACATGAGTCGATATTTAGAGTCAACTTTGTATCTTAGGTAGCTCTCTATTCGAGGACAGAAGTGCGGTTCCGAGATGACAGCACGATGCACTGGCATCTCATAGGTACACTTGCATCTGTATGGCTAGAAAACCAAAGAGACAAGGTTATACTCTAAAATAAGGACTAGCAATCTAGTTTAGGAGTTTCTAGAATGACAAAATAATATCAAGAAGTATGAAGTGTATAGACAAACGTGATAAAGAAAGTAGATTACTGCAAGGGTGACAAAGATGATTTTTCACAACAATATTCCCACCAGATTTGCTCCAAGATTTCTCCACTTGCACACATAAAAGAGGGAAAATGTTGGGGGGCTGTTTAGGGGCCTGCCTCAATCAGACCCCCATTTTGGTGTTCCAACCTCCATAGACAACCAAGTTTGTAATGATAGGAATAATATGATAAAGAAGAGAAAACAAGATATGTAAACAAAAGAAACTACAAAACAATATGTGCTTACTCAACCAAAATGATAGAGAAGATAAGAGGAGCTTACCACCTCCATCCAAAGTGCTCAAGGCTAGTGGAGGAGAAAAATGAGAGGAACTCAAGCCTCTACTGCAATGATGTTTGTCCAACGCTCGCACTATCGAAGTGATAGAGTGGTATACTGTTGCTATGGATTATGAAGTGTTGCTATAAAGCTTGTGAATGCATGAAAAAGTGGAGAAAATGTGAAGAGATGGACTCAAGATCTTTCCAAACTTTGCCAAAACTCCCAGAATGGATGAGAGAGTGAAGAATATGAAGGAAAGAGATGAAAAAGGCCATATCCGGGTTGGCCAACCAAAGAGAGGCATTACACTTTGACTTCCAATAGGAAGTGAAACATATTTGTAGACTCCATCAACAAGAATCTTCTAGGGACATAAGTGAATTGCATAGATGTTTATGTGTGGTGCAGGCGTCATCGACAAAAATGCCTCCACCAACACTCAAAATGGGTGCCAAGTGTGATGCGAATGATGGTCTTAAGTGGAATTAAGCCTCTGCCTTAGGATTTATAAAGTGTAAGGGGGGTAAAGGGGAACTTGCATTAGGGGTGCAAATTCACCCCTATACATTTTGCTCCCACTTTAGCGAGAATGAGTACTGATGTGTGCTTCAGTAAAGTAGAGTTGTAAGAAGTAACAAGGTAAGAGATGTATACCTGAACCTGACAAGGAAGCAGAGCATATTCTGGTGAAATTAGAAGTGTAGGAAAAGGACTTCATAATTTCACGAAAATATAAAGTTGAAGAACGAAAGCGCCTTACAGGCTCACGGTCCTATAAGGGAGGTAGCCTACAAGAACTATCACATGAAGGAGACTGAGCAACAAGGACTCCATAGAGTCAGAGAGAGTGACATGTTTTTCCATAGATAAAAAACATCAGGAAGCGATCGCGTAGGCCAATGAATGGACAGTCACGCAGACCATCGCCAAGTTATGAGTCTTTTAAAGGGGTCCCTCGAGAACCCTTCAAAAGGAAGGAGGGTCAACTCAAGGGATGCGTTGTTTGAAAAGTAAGGTGTAGTTGGGCTTCCCCAAGCTAGACGTAAGGTCGTAAAGTAGGTCTAGTCGGGTTGCCCCCGAACTAGACGCGAAGAAGTGAAACCAGTCTAGTCGAGCTACCCTTGAGCTAGACACCATAGAACTCACATAAAGCTTTTGAAGGGGCCCCTCAAAAACCAATGTGAAAAGGAGGGGTCCACTCAAGGGACACGTTGTCCTAAAGCTAACGTCTTTTTTCTCAAATCGATTCATCATCAAGGAATCCTTTCGAAAGATGTTCACTTCATCAAGGAATTCAAAAAAAAGGATATGCCCCCATGTGAGGGGAAGATCACGACTGTTCTCACTTCAGAGGAAGGTTTCCAAGTCCTTTCTTTATGAACCCATGATGAAGGAAACATGTTCCATTAGGGTTTCAAGTCGAGAATACAATTCTAGTAAAGAAGTGTATGAAGGGTCCTCGAGAAAATATTCGTCTTTCAACGAATGCATTTTCTAAAGACCAAGTAGTGTAGAAGCAATGTTGTCACACATGAAAGGGAAAACTCAAGAAAAGAAGAGAGAAAGATAAAGAGTGAGAAAGAGAACACAAACAAAGGGCATAGGGGGATCTGGTTTTGTAGGGTCAAATATGCCTTTATTTAAAAATAGTAGGTAATCACTGTGTGAGTCAAAAGATCATCAATCCCCAACTAGATCAGGAAGAATGCATGAAAGACAAAGTAAAAATAAAAAAATTGGGTCAACATGGAAGGAGGCCTAAATGCTCCCTAAGCTTTGCATTGTCCCCAATTTTCTAAAAGTAAATCACAAACATGGAAGAATAATGATACATATAGAGGAAGGTTTACAACACAAACACCACGCCTGTATCTAAGCACCAAAAAGGGTGAAGAGGGTCATCTAGGCACATATAGCATTATCACGGGGGAATCAAATCACAAAACATGCACACATCTAATCTAAAGATCAAGAAGTGGGTCTTCCCCTAACACTGGTCAACCAAGAGGTCACCAACTTCCCACTCTAGATCATCGTAGGGGGACGGATGACAGGCTTGCAATGATGTGATGTTAAGTGGGGGAGCTTCCGATCCTCCCACAACAAGGGCTAAGGCAGAGGGACCTGTAAGGTCTCCATCACTCAACTCTTGTGGGTCTAAGGTCAACAACCTCATGAAAATTGTTGACAAGGCCAAAAATTCATCCACGAGTTGAGCATGCACTTGATGGGAGTGCCATGTTTCACCTCGGTGGATGAAGGAGTTTGCACCAGAGGTTCATTGCTAGGCTCACCGAGAAACTTGGGAGTGGTGACAAAATTAGGGGAGGCTGGAACTGATTCTGTCACTAGGATAGAATAAGTCAGCACGGGGCCACCTTTCAGAGAAGGTGGACTCCTCTTACACCCTCCATTGCTGGAGGGACCACACTCTACCTTATTCTTTTTCAGAGCAGGTGAACTTCCCATAGATGAAGCAAGGAGGGTTGAGGGAGAGGAGGAAAGAACCGTAGTGGATACAACCAAAGTATTAACCATATCTATAGGCTTTGGGAAAGGTGAGACATCTAGAATGTAAGTCAACTAAGGCGGCTCCACAAAAGGAGCAATAAACACCTGCACCTCTCCAGGTGCATGTGTGCTCACAACAAAAGCCAGAAGAGATTCAGAGCTAGTTTAGACAGAGGAAGAAGGGGGAAGAGAGGAGGACATAGTAGGAGGTGTTGTCACCTCCTCCTTTGTCTTCTATAAGGAGGCTTGCTTAGCTAGGAGATCCTTTCACCAGTGCTTACACTCGTGTGCAAGGCGGTTTTTATGACTCTTCAAACCAAAAGATGAAGCTTTCGAAGGGACATAAGGCTCCTGCTCAGCCATGTGAGTGTCTTCCATGGCCATTTCCAATGGAGGGATAGACTCCTGAATGAGAACAGGAGGAACAAGTTTAGAAATGATAGGAGGAATCGACTCTAGCGCTTTGATGGCGGGCCTCTTCCCATTCTCTATTTTAGGAACAAGAACAGTAGGAGGCCGCAGAGGCCAAGACAAAGAGCAATCTCAACGAGGGGATTTCAACCTTCCATATCGAATGAGACTAGGCTCTGTGGGTAAGACAAGAAGTTCAAACATAAGATGCTTGGCCTTTCACCAAGTGGGCACAATGGGATTCTCGCATAAGCACAAGATAGAAGCATTCGATACCACAACAGAGTGAGAAGAAGAATCGAGATGAACATCAAAAGAGGAAGGAGGATCTCATGATTGCTTCTCTTCTTCCCTTCTACGTGCCTTGGTGGCATCACCGTCAGCATACAAGACTGCCCTATGTGAAATAGCATAAGGTGAAGGAGGATATCTCACTTTCGGCCTAGTGTTCCCTTTCTTATAGTTTTGATATGTGTGATACAAGAGGTCTTTCCTAGGCAGGAGAGGACCAAGGGATACAAGCCAAAAGTAATCTAAGGTATAGCTGTCACGCGCAATCAGTGGTCTATAACCAATGTCATGGACAACGTGTACCGAACCTCCATGAATGAATATTAGACACTTGTGCACAACCAAAGGGACTGCATTCATAACTACCAACCAGAGGATGCCTAGCTTTTCTCTAAAGAGTTCAGACCTTGGGATGATGTCAAAATTAAGGTTCACAAATTTAGGTCCAATGAGGACTGATAGGACAATACTCCCTATAGGAGGTATGAAAATTCCATCTTGTGTGTGGACGATACTTGTAGGTGCATCAAACCCATCCTTATGCAGAAAGTTGATTAACATGATCTCCTTAATTATGATATTCACTTGAGATGTTGGATCAACGAGAAGACTTGCTACAATATTCCAATTTATCCTCATAGGAATGTAGAGAGGAGATGGTTCCCTATTAAAGCCCATCGGTAGGTCCTGTGAAGTGAAGGTTATGCTAGTACCATTGCTCATAGTCTGTGCAGAGGGAATAGGTTGGTTCAACAAAGAGGCCATCATGCACACTAATACTGCTTCTACAGAGCCTCCTAAGGTTTACAGGATAAGCCAGTGACCCGATTGAGGTTTTTTTACACAACATTGTCAAAATCTTTCAACTACGCTTACTAGGGGTTGTAGGTTGGGTTGCAAGGCGAAAAAATCACAACAATCACACCTACAACACTCCTAGGAAATGAGGAAAGGGACGTTCAATATCACAAAATGGAACCAAAATGGTTCACATCGAGTTCACCAAAAATGTAAGAGAGGGGGACCAACCACTGCAAGGCCCTAGGTCATGAAAGGCCAAGAATCCTATGGCTTCCCTAACTTAACTCAATTTAAAGGAAGGTTAGGATAGGCGAGATGAGAATGATGAGGAATATATTCTCTTCGATCACTCTGCAAATCTGAGAGGTGAAAGGAGACTAAACAATTCGATCTTTAGAGTCAAATCTGTATCTCAAGCAGCTCTTTGTTTGAGGACATAAGCATAGTTCTAGGATGACAACACAACGTGTTGGTGTCTCATAGGTGTGCTAGCATCCGTATGGCCAAAAAACCAAAGAGATAAGGTTATACTCTAAAATAAGGACTAGCAATCTAGTTTAGGAGTTTCTAGAATGATAGAATAAAATCAAGAAGTATGAAGTGCATAGACAAACATGATAAAGAAATTAGATTACCGCAAGGGTGACAAAGATGTTTTCGCACAAAAATCTTCCTGCCAGATTTGCTCCAAGATTTCTCCACTTGCACATAGAAAAGAGGGAAAATGTTGGGGGGCTATTTAGGGGTCTGCGTCAGTCAGACCCCCATTTTGGTGTTTAGGATAGGAATAATATGATAAAGAAGAGAAAACAAGCTACATAAACAAAATAACTACAAAACAGTACATGCTTACTCAACTAAAATGATAGAGAAGATAAGAGGAGCTTACCACCTTCGTCCAAAGTGCTCAAGGCTAGTGGAGGAGAAAAATGAGAGGAACTCAAGCCTTTGCTGCAATGGTGTTTGTCTTGCGCTCGCACTATCGAAGTGATATAGTGGTAGATTTTTGCTATGGAGTGTGAAGTGTTGCTACAAAGCTTGTGGATGCATGAAAAAGTGGAGAAAATATGAAGAGATGGAATCAAGATCTTGCCAAACTCCTCCAAAAATCCCAAAATAGATGAGAGAGTGAAGAATATGAAGGAAAGAGATGGAAACAACCATATTCGGGTTGGCCAGCCGAAGGAAAGAGTTACGCTTTGACTTCTAATAGGAAGTGTAACATCTCTGCAGACTCTAGCCACAAGAATCTGCCAGGGAGGTAAGCCCGTCGTGCGGATTTCCGCACACCACGTAGGTGTCCCCGATAGAAACACCTCCATTGACACTCATAATGGGCGCAAAGTGTGATGTGAACGGCGGGCTGAAGTGGAATTAATCCTTCGCCTTAGGTTTTCTAAAGTGTAAGGGGGGTAAAGGGGAACTTGTGTTAGGAGTGCAAATTCACGCCTATATAGTTAATTGAGAATTTATAATTTTTTTTAAAAGGTTCTTGGAAGAAAAATTTCCCTTCAAAGATGGGTATTGTGAATTAGTGCATAGCTCCATCAAATAAAATGAATGATTAACATTATACAAATGCAGCTTTGAAAATAAATGTAAATGTATGCACATGATAATATTATACTAGAATTATTCCATTCTTCATTCAAGTTGGTGGGCTCTACTCTAGATTATCTGGAGTATATTCTTCTATATTAGGTATATCCTCACAACCTATAGTCATTAATGGTATAGATATTTTTCACACTATTCTCAATGACATGGTGATGCTCCTTCAACTATAGTTGTAAGTATTTTAGGAACATGTTATTAAGGTTTCCAATTTAAACATGATGAGGAATCCTAATGCAAAGCTATATTAACATTAATAATAGTACATGAAGCAAGAAATTTATAGTTTAATATTTTCTCTATTTTTCTCTCACAACAGATAAAGTGGTTTGTGATAGCTATTTTCTTAGATAAAATCATAGTTGATGAGATCAACAATCCAAGTACTATGGATGAGCTTATGAATCTCTTAGGAAATATCAATTCATTTGTAAAATTACTAGCAAGGAAAATTATAGATCTTTGATTTTTTCATTTGATTTCAACAATTAGAATCAAGTGGCTTGTTGAGTGATTTAAATGATTTATCAATAATTAGATAAAAATGATTAAATTATGAAAAATGTGATGCTTTGGGTTGTCCTTGTATAAATATGACAACAATGTGTTGTTGCATAGTTTTATTACTCAAGCTTTCTATATTTCTTATTTGATTAGATTTTTTGAAGTTTGAACATTGGTTGTAACTTATTTTCCAATAGATTCATTTTCGTTGCTCACTTTTCTTAGTGGTATGGATGCTAATTATAATAATTAGAAAACAATTTTTTTAAATTGAACCATTTATATGTTCTACCACAAGAGTACCTTTACATTTTTTTTTTCATATCAACAATCTAACTGACAATCTCAAACATAAATGAAACATTACTTTTGAACACCATCCTTAGTAGTCGGGGCCTATAGACCTGAATAAGTACCTTTACATTAAAAGTTACATATTAACTTCATTTCTTAAAATTGTTATTAGTATTGGTATATTGTCCATGTGATAGATTTGTATTCAATTGAGATTTTGAACCTTAGAGCTTTGTAGACTAGTTTTTTAAATATATGAAGAAGAAGAACATGAACTAACTTAATAAATCAAGATTGAAACATGTCTCCCACAAATAGAAAACAACAAAATCCCAAACCCTTATTTTTTTTTCATTGGAAAATATAAATATTTAACAAGTCCATGGAAAATATACTATGGAAAGGCATGATTTACACTTCAAGCCAAGCACAACAACAAGACAAGCATTAGAAAACCCATAATTTTCTTTACAAAATTTACACTAGATGTTATATTTTAGAGGAAAACCAATTTTGCATTGTACTTATTTACAAACGAATTGTAATTGACATAAATAAAAATTAAAAATGTGGCCACATAAAAAAATCAAACATAATTAGCCGATAGGCTTTACCTTTGGGATCCCTAGTGCACAATGTGCCTGAATACTTGTCTCATGCCTGAGAACAAATTTAACCCACTGTAAACCATCTTCAAATCATAGTATGTCTGAATTGAACCAACCGCAAACCATGTTCAGGCACAAAAAAATTGTCAAGTCTATAAAAAAAATTTCATTTAATATTTTTCGTTGAAAATGCTATGAAGATCTCCAAATCAGATTAGATATCTGTAGCGCCCTAAAACACATATATTTTTAGATATTTTTTTCGTTTACTAAGTATAGATTGAAGTAGCCACCATAGGGAATTTGGTTTTACTTTGTCTCATTTAAAAAATGGCTAATGTGGTAGGGTTTTGTAAAATTTTCTTCCAAAATTTGCCCAATTTTCTCATCGGCATCGTTGAAAGACAACAAATTTGTGCAAAATCTTGAGGTAAGTCACTTGCCATGGTCTCAGATAATTTTAAGGATCACACTCATTATTAATTTTCAACACTTCAATTTTTATGGGAGGAAGAATAAAATCTCAAATTCCATAAAATCATGAGGAATTGCACAACAGATTGCGTGGAATAAGCTCGTTCATGCTTCTTTGTTTGCAGGTTTGTATTTTTCGCTGCACGCATAGGTTGAGTATTTTAAGAAACTCTAGCTCTTGGGTTCAAATTGCACAAAGCCATGCCATCTTTTCTAAAGCATAATGACATCCATTATTGTTGGTTTTAGAAGGCAGTATAAATCTAGAGAGATTTGGGGCATTTGAATTCCCCCTGCTGCTCATATGATGGTGTTGCAGGCGTAAAGGGATATTTTAGGGTTTTGGTTGGTTTAGTTTAGTGTTTTCCTTCTTTATTTGTGAATACTAAAGTTGGGTTGTGTCTCATAAGCTACTTTCTATTGCTTTGTGAGAATATCTTAGTTTTTATAGCTGTCAAATATTATTGCCTTAGGATTATTTTGTTGTGTATATCGAGGGGTTCTTCCGTATCTTAATTGCTTGTCATTTTTGTATGATGATCCCAGTATGGCTCTTCTTTTCTCCCCAATGTCACCAATATTGGTTATGGTATGCAAGGTGGTTTTTCCATCTATGACATACATTATAGCCATGTCCTTCTATCGAGCTCACATCCACACTGATTACAAAGAAAGTTCTAAAACACAAATTGGTAAATGAGAAAATAGAAACCTATTCCATGAAGGGAATATGTTGATCTGTATGTAAAATCCAATCTTCTCTATAGCAATTTATGGGTTAACCTTGCTAAATCCCCTCAATTTATTTTTTATGCACCCACTTATTTTACTTGACTGCAAGTGGTTATTTAAAGCATTGTTGCTTGTTGTTTCTATTTTTCCATCCCTTTTCACCCATCTCCATTCATATATGTTATCCTTGTGTTATGTTGTAAGAGGATCTGCAACTTCCATGTTCATCCTTGATAATCCACATGCCTTCAAATCTATATCTTTTGTCACTATTTCATTATGGAAGCTTCTTGTTTCATCCTGCAACATCATAGTGCTTGGCTCAAGTGAGCCTTCTTAGACATCAAGTAATGCCCTTTCATGCTCAATATATTCATGCTAATTTAAATTCCACAAATAAACAGAAACATCTTGAGAAAACACTGGTTCCAATCTCACATTAAACATCACTCTTCTCCATCTCGAGAATAGTTCCAATAATGGCATGTGTATTTTTTCTACACTCTTCAAGTGGCTTTAAAGTACTATTAATTGAATTCCCACAGGTCTCTTGCATAGGGATTGCAGCTTGTTGTTCATGACTGACAATTTTTGTTTGTGTAGCACATCACAATATGATGTGTACTCTCTTTGTAACCTTCTGTTTTAATTGAGATGCTATCATGGGACTTAGCTTCATTTATAAATGCGTAGATTGTCTCTAGAATGTCTTTGGGTTACTTTTTAATCTTATACCAAATACGCATTTT
Source organism: Sequoiadendron giganteum (assembly GCA_007115665.2). Taxonomy (NCBI): domain Eukaryota; kingdom Viridiplantae; phylum Streptophyta; class Pinopsida; order Cupressales; family Cupressaceae; genus Sequoiadendron; species Sequoiadendron giganteum. The sequence goes on along the minus strand of CM021108.1, from coordinate 58,990,666 downwards.
AATTTAAATCAAATCTGACTGTAATGTTTAAGATATGTGAACAATCATTTTAATATTTTAGTTTGTTTTCTTTATATTGATTGTATCATATAAATGGAATTGAATCTCTACCTAGCATTGTAAGCTTTTGGGTGTTCTTATGTAGGTTGTGAAAGTAAATTATCAAAATTTCAAAATACAAAATGGCAAACCACAAAACTGTCAGTCACTATACTCAATTGCCAATCTAAATTTTGAACTATGCTATTCTTTCGTCTAAAATTTTAATTTTTCTTAGCTCCATAACTAAGCACTTTATGTTTTGAAAAATTGAACTTGGTCTATTTAATCTTTTCAAAGAAGAGTTCTGATACAACATCCACTTTCAGTTCTTTAGGATTTGTCTGCTAAATTAATTTTGTAACTCTACTTTTTGGTCCAAAATCTAGTGGCTGGTCAAGAAAGGGACATAGCTTTGTACCTATTATTTTTTGGTTCGTCTATCAAAATTTCCATTTATTTTTATCAAAGATTTAGCCAAAAATTGTCAGAAATTAACTTTTCTCAGTTTCAAATTTAAAGGAGCATAGAAAGATAAAATTGCATTGTGAATGGAATATATTGTGTAATGATGTGATTTCAGGGTGAATGGTAGGAGAGCAGATGCCTTCTTTAGTAATACATAGAAAGGAAAAAGGGTCCTTTCAAGATATATGATGCATGGTGCCCTGTTAACCCAAATTTGCTTAGATATGAGGGAAGCTAACAAAATATGAAACCCCCCTATACTTGCTATATATTTTTTTGAGGTAGGTAGGAAAGCATCATATGTGCTACGTGTTATGGCGCATACTTATCCAATAGTCCACCCCTCTCTATATTTTAATGGGTGTCTCCCCTACCAAAGCGAAAATCCTTTACTATCACGTCCACTTAGGGAGCGCAAAAAATTATTGTCTCTTAGTGCTAGGAATATTGTGAAACTAGCTCAAAGGATAATATTTATATAGATAGAGGCATCGCCACAATAGTATAAGGAATGTAGAACTACTTTTTCTTCAAATAAGACATGGTTTCTCAAATCCATTTTGAAAAATCTGATTAGAACTTTGATAGAAATCATTGGTAGTATGCATTGCAATTTCCAATATTGGCTTGAAAATGAACTTTGATGTAAACATTGGAGAACTATACACTCATGTTCCTCATTAATAATGTCTTGACCCCCAATTCCTCCTCCAGAATGAAGATCTCCATTACAACATAATATTCACTTTCCTGAACACTTGATCCATGCTCATCTTATCCTTTGTTCTCTACTACAGAGTCACTATCACGGATGATAAATTTTCTCTCTCTATCAGTCCTTCTTTTTGTGCCTTTCTTACTACTACCAAATATAGGATATTTCACTTGCTCTAATTGGCTATTGTCCCAAATTTTCCCAGGTTACTTTCTATACCAATCCCTCTTTTTCCCCATTGTTGATTTTGAGCTATCTCATCCTCAATGTTTTTTATACACAACTCATTTGAATTTCTATCATATTTTTTTTCTCTTTCACTCTTCCTGATGGTTTTAAGACTTCAAACTGTCGATATTTCTCAATTTCTATAGAATCTTGCTCCTTTTTGGTGTTCTCCTCTCTCGCGATTCTTGCACTATAGGGAAGATCTCTACTAGAACATAAAAAATGACCTCCCTGAATATTCAATATGTGATCTTTTGATGTAATGGATTCTATCACAACACACTAATCCTAAAAAAAAACTATTTGTTGCTTCTTGTTACTCTCTTTTTGACAAACAATAAATTAAGCCTACTGTGATTGCCCGCTATCACTAATCCTTCTTGGTTTGTGTCTTTTAACACCGCCCCTCTTGATTTCCCTCTATAATTTTGATGAACAACACCCTTAATATTTGTTTTACATGACTCATTCAAATGTCCATGAGATGCATTGTGCTCTTCTACCTTTCCTAAAGATTCTATAACTTCATGTGGAAAATAACATTTTAATTGATCAATATAACTTCTCTCTCTCAATAAAATGAGTGGTCCATCCATCTCCATGGGGAGCATCAACCTCAATATTTATTCTACCTAACTCATTCAAATCTCCATGATATGTACTTTCTTTATCTGCATATCCAGGTGATCTTGAAACTTCACATTGAAAATACCATTTTGAATGACTAGTAGAACATCTATCTCTCTATTGACATACATTTATTCTCCTCTTCTATGTTCTTATGAGTCAAATTTTCTCCTACAAAAAGAGGTCTTCATCAAATTTTAACAGTACACCTCTCTGAGCATTTAACATGATTTCATCTGATCCTTTGAATTCTAGTACAAATCATGGACCCTGCAGACCTTTTCTTTCTAGCTCATCATTGTTCTCTTTTGTATAATTTCTATAGCTACCAATTGTGGAAGATCTCACCTATTCTGATTACCTCGCCAACAATGTTTCTTTCATGAAATTCAGTATCTAAAAATGATAGCTCAAACTTAAATGCTATTCATGTTTTCTTTAGACCTTCCCTTAAGTTTTCAAGTCCCCCCCATACAATGGATCTTCCAGTCTTATATAACACACCGTGCTTTCTTTTCATCTTATTAGAAAATATTGGATTGTGTTTCTCTAATAGGGAATCATGAACAAGAGTTCTCATGCAAACCTTCCCATGACCTTTGCTTCATGTGATTATCCCTATGCTCTTATCTCCCACATTATTTGAAGAAAGCCCAACATATTTTTCAATAATTTGTAAATTTGCTAAAAATATTCTTAACTATTTCATTTGTGCCATCATTTTTTTCTTTTATAGAAGAAACTACATTGTTGGATTATAATGGTATATCAGTGGTGTAAATTTGTGGAGTTGTTAATGTATCTAGCCTTTCAGAATTGTTTGAATCTAAAAGATCAACTATTTCATCTGCAGAGGGAACAAAACTTTATGCCTTTCCAAAAGAAATTTTCTTGGATGTACACGCAATGAATCTAATACTTCATTTAATTTAATAGTAAAACATATTTAAATTTTACCTTTAATTTCCTATCGGCTTATCCTTGAACCTCCTATGGGTGCAAGTGCTAGTTATTTAAAGAAAAAGAAAACTAGGAAAACGTAACAATACTAGAAAAGTGGTTTAATTTTTCCCCTCAAGCAATTTAATTGGTAAGTAATGACACAAGTGTGAAGTTTGAGAAGAAAATTCTATTTAATTCTTCTAGTGTTCTAATTCTCATTATGTTCTACTTAGTAAAAGCTGGAAGTGTGTCTCATTTGGAGTGCAAGTTTGTAGTTTCATATGGCATGATTTTGATAATTTTTTTAAAAGTTTACATTTGCTAATAAATCTGTGTGGGTTTCAATCTTTGATGCATGCTAGTTATGTGAAATACGCTACAAATTGTGAAAAATTGGAATTCAAGATTTACATTTAGTATGAAGTTTGAAAATAAAAATTTGATTAGTTTACTTTGAAAAATAAATTTTAGTTTCTTTTTAAAGAATATCACTATATCTTGATTTCATAATAAGTTGTATATTGATAGATCTTTATTCTTCTCTTTTAAAACAAGCTACTTGAACTTATAGAAAGTTGCATCTAAAAAATTATTTTTGACAAAAAATTAACAAAGAAGAATTTATTTTTTACTAGAGACTTAATTTTTTAAAACAAATCATATTTATAACTATCAATAATGAACTCAAAGAAATCAACCAAAACACATCTTTGAAACTAAACTAACTATATTTATGTTTTTCAAACCTTGACACTAAATTTCTTGTTAGCACTTGTCACATCTCCCATTTTCTTTCTTTTGGTATCTACCATCCAAATCTGGCATGGAATGCATCCATGGGGGATGGTTATAAAGAAAAAGTCTAAGATAGGTTTATCATTATTTGCAAGTCTAATGTGAGGTGAATTACCTTTAGGTTTATTGTTACTATTAATAAAATTATGGTGTCTTTTCTTTTGTTCAAGGGGTTAAATGCATCTTAAGCATGTACATTCAAATTTCATCGATCAACAAGCCTTTAGCATGGTTATTTTTTGTTAAATGACTATGTAAAGATATCCAAAATTCTTAGAATTTTGTTTTCTATATTATTTCTCTTTCTCAACAGATTCATTAAAGTCTAGTCTTCACCCAGTCATGGTTGGCTTGGAGATTCATAATGGATGAGTTGTTGAAATGCACACGACGACTAAGGGGGGGATGAATTAGTTGTATCAAATTAATTTATTTCTAACCTTAACCAATTCAACTTTAACTTTAATCTGTTATAAGTGTAAACATGAAATGCAAATAAAAGAAAGAAAACACCAGAGACACTAGATTTATGTGGAAAACCCAATGAGGGAAAAACCACAGTGAGGATTAGCTCATAATATAGTAATAATGCAATACCGAATACAGAGGCTCACTACCCAGATACAAAGGCTCACTTCCTACAGTGTGACTTACTGTCCAGAAGGAGGCTCACTACCTATAGAAAAAGAAAAGATAAATAAAGATCCACCACAAGGGTTCCACATATTCACAGCTTGATCAAAAGATTGTAGACACCATCAACTCACTGCTTTCAGGAATCTAACACATCAAAGTATTGCTGCCTTGATTATCTCTTGCACACTCACTTGTTCACACACTTCACTTGCTTGCTTTATTGATGTACAATTTACAACATCTTGATTTGATTTTATACCATCTTCAACACTAGAAACATTTTGCAAGGTCGGCTATACATCCTTTAATTTTCAAATTCAAATCAGTTCGGCTACTCAATATTCCCACAGTGGATAAGAATGAGAGAGGACCAATTATACATTTAATTAGGACCCAAAAAAAATCTTGGATCAATCACATGCTTCCTTAATTCGATGCAAAATATTTATGTAAAGTGTAGACACAAGGTTGACCAAACCTAATGAAAACACCAATGATCTTTGAAGTACGCACATCTCCAACAAGATGATCACAAGTGTATCACTCAACACGCTTCACCAAACATTTTACCATCTCTAAGAAACCTCCGAGTACTTCCACAACTATTGCAGCATTCTTCATTCATATAATGTTCTTCAACAGTCCAACCACACCAACCAACAACACATAGGAGCTCTAGAGCAAGTTTTCTAGAGTGCCAAAGAACAAGCACATTTGTTAGAACATAGAAACCATCAATATGAATCATTTCCTAGATCTGCAAGATCTAAATTAAAATGCCAAAAGATTGTGGAGCCAAAAAAATTCTCCCAGTCTACAAACAAATAGTTCTGTCAAACTAGTTCACACACCGGTGAGCACATCTTTCATTCTTCATCGATCCAGAAGCTAAAAATCAAAATATGTTATCCATTGAAGCTTATGAACACAACTACAGATCTTTACAGGCATAGGATCAACATAAAATAGATGCAAAGCACAATATCAAAGCACACTCAAAACACACACTTCAACACTACCTTCATTATTTCTTAAATTTTCTCAAAAGCACTTGGCAAAAACACAACTACAACTTCATAAATATAGCTCCATGTACTCTAAGCACTTCTACAGTATCTCAACTATACAAGTACCATCTGCAATCAACTTGAACTGTGTTGACATCAATGACAACATTAATGGCAACACCACCAAACACATCCATACTTGCAACAATCTCCCCCTTTGTCATTGATGGCATCACATGATGTGAAAAACCATCAAAGAAAACATACACAATATCCTACTTCTTCTTCAGATTAGACAACTTCCACAAGCATAAATTTTTCACATGACTTTGTCTCCCCCTTTGACATCAATGGGAAAGGAAATTCTTGTCATATAAATCTTTGTTCACTCCCCCTTAGGAATGCATCCACATCACATACTACAACAACGCACTTCTCTACTCCCCCTGAGGAGTAGACCTCAATCATTAGTCTAGATTAAAGGAATCTGTGAATCCACTGGACTGATGCACCTCAATGTGCACTTAGTTCAAGGAAGGAGGGGTAGTAACCAATAACTTCTCCATAAGATACTCAAAAGTATCCTTCAGAAGGGCCTTAGTGAATATGTCAAAAATTTGTTCTTTGGTAGGTACATGTTCAAGTCTAACTTCATTCTTCAACACCTTCTCGCTTAAAAAGTGATACCTGATAGATATGTGTTTTGTCCTAGAATGCATCATTGGATTCTTCAAAATATTTATAGCACTTTTATTGTCACAAAATATAGAGATAAGTTCATCACACAACACACCTATGTCCTTCAAGGTTTGCTTCATCCATAATACCTATGTACAACAATATGTTGTTGCACTGTACTTAGCTTCTATAGTAGATAAATAAACTGAATCTTATTTCTTACTCAACCATGAAACTAATCTTCCTCCAAGGAATAATGCACCACCACTTGTACTCTTATGGACATCTACACAGCCAACTCAATCTGTAATAAGATACATCAGTCCACCAATCATGGATTTGTACATGCTCTGATAAACTTTAGCAGATTCATCATCCTTACTCAGCTTCTATCTAGTTCCATAGGGGTACAGACTGGTTTGGAGTCATCCATTCCAAACTTCTTTAAAAATTCCTTAACATACTTAGATTGTGAAATGAATATCCCTTTGTTAGTTTGATTTACTTGAATTCCAAGGAAGAAATTCAACTCACCAATCATAGACATTTCAAATTATTTTTGCATCTCTTCTACAAATTTCTTACACATTCCTTCATTTCCACCAAAGATGATGTCATCAACATATACCACAACTATCAGTATTTTTTTTTCTCAACTTTGAAGTAAAGATTGTTGTCTGCGGACCCTTTGCTGAACCCTTGTTGTATCAAGTATCTGTCCAATCTTGCATACCGAGCTCTTGGAGCTTGATTCAGTCCATATATTGCCTTCTTTAACTTGCAAATCATGTACATTTTTTATGATAGCTGAAAACCTTTTGATTGCTCCATATAAAATTCTTCTTCCAATTCTCCATTTAGAAATGCAGACTTGACATCCATCTGATACACTTTGAATTCTTTATGGGCTAAAAAATGCCAAGAATATTAGAATGGCCTCCATTCTTGCTATAGGTGCAAAAGTTTCTTCAAAATCTATTCCTTCATCCTGTGTATATCCTTCGCATAAAAGTCTTGATTTATTCCTTACCACTTCACCATCTTCATTCAACTTATTCCTTAATACCCATTTTGAACCAATTACATTTTTTTTATAGGCCTAGGGATTCGTTCCCATGTCTCATTCTTTATCTATTGCAGTTCCTCTTTCATTGGTCTAACCTAACTTTCATCATTACATGCTTCATTCACAGTCTTAAGTTCTATCTTAGAAAGTAAACACAAGTTTACCTCAACCACTTTTCTTCTTGTCTTTACACCTTCACTTATGTCTCCAATTATCTGTTCCTCTAGATGATTTCTCTGTAAATATTTAGGAGTCTTAGATACAGTTTTGAAATCTCCTCTTCATCACTTTGTTCTTTCTCTTCCTTTTCTTCTTCTTGTACATTCTCACAAATAGGATCATCTGGTTCAATTTCATTTATTTCTACTAGTCTATACATGGCTTCATCAACTCTTACATTAGTACTTTCAAATATTTTCCTTAGCCTTTTATTAAAACATCTGTATGTCTTGCTATTATTTGAATATCCAAGAAAAATTCCTTCATCACATCTGGCATCAGAATTTACAAGATTCTCATCATCTCTTTTAATGTAACATCTGCTTCCAAACACTTTAAAGTATTTAAAAGTAGGAGTCTTAACAATCCATAACTCATAAGGAGTCTTAGTGTTGTTACCTCTGATTTGAACTCTATTAAGAATGTAAACACTAGTGTTAATTTCTTCTCTCCAATACACATCGAAAATATTTGCTTCTTTCATCATGGTTCTGGCAACCTCTTGAACATTTTGGTTCTTCCTTTCCACAACTCCATTTTGTTGAGGGGTTCTAGGAGCAGATTAATGTCTCTTTATGCCATGTTCTTCAAATAATGCATTAAACTCACCAGAAGTAAATTATCCACCTCTATCAAACCTTAAGCATTTAATTCTAAAGTTTACCTCATTCTCTACTCTTGCCTTGAATACTTTGAATCTATCAGGAGCCCGAGCTTTCTCTCTAAGAAAAGTAACACATGTCATCATAGAGTAATCATCAAAAGAGCATAAAATACCTGTCACCATTAAGGCTTCATGTTCTTTTAGGTCCAAAAAGGTTTGTATGAATTAATTCCCACATTCCCGTAGATGATTGTTCCTTTCCTTTAAAATCGCTTCTTGTTTGTTTCCCTAACTGTCAACTTTTGCAAATTGAATTTGAAGGCTTTGTGATTCTAGGTAGATCTCTCACAACTTCCCTAGAATTTATCCTTATCAATTTGTCAAAATTCACATGTCCCATCCTCTGGTGCCACAACCAACTTTCATTAATCTGTGAAACAAAACACTGACCATCACCACTCTTAAGTTGATAGATGTTTCCATGAGTTCTTCTTCCTCCTGCTACCACAGTTTTGAATCCTTTTTTGATTTCATAGGTGTTATCCTAAAACACAAGCTTGAATCCTTTGCTACACATTTCTCCAACACTCAAAATATTATTCCTTAAACCTTTAACATAATAGACATCGTCAGTACTATGTTTCCCATCAAAACTAATTGCTCCTTTACCAACAATCCTAGCACTAGAATCATCTCCAAACATAACTATTCCTCCATCATACCTTTCAAGTTTAGTGAACTTACTCTTATCTACATTCATATGATTTGAACACCCACTATAAATTACCCAAAAGTCTTCATCTTGTCTAGCATGAAAAGTAGTCACCGGAGTGCCTTCCATCTCATCCTTCTTGCTCTCCAGACTAGATTCCTTTACACATCTTCCATGATTAGTAGATACAACTTTATTTTCTACGGCTAGAAATAAAAATTCATCTTTATCTTCCTCAAAACCATACTCATCATCAAAATTTCCTACATCTTCCTTGACATATATGTTTTGCTTTTTCTTTTTTTGGTGATGAAGCAAAAAAAAAGGTGAAATTTATTTTCTCGGGGGGCTGCCACCCCTGAACCCGCCAAGGGCCTGGCCTAGCCCCAGACCCCAACAAGGATACATGAAGAGTGTACAATAAAAAAAAAGTGTATAGTATAGCATAATCAATTGCCACATACCAACAATCTCCCACTTGGAGACTGATCAGGCTCCACACCAACACAATCTCCCACTTGGAGACTAATCTTGGACAACACAACTACACTTACAGCTCCCATAGGAAATAAGCACCTTGGACCTTGCTGCTCTATTAAAATTTTAACCATGAAGAAAGACTGAAGCTGAAGAGGACCTCAGCTTCTCCCTTGTCACTACCTTTGTAAACATATCCACTGGATTTCATCTGTATATATCTTTTCCAGCTTTACCTATCCATCCTCCAATACTGATCGAATGAAATGATATCTCAGGTGTATGTGTTTGGTTTTAGAGTACAAAGAAGAATTATTTGCAAGATGTATAACACTCTGGCTGTCTATAAACAAGTGATTTTCAGCCTGTGTTTTTCCCAACTCTTCCATGAAGACTTGTAGACATATCATCTCCTTTGTTGTGTTTGTGGTGGATAAAGAAACCACCTTTTGTAACTGAGAAATCCAACTCATTGTTGTCCCACCAATTTTAAATACATAACTTGTGGTACTCCACCTGGTATCTATATCCCCTGCCAAATATGAGTCAACATAGCCTTTTAAATCTATATTAGAGCCCCCAAAACATAAACACATACTGGATGTACCTCTCAAGTACCTAAGAATCCATTTTATCGCATTCCAATGATCAACTCTAGGATGACTCATATACCTGCTAACAAATCCTACGACATATTCAATATCTGATCTCATGCATACCATGGCGTACATTAAACTACCTACAACTGAAGCATATGGTACCTTGGACATTTTTCCTTCCTCCTCTTGTGTCTTTGGACACATATCCTTAGTCAATTTTACATGACTAGGCAAAGGTGTGCTGATAGATTTTGCATTCTCCATATGAAATCTCCACAACACCTTTTCAACATAATTAGCTTGAGATAGAAACAATTTTATGTTTTTCCTATCTCTGGTAATCTTCATACCAAGGATTTGTTTTGCCGACCCAAAATCCTTCATAGCAAATGAATTTGCTAACTATTGTTTTAACTCTTTTATGTGATCCATGTTAGACCCCGTTACAAGCATATCATCAACATATAAACATAAAATAATGTAGCCATATTCACCTAACATCTTAAAATAAACACAATTCTCTGAATTACACTTGTTGTAGCCTTGCTTAGCCATAAATCTATCAAATTTAAGATACCATTGTCGAGGTGCTTGCTTCAAGCCATATAAACTTTTCTTCAATTTGCACACAAGTTTCTCCTTTCCTTTGACCTCAAATCCTTGTGGTTGTTCCATATATATTTCCTCTTCCAAATCACCATGGACAAAGGTTGTTTTAACATCAAGTTGTTCTAAATGAAAATATTCAACAACCACAATACTTAAAACAGTACGAATAGAAGTCATTTAAACAACTGGAGAAAATATTTCATCAAAATCAATACCCTTTTTCTGAGCAAATCCCTTTACAACCAATTTGGCTTTAAATCTTTGCTTATCTCCATCCTCCTCTTTCAACCTGTAAACCCATTTGTTTGGTAAAGCCCTTTTACCCATAGGCAACTTGTATAATTCCCAAGTTTGATTTTTCAGCAAGGAGTCCATTTCTTCTTCCATTCCATACTCCCACTGAACCTTGGTATCCACCTGCATAACTTCATGATAACACTCTGGTTCACCAGCATCAGTTAACAAAATAAAATAAAAAGAAGGAAAAAATATTTCCGGAGGTCTACTTATCCTTGAAAATCTCCTAACATTCACTGGAGTTTATGGTATTTCTTGTTGTTGTTCTTGTTGTATGAGGAACCACTTGAACATTGTTGTTTGTAATATCATCCAACACTGCATAATCCTTTTCTTTCTTCTCATGCTTTTGCAATAGATCTTTGTATAACAATTTCTCATTGAATATGGCATCCCTACTTCTCACAATTTTCTTATTTTAAAAATTCCAAAGCCTATAACCAAATTCATGAATTTTCCATATCCAACAAATATACATTTCTTTTATTTTGCATCAAGCCTGGTTCTATTTTCAGAATCTACATGTGCAAATGCTTCACAATCGAAGGTTTTGAGAAAAGAATAACTCACCTTCTTACCTATCCATGCTTCCTCTGGAATACCACAACCCAAAGGATTAGATGGACCTCTATTAATTAAATAAACAATAGTGTGTAATGAAGGATTTCTGCAAGATAGATTTGTTAGTCGTATAATGCATGCAATATTAAATCCAAACAAGCAATAGAATGCAAAGGAGAAAAATGAGAATAGGAAAGGAAAACTAGAACAAGCTCACCCATTGTTCTCTCCTCCATGGCTGATTTCCATTGCACCTCCTCAGCTTGTTGTGATGAAGAATGTGCCCTCAGATTTGTGTGAGCAACTCTATATTTGACTAGTCCTAAGCAAAACTTTGAAAGATTTGTATAAACTAAATGCAAATAAAAATTAATTCTAGCATGCAAGTAGCTAAAAGTAATAATAAGGATGCAAGAAGATAATAATAATAGATAAAATTAATCAAGACTGATAAGAAATTTCAAAAATGAGAACAAGATTGTCATTTTATAGAAAATGCAATCTTGAACGGATGGATGAGATGAGAGATTGAAAAATTCCCTAGAATCAATGGTTAAGATTCAAAATGACAACTATCAATTAGGGTTAGGGTAAAAATCCCCAAATGTGTGTACAAGATTTAATTTAGGAATTTAAATCAATGATGGAGAATAAACGTGACATTGAGACAAAATTAGTAAAAATCAAAAGATAAGAAGATGAGATTTTAGAAAATCAGTAATTTTAGCAATTACTTGATTTGTAGAAGAATATTTCCTTTTGGAATTAAATTAATTCGAATATGGATTTTGTGAGATAATAAGTAATTGATTTTGAAATTAATTACTAAAAGAAGAATCAGTTAACTATGTGAAGTCATTTTTAAATAAATTGTTTTATTTAAAAAGATGGAAATGTCACATAAGGCAATTAAATAACTAAGAATAATTATTTAATTTAGAAGAGGTAGTTAATTAATTAAATACATTAATGAATACATTTAATTAAAAGAGGATTTAGGAATTAGCAACATATTAAATAAATATATTAATATTTATTTAATAATCAGGGGGACATTAATGATAAATATTAATTAAATAAATTGAGGACTTTATTTAATTATGAGAAGATTTTGATAATTAGTGACGTATTAAATAAATATATAAGATTATGAAGAATGGAAAATCATGAATTAATCAAATAATTATGAATTATTTAGTTAATAGTTGAAGGTGGGCTAGAAACATAATTAAAATGTCATAATTATGTTAGGACGGAAGCTGGTAAAATATTGCTTGCAAGCCTTGGTCATTTTTATGTGTCTACATTTTCCCCTCTTTGTCATAATGTAGTTTATCGCGTTATGGAAAAGAAAACAAGTCCAGAATATGCCACAGCGAAGGTACGGAGTGCCTATGCCCCCTCGGGAAATTTTTTGAATTTTGACCCGGGGTCATAAAAATTTGGAATGTGTCCCAATTAATTCAATTAATGGCCAGAGGAACAATGGCGTGATCAGATTTGGTAGTGAAGGATGCTAAGCTAGCCAAAATGCCAACGAAAGATGGTCAAATGAGTCTGCAGTACAAACCTACTAGGTCAAAACCTTAATTTTCAGCCTATAAATAGGTTGAAAAAGCAAAACCAAGTGTCATTTGCTTATTTGCTAAATAGAATTTTTAGAGATCAGAGCCTAAAATGACGATGGTGATTCCTACGATAGACCACCGTGGATACCACGTGCGGACCTTCCAACCACCCGAGGGCGCAAAGGCACTGGTAAGAACCCTATCCCACTTGTAAATTTTTAAATTTTATGCATTTATGAGGGTTTGTAGGGCGTTAATTGAATGTGTTGCGACACAAAATTTGTCGCTTAAGCCACGAATGCCTTCGCGTTCGATGCATTTGATTGCGTCATGATGCAAATGCACCGGGTAGTTAGGTTTTTTTGTCAAAGTTCATATTTCCTAGGGGAAACAATGCAATTGTCAGATTGTGACGCAAGTGAGGCATTTTGCGATGCATCTGCAATGTTGCAACGCAATTGCGAGGCCAAACAACACAATTGAAAAATTGTGACATAATTGCCATATCGAACGACGCAATCATTGTTAGGTTGCACAATTTCTAGATAGGGAAACAAATTTGACATATTGTGATGCAACTGCCATGTGCAGAGCCACAAGTGAGGAATTGTGACACATTTGTAGTCAACGCGACACAATTGCAGTTGACCAAAGTTGACCAGTGTTGAATTTTTGCAGATATTAGTTTTAGATGCACCTTTCACTTCTGAATAGTAATAATCTGTCAACAATGTTGTCCCATGTGTGCTAACTTCTGTCTTTGCCTATGCAGAGACGACTTGTGCCGATTTATATGTGAGAGTTCAGGGTGGCGACATATGCCTTTAGAGACCATTTGAGCGACAGGGAGAGACAGTGCCTCATGTCATTGGGTTTATACTACATCACATACATGCCCATTATTTGGGCAAACAAGGGTTTGTTGATAGCTCTTTGTGAGAGGTGGCCACTTAGAGACTTGCTCCTTTCACCTGCCTACAAGATAGGCGATAGTTACCTTAGAGGATGTCTACCGTATTCTCCGCATCCCCATCAGTGGAGAGAGAGTTGTATATGATCCGCACCGAGGGTGAAAAGCCTTATTAGAGATGTATGAGGATGTCGGTGGTGCCCAGATGGGTATTGACGGTTACGAGATTGGTTGGGATGTTGTGGCCGACCAGTTTCCTAGATGGGACGCTATGCTTATGACCCTGATTGCTGGATTATTGATTCTAGATCGCCGTGGTCATGAATTTCCTATTGGATAGGGAGATGTATTAGTCCGTATGCGAGTTTAGAGGACTATTTTTGCTTGGGGGCCTTGTTTGTTGGCCATGCTATATCATCAACTACATGAGGTCATCTATCATCAGGGCCAGAGTATTAGTTGCAGGACTACTGTCCTCATGATTTGGGCATGGGAGTGCATTCCTATTTTTTGGCCACTAATACAGATGCAGGGATTGGGCGATGGGATTCCATATGTCTATTTGTAAGTGGGTTCAGTGAGTCAAACTCATGTTGGGGATATCGGTTATTGGGGTGATAGGATTGACACCATGATTAGCTTTGTGTGGAGGTCGTATAGAGATTGCAGTCAGTGGCCAGATGAGGATGGTCATCTGTCATTGTACAAATAGTTTTGGTATTTGATTGGCCGCATGGTTCAGAGCTAGCGGATCATAGAGATGTACCTACCCCAGTTAAAACTACGGTAGTTTGGGGAGCAGCAAGATGTGCCAGTAGGCACCGCAGAGTATGCACGGTCTTCCAGAGAGACCATATGGGGGCCGCCCATTGCAGTGATAGTGGCTGAGCAGTAGGTGGATGGTCTAGTTGCAATTCAGTGGATGTGGAGGGAGGTCTAGTAGATCTAGGAACATCTGTCGAGTTCAACGTCTAGTGGCAGATTCACTAGACTATCCCATTGATAGATCCATATGGTCTACTACCTATAGATCGGACATCAATCATCCCACAGATACAGAGAGGAGGTCGGGATGGAAGGGATGGAGGCAGAGATGGTAGAGGTGTCAGAGGGAGAGATGGAGGCAGGGGAGATAGAGGCAGAGATGGAGGCAGGGGTGATAGAGGCAGAGATGGAGGCAAGGGGAGGTAGAGGAGAGGGGGATGATGGGGGTGGCAGAGGAGGAGGGGATGGAGGATATGGGAGGGGTGTTAGGAGGAGGAGGGATGATAGAGGGTGGAGACAACCCAGGAGAGTTAGGCAGAGGGTGGGTGGTGTACCATTGTCACCCATTCATGAGGAGGGTGAGGAAAGAGAGATGCCAGCTGAGCAGGAGGTAGGGGAGGAGATTAGAGAGGGTGAGGAGGAGGCGGAGGTGAGGGCAGAGGATGTGGTCAGGGGGGGAGAGGAGGAGGTGGAGGTGAGAGCAAAGGAGGATCTATTTGTCAGGGGACAACCTCTTGATATAGATGTGGAGGAGGTATGAGGAGAGGAGGATAGGGATGAGGAGGAGGAGGAGGAGGAGGGGGAGGATGAGACAAACCAGAGGTTATGAGAGAAGATGATTTCCAGAGATGAGGAGAGTAACAGGTCACCCATTTTTCCTGCAGATTCCTCTATTGATCAGAGGATCACAAATCTTCAGAGCAGACTGGACGCAACCTTGTCTCATAACAAGGCCTTGGTATCAGAGTTAGAGGTTACCAGGGTGGAGAGGGATCGAGCTATCATCTAATGGAAGGAGTTAGATATGTGGGTGATAGAGTTTGTTGAGTTATGCGTAGGTCCGACAGGGGATATGGCTAGGGAGCTAGCCAGGATGGCAGAGAGCAGGGGGCAGTATAGGTTGTTATATGAGTAGGCTATTCCCTAGAGAGACGAGACCCAAGGTTGTTCCGATCCTACAATAGGACAGGCAGTGGTAGTCAGACACATAGCAGTAGCAGATCACACAACAGTAGTCATACCAGTGCTGGGGGGTCCACTGCATCAGGTCAATCATCATGCCATAGGTCACACAACTCTCACAGGAATTCGTTAGGCCATAGCCATAGGTCAGAGTATGGTAAAAAATCAGTTTCATCAGGACACCAGACAAAGCAGAGTCAGCCTCATGTTACTGAGGCCTCGAGCTCTCAGAGTCAGACTCAGGATAGCACGCCCATCCAGGTCACCTTCCACATGGTTGGTCAGCCACAACCACCTCACAGTTCACCTCCACGGGATGGAGGAGGGATATCATAGGACTAGTTTTTAGACACTTTCATATTTTGATATTCCATCCTGTGAGCTCCATTTTTGGGATATCATATGACTCTATCCTATGACATTACATTTTTGAGATTATATATATGTGATGCAGTTTTTGATGTGGCCTATATGGTTTTATGTGTTATGGTACTTTATGCTTTATCAGATGCTATGCGATGTTTTTATGATGCTATGAGATGCATGGATGTTATGTTTATGCTTATGAATGCAATTATGGATGTGGTTATGTATGTATGCATTGTGTAATGTGATGATGATGTGATTCTTATATGCTAATGAAAATGTTATTTATGATGCCTATATGTTGATGCAAATGATGGTTTTATGGATGGATGTAAATGATATCGTTATGTAATGTGAATTATGGTATTTGATTTATGCAAATATGGGATATAAATATGAAATGCTTGTGCAATCATGTATGCAAATTTTTTGTGTGTGTATGTCACATGATATCATTAGACAATGAGAGAAGAGAAGGTAGAGATTGATGTTAGTGCGAAGAAAGATACGCATGTTAGTACGTAAACAAAAATACTTCAAAGCTTTGCTATAGTTCTATCCTAGTTGTTTATCTTAATCATCATTGGGCGAAAATGTCATGATGGCCGACAAACACTATGATATGGTGTAGATCAATATTGTGCAAGGTCGAAGCATCACATAGATCAATAGCCACAGAAAACAATGATCATGACTCATATAAGGAACACAATTTCCCCTAGTCACTTTGTCATGACCAACTACTAGAAAAACCAAGCCAATCGTGAGATGTTGTTGCTTCTCTAAATCCTGATGTTAGGACATCATTGAGAAACTAGCCACATGATAGTAAAAAAAAGACAAGAAAATCATCGTACTATATCGTTGCCTCTCTAAATCCTGAAGTCGAGACATCCTGGAGAAACTAATAGTAGATTTATTACAAGAAGATAAGGATAATCATAATGATATGTCATTGTTCCTAAGACATAAGGAACTAATATCATGATAATCATAAAAAAGACAGATAAATTTTGCTAAGTGTTTGGTAAGTGTTTTAATGTCAAGTGTTTCCAAATGTCGAGCGATATCGAATTCAGGAAGGACACATCCTGAATGACGTTGATATCTAGGAGATCGATTCTTGGAGTTAGGATAATCCATCAAAATGCCAGATGATGATGACAATGCTTAGGAAGGACACATCCACAAGCATAAAGAAATGACGAGAGTTTCTTTTTAGAAGGATGCATCTGAAGAAAAACCCAAAATTTTTCCATGGTAAATTGTCTTGATAGAATTTGATTACATGTCATTGCTGACATTTTGAATTGAGTGGAAGTGCTGATGGAACAAATTGCTGATAAAATGATAGTTCGAGATTGACAGAAGATTTTCTTGATTTGAAGATAGTTGGACGTGTGAAAAATGTTGCCCCATGAACCCTAATGGACTGACCTAGTGTAGCCTCAAGGGCTCATCGGTTGATGGAATTTCCTATGTCATGCACTCAGAGACCTCGTAGTTCGACACAACCAATGACCTTGTCTAGAGGACAAAAGTTTGAATCATGATTTTATTTGACAAACCTAGAAAGACTGACCTAATGTCTCGGGGATTCAAAGATGAATCTTGCCTACGTGGAAATGCACAAAGACAACGTAGTTCAGACATGGACAAATGATTGATTGACGTGACTGATTGAATTGACCAGATAGATATTGACTTTGACTTTGTTTTTAGATTTTCTTAGGATATTTTCTGATTTATAGGATTTCTTTAGGACTTTTTCAGATTTTTAGGATTTTTTCAAGACTTTTTCAGATTTTTAGGATTTCTTCAGGACTTTTTAAGGATGCAGGATCATGTGCGCCACCCACTGCAATTACACGATAAAGGTCTTGCCCCTAGACACATCGGGGATTACCCGAGTCCAATGATATGGAGATAGGCAAACACAAGGCAACATGCAAGGATATGCAAGAGGTGATGTCAACCAAATGCTAACCATGGCCGGAATTGACAGGACTTAGGGCGAATGTCGTGAATGTGCCAAGTTGTTGTGATTATAGGAAGTGGAAAAAGGTTGATTTGAGTAACAATAGATGGAAAAGCAATGATTAACTATGTATGGCACCTGTTTGCTAGGTTTCACCATGGTACTTATCCAAAGCACCTATTTGCTAGGTTTTCACTATGGGATGAATTTATTTCTTCTTACTATTTTGCCATTTTTTTAAATTTTTTTTGTGTCACCAATATGCCTGTTTGCCAGATTTTCATCAAGGGGTGATTTTTTCTTTATTTTTCATTTTTTTTTGTATTTTTAGGTTTTTAGCCAAGCTCTCTGATGCTATGTGTAGAAATTTCTCAGATGTGAGTTGTTGATTGGTTCTATCAACTATTCTCCATCAGGTGTGGCCAACTGATAAGCTCCAAAATCAAATGCGGCAGTAATAATATAAGGAACGAGCCAATTAGCCTCAAGCTTGCCAGGATTTTCATGGTTCGCCTGATTTCTTGGGTTCTGCTCAAGGACCAAGTCACTAATTTTAAATTTTCTCACCATCACTCTTTTGTTATAGCTTCGGCAAAGACGATTTTGATATGCTTGTAAGTGATTTAAGGCATTTTTTCATCTTTCTTGTAGCATTTCTAGCTCATGTAGGTGATACTGTCTGTACTCTTCATCATCAATCATTCCTTTCAAGGAGACTCGAAGAGAAGTAATTTCAACCTCGATGGGCCATATGGCCTCAGATCCATAAACCAGGGAAAATGGAGTGGCTCTAGTGGGGGTACGAATTCTGGTACGATAGGCCCATAAAGCAGGATTAAGTTGTAGGTGCCAATATCGACCATCGTTAATGACGGTCTTCTTAAGAATGAAAATAATTTTTTTATTTGACGCCTCAGCTTGGCCATTACCTTGTGGGTAATATGGAGTGAAGAAATGGTGTTGGATGTGGAATTTCTCACAGAGTTCACGAACATCCTAATTTTTGAATGGACTACCGTTATTTGTGATGATGGATTGTGGGACACCGTACCGGTAGATGATGTAATTTAGAATAAACTTGGATATTTTCTTACCGTTGATGTAAGTGAGAGGGACGACTTCAATCCACTTAGTAAAGTACTCAGTGGCGGTGATTATGAATTTATGGCCGTTAGAGGAGGATGGATGGATCTTGCCCACGAGGTCGAGTCCCCATTGTGTGAAAGGCCATGGAGAAGTGATCGGCCTTAGTTCTTGTGTAGGTGCATGAATTAGGTAACTATGCACCTGGAATTTCTGACATGTTCTGACAAACTGAAGAGCATCTTTCTCCAATGTTAGCCAGTAGTATCCAAGTCCTGTGACTTTCCTAGCTAACATTGGACCACTTGAATGAGATCTGCAGATACCCTCATGTACTTCTCGTAAATTTGTTTGGGCATCATCAGAGTTGAGACATCGAAGAAGGGTGTTATCAAAGCCACGACGGTATAAGGTGTCACTAATGATGGTGTGTCTAGCAACTTTTCAGATAAAGGACTTTCTTTGGTTGTTGGAAAGGTTGGGTGGTAGGGTTTGGGACTTAAGATAATCATAGATGTCTTGGTACTAAGGTGAACTGGGACCAACAAACTCACAAAATATTTCTGAGTCTGGTATGTCATATGCTAGCATCAATAACTGTTCCACTAAGAACTCAAATTGTGACACATTCTTAGGGATGTCCAACAGAGATCCAATAGTAGTCATTGCATCGGCTGCCTTATTCTACATCCTGTGGATTTGTTCAAAGGAAATCAATTTGAAATACGCCAAAAAAATATCCACCATTTGTTTGTAAGGAAAAAAAATTTCATCCTTTGTGTCATAGTCATCATTCACTTGGTTGATGACTAATTGAGAATCCTGAATACGAGCAATGTTTGAATTTTCCATTTAATTGCAATCTTGAGTCCTATGACCAGTGCTTCATATTTTGCAATGTTATTTGTACAAGGGAAGGCGATCTGAAATGACTTAGGAATTGAATCCCCTTGTGGTTTGATGAACAAGATGCCAGCTCCCGAGCCATGACCAGTGTAGGACCCACCAAAATATAGTTTCCATGGTAAGGCTAATTCTGCATCAAAAATAGACTCATTGGGAAAATATGTTATCAGCAGATGAGTGGCTTCGATTAGCGCATATATAAGTTGACCTTCTATTACTTGACCTTTTAGTGCCTTGTGCTCAACATATTGTATGTCATATTCGCTCAATATCATGACCCACTTTGCCAAACGGCCTGTCAATGTTGCTTGGCTTAGAAGATACTTTAGTGGGTCAATCTTGGCTACCAAGTGTGTTTGGTGGCTCAACATGTAATGTCTTAGTTTTTGTGCCGCAAAGACAACTACAAGGCATGCACATTCAATGGTTGTATAGTTCAACTCATATCCTATCAGTGTGGGACTGATGTAGTATATGGCTCTTTCTTTTTCCTCATTGTCATTTTGCACCAATAATGCCCCTGGTGCATTTGTAGTTGCAGATACATATAGGATCAATGGCTTGCCTTCAATGGGAGGCATTAGGAGTTGTGGTGTTAATAGATATTCTTTGATTTTTTCAAAGGTTGTGTGGCATTTTTCTATCCACATAAAGGGAATACTTTTGCATAGTAGATATTGAAATGGTTGACACTTGTCTGCCAATTGCGCGATGAAATGGTGGATGGACTGTAGTCTGCCCTGAAGTGTTCACAACTCGTTGATTCCTTTTGGTGGAGGCATTTCTAGAATTTATTTTATTTTTGTGAGATCAACCTCAATCCCTCATCATGAATCTATGTATCCCAACAACTTGCCTGAAGTGACTCCAAAGACACATTTTTTTGGGTTCAAATGAACCTTGTAATCTTCGAGCTGTCTAAAATTTTTGTCCAGGACTTTGAGATGATCTTTCCGTGTCAAAGATTTTTCCAAGAGCTCATCCACATAATCTTCCATTAGGATATGCATCATTTCGTGAAAGATTGTTGTCGTGGATCTTTGGTATGTGGCACCTGCATTCTTTAAGCCGAAAGGTATGACATTCCAACAGTATGTTCCCCAAGGGAAAGTGAATGTTGTTTTGTGCTGATCCTCTGTTGCAATTCGTATTTGGTTGTATCCTGAGAAACCATCCATGAGGGATAGCATCTCCTACCCTGTTGTTAGATCAACAATCATGTCTATATTTTGTAAGGGGAAATCATACTTTGGCCAAGCCTTATTCAAATCTCTGAAATCTATGCGGATACAAATTTGTCTATTTGGCTTTGTGACAGGGACAATGTTGGATATTCAATCAACATAATCTATTGACCTTATGAACCCAGCATCCAGTAACTTCTTTAGTTTAACTTTTACCAGTAGTGCAATTTGTGGATGCATTTTGTGCAACTTTTGTTTGACTAGCTTGATTCCTGGGATTAGAGGAAGATGATGTAAAACCAATTCTGGATCAAGGCCTAGCATGTCAGCATATGACCATGCGAAATTTAGTTTCCTGTCTATGAAGAATTGTTGAAATTCTGGTTTTTCTTCCTTTGACAATGATGCGGCCAAGAGAATCATTTTGGGATTCTCTGGTGTGGCTACGTTAACTTCCATTGTGTCTTCAATGAGCATAGCTGATTTTTCCTATGTCACGGGAAGAAATTCCAATCCTCCATCCTTAGGCACCTCAAAGAGGTTTTCACCTTCAAATTCATCCTTTGTTTTTACTATTTTTCTGTTAGAAGGTGCCTTGCAGTTTTCACCTAAAGACATTTATTTTTTTGTTATATTATTTGTATTTTTACGACTGAAGGATTGCACAGTCTCCCCAAAGTAAGCTGCACAATCGAGATCAATGGAAAACCCTATTTTGTGATCACCCCATGGAATACTTCTCGAAGCCCCATGAAATTTGCAATTGCCTCATCATTATGAAAGATGTCCATCATTGGTGGTTCTTGCTAGTCCCAATCAATCAGCTGTGGGTAAACAAGGGAAATCCCATTGTTACTGTTGGTAAAAGATGGGGAAGATACAGAAAGTGTGCAAATTGAAGCCTCAAGTGTGAAGGAAAAGTTGTCAATTTCAAATTCCATGTCAGATGCAATGGATGGACCATACCTAGAGTCAGATGAGTCGAATTCAAAGTCATAATAGGGGATAAAATTATCAGCATCATGACTAGTGGTTGGCATTTCAGAAGCATGCATAGTAGGTTCAGACATGTTAGGTTCTTAGGTGGGCTCGGGAATGGGATGGGGTGATTTAGGTGTTGCCGATGACACCTTATGTTCTTCTGGATCCCAAGGAATGCTTACCCATTCCTTATTTTTGGAATGTCAGTCAATAGGGTCAATGTTGTACTTTTGTCAGAATTTTTCTTCAAAGGGGAGTTGACCAGGGTCCAAGAATAGTTCGTCAATGTCATAGTCACTTAGAGTTTTCTCAGATCCCTATTCCCATTCATTAGAGTCAATTTTGGTAAGGGATTCTTCACGTGTCTCAACACTTTCTGTAGCCATTATGCCCTCTCTTGAAAGTTCATAGGTACATCGATCGTTAGTTTCGATTTGGTTAAACCCTAGCCCTATGTACCTTGGTCTTGCATTTATGATAATAGGTTCCCTCCTTCCATTGTTGGCCTTTCCAAGACCACTTGTGCCATCAAAACCTAGTGCCTTGCATATATCATAGTATTTTCCATAGAGATGCACTGGTAGTGGAGGTAACTCTTCTGGGTCTTTGTAGATTCAGCTAGCTATGTCCATAATGACTTCATTACCCATATCACCCCACAGTGTGAAAACACTTTTTGGTGGAACCTTGAAATTTGTTTTGGGCTCGACAGCGAAACATGGTCTACCATAGATTTTAGGCAGCTTAGGTATTATGGTGATATAGTAAGCCATATTCAGTTTGAATTCTCCACAACCAAGGTCTTGGATCTGAAAGTCTTTAATTGGTATGGAGGCCGATGAAGATGGTGCGGCAGAAGTTGATGGAATGGAATATTTCATGAGTGTAGATGGGTCAATATATTTGAATGAGGTGGAAGCTAAGGCTTCTTGATTGATGGGTACCTGATGCTCCATAGTGGCTCACAAATTGGTAAAGTATTGAAATGGATTAGGATCTCCTGGGATAGTGATTTTAGTATCATCAAAAGGGAATTTCAAGCATTGGTGATATGTGGATGGAATGGCCTTTAGAGCATGAATCCAAGGGCGACCAAGTAAGATACTGTAATGTATGTCACAATCCAAGACTTGGCATGTTCTATCTATGATAACTGGTCCCACCTGGATTGGAATTGTAATTACGCCTTTAGAAGTGCGTTCATCATCATTGTATGCTTTGATGACAATGCTCTTGGTAGCATCTACACATGCATCAGAGAAGCCAAGAGCTTTAAACAAATTTAGAGAGCATATGTTCAATCTTGCTCCACCATCTACTAAGACTCGTATAACCTTGACAAAAACCTCAATGTGAAGGGCATCATTATGAGATGGTTTGGGCGAGGAATAGTCACTATCTGAAAAGGTGATGTGATGAGGTGAATTTAGATAGACGACCATATTCTCAAAGTGGTTAACATCAATGTTCGTTGGGATGGACAACTCTTGCAAGACTTTATCCAAGATGGCTTTATGTGTGGGTGAGATACAAAGTAATTCGAGAATGGATATCTAAGCGGGTGTTTTATCACTTGCTCAATAAGTTTGAACTCTGGTTTAGGGTTTGACTGTCTAGCAGATGGACTGAGTATGGTGATCTTAGGATGATGTGTAGAAGGACCTGGGATAGTGACCTTGCCTTTACGCATGGTGACATTGCATTCTGAGGCCTTTTTAATGGTAATGGTATTAACAAAATAATCTTCATCAGTAGTGCTAAGATTGTTAATAATGGTACCGCTGAGATAATTGTAGGAAAGACAGACATTATTGTAGGTAGCACAAATGTGATTGGCTTGATTATTGTTATTCTTTGTGCCAGACATGAGGAAGGTTTACCATGATCCTACAGTGGGTTCTTGTGAATAGTATGATCCACATTAGAGGTGAATAATTGACCGCCTAACTCAACGGTGTGATTTTAAATAAGGTCTTGTACCAAATTTCTCAACTGATGACAAGAGGAGGTTTTGTGCCCTTTGGCACGGTGGTAATCATAAAATGCATTGTCATCCCACCATGATGGCTTGAACTGACCAAGGTCATACGGTTTAGGTTCCTCCAATGTGATGACTCTGTTTTGGAGAATTTTCCTCAAGACAATTTTGATAGGTTCACCCAAAGGGGTGTATGTGCATTTTTGGAATTGTTGAGGTTGATGCAACAACCTTTGATTAGCTTGAGTAGGATTTCTTTGAATATAATTGGCAGTTGGTGTTGGTGTAGTGATAGTTTCATTTTGATTTTGTACTCCTTTGATGGTGAGTACATGACCTGTTGCATTTACGACTTTTACATCGACCACACCGTCATTGGTGATATGTTTGTTCTTAACCCAATATTTGGTTTTGTCATTGGAGCTACTTGGGTTATTATTTGTGGTGGTGTTGATAGTTTTTCCACCATATTTTAATTCTCCTTTGGTGATCAAGGCTTTCTCAAGCTAAACACCCTTTTCAACAAGGTCAACAAAGGTGGTGCAACAATGGACTTGTAAGCCATACCTTAGTGGTCCTAGGAGAGTTTGTACAAACATGGTGACTTTCTCCTTTTTAGGTATTTCTATCGGACATCTGCTTGCTAAGGTTCTCCATCTTTGAATAAATGGGATAAAAGTCTCTCTTGCATCCTCTTGGGCAAGTCTGCATAAGGAGGCAATGTCGATATCCATGTCAATGTTATAGGCATAGTTTTCAACACACTTGTTTGCCAGTTCATCCCATGTTTTGATTCCTTTAGGCAATAGTGAGAACCATTCCAGTGCATGACCTGTCAGACTTCTAGAAAAAAGTCTCGTGAGATATGTTTGCTCATATGCAATGTCCAGGCAACTAGTGGTGAATTCTCTTATATTTTCGATAGGGTTCATTTTGCCTTTGTATTTAGGAAAATGAGGTACCACGTATCCATGAGGAAAGGGTGGCATATACAAGGTTGTGTCGAATCGATATGGACACAAGTCATGTGACATGTAAGACTTTTTGTTGGATTGTTGCAAGGTCTCCACTTGCGTTTGAAGAGCACTGAGTTGGAGTGTGAGTGCTTCCACAATTGGGTTGTTGGTAGCATCACACATGTTGGTGATAGGGATGGCTTGAAATCCCACCTATTGTGATGAGATGTGTTGATTTGGAATTGGTTATCGGTGAGAAAAATGAGTGTTATGATTATGCAGTTGTTGGAAATGAGTGCTTTGATGAGTGATATGTTGTTGTGTATGGACTTGATAGACATAAGTGGGGATGTGAGATCCTATCACGTTGGACTGAATTTGAGGACCTTGTTGATGCCCAAATGGAGTGAAGGATTGAGGGCCTTGTTGATTTTGAGCTTGTTAATGCCCAAATGGAGTGAAGGATTGAGCGTCTTGATTGCCTTGCCCAAACAAGAAATTGTGGCCATGAGGAATGTCGGTGTTTTGGTTCACAGGAATGTTGGTATTAACCTATGAAGAATTAGGTTGGGTGCCTTGAATGAAAAATCTTCATTTATTTCTCCCAAAAGGGTTGGATGAGTTGGTTTCCATAGCATTTGATGAACCTAATAACAGGTTTGCTGATGTACTCATGGAGCTAGATGAAGTTCCAAAGAGTGTTGATGTCGTTGCACCCATTTTTTGTGAAGGGATGGTGGAAGTTTGTTGGGGGATGGATTGCGATGTGGTGTTGGTTTGGGTAGATGATACCCCAATAGATGTTGTGTTGGTTTTTATGGTAATATGACCAAGGGAGGTAGCATTGATGGTTTTGATGACATTTTGTGAAGAAGCTCCCATGGAAGGATAGTGTGATGAAGGATTGGGAGATGTTTCTCTAAGAGTGTTAAGATCATAACCCTTTGGTAACTTAGCCCCTTGGTCAAGGAGCATAGCTAGGAATCTGGAAGATTCATTTAAGACTACTTCTTCAACAAAAACATCAACTTTTGGGTGTTGGGCAGTAGCTAATATGTCTTCCTCAAAGACTTCCCCATTTGAGTCTTTGTGGATAAATTGTTCAAAAATATCTTGTGGAGCGGGTGGGATGTTCATCTCACTGAAAGGATTGATATTGGAATTTCCCATGTTATAAGAAGGATTGTTCATGTCATTAGGGAAAGAATCCATGCTAGTTGTGAAACCAAGAAATTTGGCGTCTTGTCCAAAGGAATCCATGAGTCTTTTCTTTTTCTATAATCTAGTTTCAACCATAAAAGTTTTGCTCAACTTTGGGATGATGGGGGACAATGATCTAAATATGACACTATGTTTTTGGGTTTTTTGGAATTTTATGAAATGCAAATGAGACCAAAAATGAGGCTAAAGATTCATGAATGCAAATGATGTGACACTAAAATGGAGAAGTTAAATGGTATGCAACTAAAGGAGCCTAAGATGTACTCACTATTGAGAATTATAAGGAGATGACAACTTGAGCAAACAAAGTTTTTGCAATGATTCAAGTTTGGAATACCAATGGACCATAAAAGGGCTAAAAGAGGACAAAGTGAAGTTTCCACACTAGACTATTGAGTGGGAAATAATTCACAAAAGATTGTACTAAATGACAAAGGGTAATTGGGTCCAATGATAGCCTACAATTGAATGCAAAGTTTTGACAATGGATGGTAAGAGTCTACTCCTAAAATCTGCAAAAAGTAAGTGTCTAAGGAGATGGTAGAGTTAACAATGCAACTAATGAAATGGAAAAGGAATCCTATTGTGATCCTAAAAAGAATAGTACCTATAATGCAATGTTGAGAGAAGTTAAGAAAATTAGTGTTTGGTTTAAATGGTAATAGTGAAGGAAGATTTGATGAAATTCTGGAAAAGACAAGTTTTTTGGACTTCAATTTTGACAGTGGGAAGATGGTTGTGAAGTTTCTGCAAATGCATCACAGTGAATGCATCACGACAGAGCAAATGCAGCTCATAATGGTGAATGCGGTTCTAGAGTTGGCGAATGCGACTCAGACTAGCAAATGTAGTTTGATAATGGTGAATATAGCTCAGAATGGAAAATGTGATGCAAGATGTTTCAAATATGATTTAGTAGAGCAATTGTGACTCAGAATGATTCAAATGTGTCTCATCAGAGTGATTGTGGCTCAAAATATATCGAATGCATTTTGACAGAGCGTTTGCATCGCAAGAAGCAATTTTTGGAAAAAAATAAATGTTTTTGTAGATTTAACCGGTTTTTTCTCAAATTTTTGATGTTCAATTTGTTGAAGTTTTCTGAAAATAGTTTGGCAAACACTTGGTGTTGTAAAATGAATTGAAAATAAACCAGATGGAATACATTGACAAAAATCCTAGGGCTACAAAGAAAGTATTCTTTTGGATCCCACTAACCACATATCCTTAGTGAATGAATTCAGAAGATTGGCCCCATGAGCTCCCCCTTATAGTGCAATGAATTCTGAGGGCAACCAAGCTTCCAACCTCCATGAAACTCCCATGGCAGATTGATCATTCTGCTAAGAATTGCGCAAGTGCAGGTGCCTTGGCAACGACCGTTGCTGCACCAAAAAATAGAAGGTTTTTGGATTTCTATAACAAAGGATTTAATTTGTACATCCATTCAAGTGGTCATACATGGTGCCAAGATTAAGCTCCATTAAGGAGGCACTCCATCCTAAAGAGGTTAAGCTCAATAAGGTTTTGGGGAGTAATACTTGGTTTGTATGACATATCTACATTTGTAATCCTAGGATTTCCCTTAGGAATCACATTTATATACTAGTCGGAAATAGCTAAGCTAAAGAGCTTCGTTGCCAGTTTGAGTCACTTTGGGGTGAGTACTTTTTCCCACCAAAGCAGGCCCAATTTTCTAAAGCTTAACAAAAGCGAACCAAAATATTCATAGTTGAATCGATCTTTGTTTAAAAACAAAGAGAGAGCACATGAATATTTTAGATCACACTCACATGGTGTTGTTTTTAAACCAAAAATAAAATGTGTACAAACAGAGAATGCACAAGGTTCATTTTATCCATTTGTAGTGTTTTTCAGACAAGGGGTTTATTTTAACTGTTTGTAGTATTTTCTATCTAAGAGTTAATTTTAAACCCAATGAAAAACAAAGTTTGTTGTTCTTTTTAACCAATATGCATTTGCATGTCTGTTATTTTTAACCAATGCGTGTAAAATGCAATTTATTTGAAAGAAATAACAAAGAAAATTAATTAAATCCAGCCAGACACATGCTATCACAAAAAAGATTAGTAACACAAGAAATCTATAACCTAGAAACAACAAAGAGAAAATAACTAAAACCAAAAGAAAAAGTTACCAGTATTTTGCATCGTAGGAGATCAAAATCAGCGCAACAGGTCTAATGCATTGCTCGGGAGATCAAATGCATTGCAACAGGTCGAATGTGTCACTTGCGGGCTCAAATGCGTTGCGACAGGTCGAATGCATCGCTTGAAAAAGAGAATGCCGTGCAACAAAGCATTTGCATCGCGATGACTATCAGTTGCATCAGTTCGTAGTCCTGTACCTACAAAATAAAAATGACGCCATACAAGAACCTACAAAAACGTGTTAAGGGGTCGGGTTCACCAATGTACAACTCTATATTTGACTAGTTCTAAGCAAAACTTTGAAAGATTTGTATAAACTAAATGCAAATAGAAATTAATTCTAGCATGCAAGTAGCTAAAAGTGATAATAAGGATGCAAGAAGATAATAATAAGAGATAAGATTAATCAAGATTGATAAGAGATGTCGAAAATGAGAACAAGATTGCCATTTTATAGAAAATGCAATCTTGAATGGATGGATGAGATGAGAGATTGAAAAATGCCCTAGAATCAATGGTTAAGATTCAAAATGACAGCTATCAATTAGGGTTAGGGTAAAAATCTCCAAATGTGTGGACAAGATTTAATTTAGGAATTTACATAAATGATGGAGAATAAACATGACATTGAGATGAAATTAGTAAAAATCAAAAGATAAGAAGATGAGATTTTAGAAAATCAGTAATTTTAGCAATTACTTGATTTGTAGAAGAATATTTCCATTTTGAATTAAATTAATTCAAAATATGGATTTTTTGAGATAATAAGTAATTGATTTTGAAATTAATTACTAAAAGA
Source organism: Sequoiadendron giganteum (assembly GCA_007115665.2). NCBI lineage: Eukaryota > Viridiplantae > Streptophyta > Pinopsida > Cupressales > Cupressaceae > Sequoiadendron > Sequoiadendron giganteum. Next base: position 58,961,339 of record CM021108.1, on the reverse strand, counting down.
AGAATCAGTTAACTATGTGAAGTCATTTTTAAATAAATTGTTTTATTTAAAAAGATGGAAATGTCACATAAGGCAATTAAATAATTAAGAATAATTATTTAATTTAGAAGAGGTAGTTAATTAATTACATAAATTAATGAATATATTTAATTAAAAGAGGATTTAGGAATTAGCAACATATTAAATAAATATATTAAAAAATATTTATTTAATAATCAGGGGGACATTAATGATAAATATTAATTAAATAAATTGACTTTATTTAATTATGAGAAGACTTTAATAATTAGTGACGTATTAAATAAATATATAAGATTTATTTATTTAATAAAAATGAAAAATGGAAAATCATGAATTAATCAAATAATTATGAATTATTTAGTTAATAGTTGAAGGTGGGCTAGAAACATAATTAAAATGTCATAATTATGTTAGGATGAAAGGTGGTAAAATATTGCTTGCAGGCCTTGGTCATTTTTGTGTGTCTACACAGTGTTTACAACCTCTGCCCACATGTTTAAAGGCAGCCCAACATGCAATCTCATAGTTCGTGCACGCTCCATTATTTATCTATTCATGCGCTCAACCACTCCATTTTCTTGTGGAGTCCTTGGAACTATTTTTTTCTTACGAATACCATTAGAGGATCAATAATATTCAAACTCTTTGCTGAAATACTCACCACCATTATCAGATCTGAGACATTTTAGCTTTTTACCTATCTCATTCTCAACCAAGCTTCTCCATTTTTAAAAAGTTTCAAATACATCATATTTATTCCCAAGGAAATAAATCCATACCTTCCTAGTTGCATCATCAATGAGTGTAACATAATACTAAGAGCCACTAAGAGAATATACCTGAGTTGGTCCCCATATATCTGTATGCACAAGCTCCAATTTCTCATCTTTCTTTTATTTCCCATCTTTGAGAAAACTAACTCTCTTTTGTTTCCCATAAACACAACTTTCATAGAAATTTGTATTAACACATTTTAGACCTGGTAAAATTTTTTTTGAATGAAGTAATTTAATACCTTTTGCACTCATAGGCCCAAGTCTATTATGCCATAGTGCTAATTCAAAATCCACAACAACTATCTGATTTTTTGCCTGCTGAACTGCAACAATTGTTCTTGAACATTGATTTTTATCTGCAATAGTTAAAGTAGAAGGAACATTATGACCTGTATAAAGATATAAGGTTCATACTTTCACACCTTTTTCTACCACTAAGGCACCTTTTGTAACCTTCCAATTTTTATCACTAAATGTAACAACACAACCTTCATCATCTAGTTTCCCTACAAAAATTAAATTTATTTTTAACTTTGGAACTATCCTTACCTCATGTAGTAGCGAATGATTCTCATTCTGCAACTTAATCTTGATTCTTCTCTTTCCAACAATCTGATAGGGTTTGTTATCTCCCAAATAAACCAGCCCAAAATCCCGTTGGACATAATCAAGAAAATAATTTCTATGGGGTGTAGCATGAAATGAAGCCCATGAATCTAACACCCAAGAATCATCAATATTGTCAAGGAAAAGAATCAAAGCATCCTCATCATATTTATTACTTACCACATTTTCCTTTTTATTTCCTTTGTTTTTGTCTCCTTCTTTATTTTTCCGAGACCGACAATATTTATTTAAATGACTTAGCTTACCATAGTACCAAACATCCATCTTGTCTCTAGATTGGGACCTTATGTCCCTTGATTTTCCTCGTGACTTCCTATGACTTCCATAATTTTTTCCTCTCCTTTATTTTGCCCTTGATTTTTGCAATAAAAAAACTACCTGATGTGGATTTTCCACTTGAGCTTTTCCTAAAAATTTCCACACTCAAAATAACATCAACAACATCATCAAACTTTAATGTATTCAAACCAGAAATATAATTGCTAACAACCTTTACGAAGCTATTCCATCTTTTAGGAAAAGAACATAGAATCAAAAGATTCCTAACTTCTTCATCAAAGTTTACTTTACTTTTACAAAAGTTAATTGAGTGGTAACCATATTAAACTCATTTAAATGATCAGCAACTGACCCACCTTCTACCATTTTCATATTAAATAAATGCTTCATAATAAATACCCTAATCAAAGCATAAGGCTTTTCATATAACTTCACTAGGGTTTCCATCAACTCTTGAGTTGTCTTTGTTGTTGTAATATTGAATTCCAACGATTGTACTAGGCATAAATGAATACTGCCAAGTGCCTTTCTATCCAAAGTATCTCAGTCCTCATCCGAAATTATTGTGGGTTGCTTGGTTTTCCCTTCCAATGGACGCCATAAATCCTTCTGATAGAGGTAGTCCTTAATCTGCATCTTCCATAACTGATATTTTTTCCCATTGAACTTCTCAACCTTCAACTTACCCTCATCTACCATTTCTCCCACTTAACCGTGAGACTCCCACTCAACCGTGAGACTTTCTTATAGATGGTAATCACAAACAACCCACTCTGATACCACTGTTAGGGTTAGAAAGAAGATATCTAACACGTTAAATGTAGATTTGAACAATAAAATAGAGTAATAAAACACACTTAGAAGACAACACAAAGAATTTAATGTGGTTCACCCAATTTGGGCTACATCCACAAAACTGTAGTCATCCAATGATTTTATTATCCAGTGCAAAACATATTATAATATCGTGAATAATACCATACTACAACTCTCCAGCCCAGTTGCTTATAACAAGCTTCCAAAAATTAGGGTTTACAAATTCAGCCTTTTTCTTTTTCGGTAATGAAGCGAAAAAATGATGATTTTTTTTTCTCGAGGGCTACCGGCCTCAGACCTCGACGAGGATACATGAAGAGTGTAAAGTACTAAAAAGTGTACAATATAGCATGATCAGTCGCCACATAGCAACAATAGGGATCTGCAACTTGTGCACCATCTGATATACCTCAAGTGGTTAAGATTTTCACCAAGGAACCAAAGCTCTGATACCAATTGTTGAAATGCACAAGACAACTGAGAGGGGGGTGAATCAATTATATCAAATTACCTTATTTATAACCTTAAACAATTCCACTCTAACTTCAATTTGTTATTAAGTGTAAACATGAAATGCAAATAACAAAAAGAAAACACCAAAGACACCAGATATATGTGGAAAACTCAACGAGGGAAAAACCACATTGAGGATTAGCTCATAATATATTAATAATGCAATACTAGATATAGAGGATCACTGCCAGAGGGCTCATTACTTGGATACAAAGAGTCATTACCTATAGTGGGACTTACTATCTAGAAGGAGGCTCACTGCCTACAGAAAAAGAAAGGATAAATAAAGATCCACCACAAGGGTTCCACATATTCACAACTTGATCAAAAGATTGTAGACACCATCAACTCACTTCTTTTAGGAATCTAACACATCAAAGTACTGCTGCCTTGCTTCAATCTTGCACACTCACTTATTTTCTTTATTCATGTACAACATCTTGATTTTCTTTTATACCATCTTCAACCCTAGAAACATTCTCCAAGGTCGGCTATACATCCTTTAATTTTCAAATTCAAATCAGGTCGACTACTCAAAATTCCTGCAGTGGATAAGAATGAGAGAGGACCAATTATACATTTAATTAGGACCCAAACAAAATCTTGGATCAATCACATGCTTCCTTAATTCAATGAAAAATATTTATGTAACATGTAGACACCAGGTCAACCAAACCTAACAGAAACACCAATGATCTTTGAAGTACGTGCATCTCCAACAAGATGGTCACAAGTGGATCACTCAACACGCTTCACCAGAAATTTTACCATCTCTAAGAAACCTTAAGGTACATCTGTAACAACTGCAACATTCTTCATTGACAAAATGTTCTTAAACAGTCCAACCAGACCAACTAACAACATACAAGAGCTTTGGAGCAAGTCTTTTGGAGTGCAAAATAACAAGCATTCTTGTCAGAACACATAAACCATCAATATGAATCATTTCCCATACCCGAAAGATATGAAACCAAATTCTAGAAGACTGCGGAGTGAAAACATTTATTCTAGTCCAAAAACAAATAGTTCTATCAAACTAGTTCACACACCGGTGAACACATCTTTCATTCTTCATCGATCTAGAAGCTAAAACTCAAAATATGTTATCCATTGAATCTTATGAACACAACTATAGATCTGCACAAGCATAGGATTAACACAAGAAATACTTAGCACAATATTGAAGCACACTCAAACCACACACTTCAATACTGCCTTCATTATTTCTTAAATTTTCTCAAAAGCACTTGGAAAAAACACAACTACAACTTCATAAATATAGATATATGTACTGTAACCACTTCTACAATATCTCAACTATACAAGTACCATCTATAATCAACCTAAATTGTGTTGAAATCAATGACAACATTAATGATAACACCACCAAACACATACATACTTACAACACGAGTTTCTAACTAGACTATGATTTTGAACCAGTTAAGGGTTCATAATAAGTTTATAATTGTCTTCACATTTTATCATATATTTAACAAAGTTTTATTTATCTATATTTATTTAAGCATTTGGCTATGGCCCGAGGGAGCCTAGGGCTATAATTTTTGTAATAAACTCAACACATAAGGATTTCCCCTATGCATGTGATTCGTAATTTTGTCCTAATATTTGGATTACACCAAATACCTATTGGAATTGGTTTTCATTGATGTCAACGATTGAGGAGACTATTGTGATGTCAACACTTGGTGAGTTTTTTGGTATTGGTTGTCAACACATAGGGAGATTGTTACACATTGTGAGATTAATGTTTAACATTAGTTCTCATTGATGCTTGTTTCTACATCCATTTTGAGTTGTGATTGGTAGTTTTAGCTGTATGTTGTTACATTCATGGTTGGATGCCATGCCTTGTTTGATGACAAGTAAAAATGTGTTGATTATGGTTGTTTTCAAAAGAGATAATATCATGATGATATATTAAGATGAGGATTAGAAGCATTAAGATGATGATTATAAGTGATATTGATGGTGGAGATAAGTTGATGATGGTCTCCAGTATGTTGTATGCTCTCTTTTATTGTTCTCAATGAAGTATGTGTTGCTGCAAGGAAGTTTTGGTTTCTGTAAGTTGGTGAAATTTTCTGTTTTAGGAATATGCTTTGAAGGCTTTTTAGGAGAATGCTCCACATTTCTCCACTGTTGAATATGTGGTCTTGTAGTTTGGGATTCAGTGTTTGTGTTCTATGGATATTGCATTCCTATCATTTTAGGTCACCAATGTTGTTGAGGAGGTTTCTATTGCTTGCTGTTTTTTGATAGTTTTGTTGGTTGTCTGGACTGGTCCAAAAATGCTACACATTTCTCCACATTGATGTTTCCACTCCTGCAGCTTGGTGTATGTTCTCTCAGTGCTTGTGTAGTGTCTCAATTTTGTTTTCATGTGATGATGTGTACCATAAGTTGATTTATTAATGTTCTAGCTCATAGTTGTGTATTTTGTGCTTCTAGGATGAAGTATTATGTATTTGTTTAGTTTGCAGTGGTTTTTTGTGGAATGACAGTGTCGAAGAATTTTTTGAAAGTGTTGTTGGATGTTCATAAGAAATCTCTCTATGATTTGCACTTCAATAGTTGATCTCTTTGGTGTTGCATATTATGTTGAGTTGAATTTTTGGGAAACTTGTGGATACCTAGCCAACAAGGCTTGTTCTCTTTCTTGTTCTATGTTCTTGGGGGTTTTCACTAGAATATGAAGTTTCTTTAAGATGTATTTGGGCCCTAACCTATCTTGTTGAGAACCACATTGAGAAAATTTAGTTGCAAGTGTGTTTTTGGGTTGACTGGTTATGAGTTGCATGTTTCATCCTCACATTTCCTTGTTTCTGACTTGGGTTGATATGTACAAGTGTGTGTGGTTTGAGATCACATTGGAAGATGTAATAAGATTTTTTTTTGTCCTCTCTATCTTCTCGATAGGACCACATTATTTTTTTGTGGCCAAATTCTTGAAATCATTGTTTATATTTTTTTAGTCGACCTAATTGATGTTTGAGATCTTATGGATGATATAAATGCAAGAACATTTCAATTGCAATATGTGTAGGAGAGTGTGGATATGTATGAAGAATTTCAAAGTAATGATTTGTGAAAAGAAAAGGGAAATGAGCTTTAACGCCTCAATCAATAGAGAGTATTGTTGATAAATGTTGTGATTCCTAAATCTTCATGTATCTTGCTCTAAGATAGTGAATCTTATTAGGTGCTTATAATTTGTATCTTTCCCTAGGGTTGTGCACCTTAATATTGCTAGTCTCTTGTATGCTTCCCTAAGGTTGTGTGCCTTATCCTGCAAGTCCATAGGTAGTGAGCCTTAAAATTGTAATCCAATAAGCAATGATCTCCTATATTGAGAGATTTCTCTTTGTGGTTTGATGGAACTTTAATTTATGTTCTACAAGTTCCATCTGATCTTGCCTATGTCTCTGGTTCTACATGGTGTTTTTGCTATAAGGTGTTTTGGAAAGTCTAGGGTTGGGGTTATACATTTGTTTCCAAGTATTTGTGTTAACCTTACTTTCTTATCTTATACCCTACCTTGGATCTATTTGGTCGTTACTTTTGGAGGAGGGTTTTAAAAACAACTTGAGTCCCATTAATCCATCTAGGTTTGGTCCCCTTATGATCCATCATTATATTTTCCTTTGCTAGACTTTATTTCAACCTAACTCTAGGATGGGACTATATTCCCCTTTTGAAAACAGCTTCATGTCATTGTTTTTTGTCGACCTAGTTATGCCCCCTCTTGGTTTAATAAATGTTTTATATTTTGCAAAGGAGTGATTTTTCCCACCACATGGTTTTGGTGGATCACAATATCAAAGGAGGGTGCCACTTGTCACATCTGGAGAAGCCGAAGGAATGTTGGGAGTACTTTAACATATTCAGCTGACTTTAATACATTAATTGACGAGTTACTAAAATAGGTGTAAGATGCACATGCTTTAAATGGACGAAGATGTTTTAATCTCGGTAGGTGAGATGCTCGATGTTTAAGTTCAGAGTTGGTAGTTGTTTTGAATGAGCAGGATTATTGATGATTAAGATCTATGGTTGCCCACCATCGCGTGATTAGAAGTTGCAGGGTGGTTACTGATTGCAATATCAAGGGAAAGGTGGCACATGGATTTCCTTGGCGATGCAAAAGATGGTGGGCCATTTGCCATGGTGGAGGTCATGTCAAATTGATTAAAAGGTAGTCGTTCGATGATCCAGCCAAAATGAAGGATCAATGGATAATATTCAAACCTTGCTTCAAATGTGATTGGAACCATTGGTGCAGCACGTGAGTGAAATTTAATGGCGGACATGAAATTTTTTGGCATGATTTGATTGAAAAAAAACCATTATTTTTCCTATTCTATTGTATCACAAATCATTCAAGAAATTTCACAGAGCAGTCTTAAAGCTGAGGATGAATTCATGAGCTGTTGTAGTGAAGAATTAGGGCTTCTACGAGCACAAAGCCGTAAGTTAAATTTTGCATCTCCTAGTCAAATTGCAGTCCCAATTTGGGAAATTTTGTTGTGTGATTGTTGGGAAGTTCATGGACAATAATTTTAGGGTTATAAGTGAGTTAAATTGTTGGAAATCACAAAGTACTTGTTTTTGTAGTTTTGTATTCTCGAGAAGCCCTAGCTTGTTTAAGGTTTGAAATAAAAGGAAGGCCTAGTTTTCTCAGGATGACACCATTAAAGCATCATTCCAACCAGATTCAATTTTTGAATAGAAACTTGTATGATGATTTCCTATATCAATTGTCGTTGTCAACAAATGATAGGAAGAGGGGGCTGGTCCTAATGCGAGGAAAATCCCTTGGGGGGGGGGGGTTAGTGTATAATTATTTTAATATAGCCAATGCTAGGGTGCCACTTAAGGGTTCAGAGATGTTCAGACTATGGTTTGGACAAAGAAATTTGCCTCATCCTTTTTCAAATGGCTGGATTTATGACATGGGGAAATTGGTAGTTCTAAATGTGTTACTTGATGCTAATTTTCTCAAGGTCGTGGCTGCAAGGTATGATCCTATCACACAAGTGGTTAGGGATAATGATGGAAGGGTTCTGCTAAGTATTAATACAGAGGAGTTTTGATAGGTCTTTGATTTGAGTGAGCCCAGTGAATTTTGGTCCCTATTGATCTGGAAGGAATGAAACGGGACTATGGGAAGATGAAGTCCCTCTTCAGAGCTAAGACGCTCCCACCTCATTTGGCTAGGGCGGGAGAGATTCAAGTGTTCATTTCAGCCCTAGTGATCAGGAGCCTTTCAGACTGGATTTTTTTGCCAAGCATTTCTTGGCTACTTTCTATTCATTATGCCAGATTTTGAGTTTTAGCCCTAATACAGTGATTCCTATAGCATTTATGTTCATGGGGGTGCAGATACAACACCCAAATTTATCTGTGGTATATGATTTTTCTCCTTCAATGGCTGAGAATATACAAGAAGGGTTATTGAAACTGGAACAAAATGATACAAGCATTCCCTTTTATTGATACTCTATGCCTATGCACATGTTTTTGTTAAAGAATGTTGAGTTTTTCTCTAAGAAAATGAGATTGAATCAATTTGTCAATAAAGAGAGGCTACTGGTATAGGTGTGGACTGCTGACCTTTCATACAATAGAGAGAATTCCACTTATGTATAGTTTGACAATTAATTTGCATCAAGACTGAGAGCCAAATTGATGGTGAATTTACCTAGGGTTCCTGAAGAGTTACATGATTTTCTCAGGCCCAAGGGAAGGAGGCTTGATTTGAAGACTTTCCACAATTAGGGTGACATTATCCCATACCCAATCATCACTATCTTGAGGGTATATGGTTTTTAGGGGACCCCACATATATTACCTTATAATGTGCCACCAAGGATTGGATTTGTTGAGGTCATGTGGAAAATTGGATGCATTCATGAAGACAACCTCATTGGAAAGGGTAAGGGGACTTTCTACCTTGAGTATACGGTTGTGTCTGATTTTGTTATTTCAAAGGGGGCTGGGTGCATTTTGGAAAATTCTTTGATTTATACCATTTATGTTTTGGTCCTAGGAGGCAATATGATCTTGAGAGTTTCTTTGCTTTGTTTAGACAAAGAATAAAAGGTGCTAAGTTTTTTCATGAATTCAATTTCCTTGAGGACCTGGTTAGAAATGAATTTCATTTGAATAAGCAAGAGTTAAATAAAGAGAAATGGGTAGCTTATGATAAGCTATTGGCTATATTACACAAGATGGATCCAAAATATGATCCATTAATGGAATTTAGTCCTTATCATAAAAAGATTGATTTTTTGATGGAGAATTTCAAGGAAATCATGGGTATTCTGATGACCAAGAAAATAAATATGGAGTTGGAATTGGGTATACAGGAGCAATATGCAAGGCCATTCAAAGAAAGGCCAAATTACCAACCTCTAGACGACAAGCCTATTTACAGAAGAAAAAGGGATGACAATAGTGATGAAGAAGAAAGAGATAGAAAAGGAGAACACGTAATGAAACTGCATGAACAACCAAGTTCACATCTTAAAACACCTAGGGCTATACAAATAATTGATCTTGAGTCATCACCTGAGAGGAGTCCCTCACCACCACCATCATCACTACGCCCCAAGAGGTGAAGGATCGAATCGTCCTAGGAGTACTTGGTGGATGAAATTATTGTTACTGACCAAGATATGCAAATGGGCATGCCTTCCCCTCCACGACCAGTTGAGTTAATTTTATCAGACCTAGACATAAAGGGAAAATGTGTACAGGATGCAAGAATGGAGGATTGTAAAGAATTTTTTGATGATGATGCTTTTGTGAAATCACTAGTCTTCTTGCAACTGGTATGGAGGATGAAGTTGGAGGAGTATTAAGAGAAGTGGAAGAAAAGAAGAGAATAGAGGCCTTACAGGTCAGATCAAGAAAATGATGATGAGGTGAAGGTAGAAATGATGAATGAGTTTAGGAACATCACTCTAGGAGAAGGGATAAAGTTGGTTAATCAAGTTGGTGTCTTGATTCTACCTGAGTGGGATATTTCTGATGTAGTGTCTTTTGATGCTATTTTGAAGTCCAAGCATCCCCTCTAGAATTCAGAAGAAGTTAAGGCAACATTGCAAGACCTTGCCTTTAGTGAGGAATATGAAACCTTGGCAATATGGGCTTTGGCCCCACAAGGAAGAAATCCAAGTATAACTAACATTAACCCAAATTTGAGGGGAGGATTAATAATAAAAAGAGCTTCAGAGACTTCAACCACAAAGGCTACAAATTTAATTGTGAATGTGGCCAAATTGGCACAGAAGACTGTAGAGAGAGAAGAAGCTGAAAAAATGAGTCTTATGGTAAAGTATAACTTTATGATTGAGGAGCATAATAAGGTGTAGCAAAGGAATATTGAGCTACAAATAGAAGTGGAAAGGTTAAAGTGCAGGCAGATTGGGGAAGCATCAATTGCTCCTGTGATTAAATCATTGCCTTCCACATTAGGTTCATTGCTTCCCATTTCCCCCATTGTTTCCACACCGGGATCTTGAAGTTAGACTCCTTCCCTTAGTCCCACATTGGAACCAAATGAGGAGGAATTACAGTGCTATGTTGATCCAACGAAGAAATAGTTAATGCAGAAAATTGTAGAGCTATAGGAATCTCTGAAGGTAAGTGAGGAGAGGGTATCTTCAAGACAAAAGGAAATTGTTACTGCTATTTTGCAGCATTTGAATGAAAAGGTTGATGATAGGTTGTCAAGTTTATATTCTTCTTATTCTTTATTACTAGGTGCAATAAATAATATTGATAGGGATCAGGAAGTAGCAATACCATTAATTGAGAAGTGGATCCATAGGGGAAATGATTTGGATGTAATGTTTAAGGCCTCAAGATTTTATATCAATAATAGGCCCCAGTCATTAAGACCTACTCAGGTGTTGGTTAAGTCATTGCAAGGTTTTCAAGCCCTACCAGATGAATTGAGTAGGAAGATAAAGGAATTGGTAAAGATTTTTGATGATTGGAGCAACACACTGCTGCCTGACATAATTGATGAGCAAGGTAATATAAGGTAACTTCACCAATGACAAGATTTGGCTAATAGGGTCATCAATGCTCAAAATATTTTAATTTTTGATGACTCAGATTTTGATCTATTAGTGAGTTGCATGGATAAAATTATTAGCACCGGTTCATTCCTTGAGTCTTTTGAACGAGAGGCAAACCAAGTGGTAGTTAAATATACATCTTACAGTGTCAAAGTAAATGAGGTAATCGGTTTTAAGTGGCCAAGTGATGAGGAATACCAGTAGTGGGTGAACACATATTTAACTGAGGAGGAGTAAAATTGGGAGTAAGTTGCTAACAGTTAATCAATCAACTGTTGTAGTTATAAAAAAAATCTAGCTTTTTTTGGTGGCAGTCTAAGCGCGAACTTCTTGAAGATTTTTTGCTGCTGGAACAAGAAGATTCTTCGAGGGAGGTATCTATTGTAACCAATTTTTCAAATTGTCACAAAGCGGTCCAAGTGGATGGTGACATGTGTGCTCTCTGGCCCGATGCTTGTTTGCTCCTTCATTTTCTATAAGAAATATTTCAAAGCCAGAATTATGGGTTAGCAAGTTAGAAGGTTTTGGTTGAGTCTAGGTGAAGTTGAAGAGCAATTATAAAGTCTGATAGTTATAGAGAACATGCAAGTTAGGTTTTGATTCATTTTGTTGTAGGTTTTGAATTCATGAAGATATAATGTTTTATGACAGTACTGGCATTTGAATTGAATTGATAAATTCAAGCTCATGTCTCTCCTGTGTACAAGCATATTTGAATTTTGAATAAAGTGATCAAGGGTTATTTTGTTCATTTCACTGTTGTGGTGTGTGAAATTCTTATTTTGGCTTTAATTCAGATTTTGAAAGGTACTGCATTGATCATGGAATTAAAAGACACAAGACAACCCCCTACACTCCATAGCAAAATGGAGTTACTGAAAGGTGGAACAGGATGCTGATGGAAAAGGCAAGGAGTATGCTGAGTGGTGCTAGTCTGGAGTAGAAGTTCTGGGTTGAGGCTGTTGCTACAACATGTTATTTAATAAATATATCTCCTTGTTCAGCTCTTGTTGACAAGACACCTTTGGAAGCATGGTCAAGCTAGAAACCCTCACTAAGGCATGTCCGAGTCTTTGGCTATGAGGCATATGTTCATGTGCCAAATGAAAAGAGATCTAAATTGGATAACAAGGCTATGAAATGTGTTCTCATTGGCTATGGAGTTGGTGTGAAAGGATACAAGCTTTGGAACCATGTTACTGAGAAGGTTTTGTATAGCAAAAGTGTGATATTTCATGAGCTGAAACCTTTAGTAAGTGATCAACAACTTGAGACAAATCAGAGTGACAAGAAGAAGGATGTAGTTAAGATTCCCAAACTCCAGAAAGGGAAGATTTGCATGGTGTACCTGAGATTGAGGAGAGCTCAAGTAGCTCTAGAAGTTATGATGATGAAGAACAACCTCAACCTCTAAGGAGATCTACATGAGAAAAGAGGCAACCAGTAAGGTATGGTTTCTCTATGTTAGATTCAAATTGTGCTTATGCTTTAATAACTAGCATTGATGAGCCTAGGACTGTGAAAGAAGCAATCAACATGGCTGATTCAAAGTCATGGCTCAAAGCCATGAATGAGGAGATGGATTCCTTGAAAAAGAATAATACTTGGAAGTTGGTGCCATTGCCAAAAGGGCGAAAGCCTGTTGGCTGTAAGTGGATATTCAAAAGGAAGACAGGCCTTGATGGCAGTGTGGAGAATTATAAGGCAAGACTGGTTGCAAAGGGTTTTTCCCAAGTTGAGGGAATTGATTATGGAGAGATCTTTTCCCTTGTAGCAAAGCTGACATCCATCAGATTTTTGTTGCCATTGGCAGCTGTGTATGACTTTAAAATTGAGCAGATGGATGTGAAGACAACATTTCTCCATGGTGAGCTGGAAGAAGATATTTACATGTCCCATCCTGAGCATTTTGTTGAAAGAGGCAAACAAAATTTGGTTTGCAAGTTAAATAAATCTCTCTATGGTCTAAAACAATCTCCTAGAATGTGGTACCAGAAATTTGACACATTTGTCTTGTCAATTGGGTTTGTGAGATCAAAATATGATCATTGCATTTATAATAAATGTGAGAATGATCGTATGCTTGTTATTACTTTGTATGTGGATGACATGTTATTCATTGGTAATAGGAAGACTATGATTTCTGACCTTAAAACTCAGTTGTCTGCTAAGTTTGAAATGAAAGATCTTGGAGCAGCAAGGTACATTCTTGGAATAGAGATAACCAGGGATAGAACAAGAAGAAAGCTTTGGCTCAGTTAGAGTAAGTATGTGAAAATCGAAGCTATTTGTTTCAATCATGCAAGGATTGAAACTATCTACTGAAGACTATCCAAAGTCTGCTACTGAGATGGAGGACATGACCAGTGTGCCTTATGAAAGTGCAGTAGGTAGTTTGATGTATGCTATGGTCTGCACAAGACCAAACATTGCCCAAGCAGTGGGAGTTCTAAGCTGGTTCATGGAAAATTCAAGGAGATCACATTGGGATGTTGTGAAGAGAGTGTTTAAGTATTTGAAGAGTACTTCAGACTATGCTTTGTGTTACCATGGCAGTATTGTTGCATCACAAAGGACTCTTAGCATTTAGGGATATGTTGATTATGATTGGGCAGGGGAGATTGACAGCAGAAGATCCACCAGTGGATATACTTTCATGCTTAATGGTCGAGCAATCAGTTGGATGAGCAAGTGACAAGTTGTAGTTGCTTTATCCATAACAAAGGAAGAGTACATGGCAGCAACTCATGCTTGCAAGGAGGTAGTGTGGCTGAGGCATTTGTGTTCAGACCTTGGATTTAATGTTGGGCAGATTTCAATTTGCTGTGACAATCAAAGTGCCATTTTTCTGGCAAAGAACCCGACCTTTCATGCCAGGACCAAGCACATAGATGTGCAATATCACTTTGTGAGGGATATGGTTGAAGATGGCAAGGTTAGCTTGGAAAAGGTTGACACCTTGAAAAATGTTGTAGATGCCTTGACAAAGCCGGTTAGCACATATAAGTTCAGATGGTGCACAAAATCAATGGGCCTTGGGGCCTATGCTAGATAGTAAGGTTTGATGTTTTGAGGGAGCTGGAAGTGTTCACCAAGTGGGAGCTTGTTGAGAAATTATGTCTCAACTTCCAGCTTGAAGTCCTCATTTTCTTGCCTTCGTGAAATTTTGTGTTGTTTGCGAGTTCTGCCGGAGGCGGAACCGTGATGGAACTTGGAATTGAACCTTTTGACTAGTTCTGAGTTTTTGTTCCTTTTCATCTCCGGATCCGATTCCTATCATTTGTTCTCTTTGCTTTGCTTCGTAGGTTCTGGTGGAGGCAGAACTGGATTCAGAATCTAGCAATGTTCGTTTGCCATGTTCCCGTTTTTGTTTCTGTTCCGACTCTGGATCCAATTCCTGCTTTTGTGATCTGGTCCTTCTGACTATTTGATTTTTTTCTCGGGATGGTTTCCTCTTCTTCGTTCTAGTCTAGGTTCGTTGTGCGGTTGGCGGAGGCGGAATCGGAATCGGATTGTTTCCTGATCTTGACCCCTTTTTCTGGTGAAGTCGTATTTCTGTTCTCGGTCCGATTTCGGCTTCGACTCCGATCGTTTGGTTTTCGATCTTGTTTTGACTTTGGGTTGACTTCATCCAGTCAGATCTATCTCTGACTTCCTTTTCCTTGCACTGGGTGGAAGCAGAACCGAATTGGTTCCTAAACCTGTAATTTTGGCAGGGTCTTATTTTGTCTCCCGTTCCGGCTCTGGCTCTGCCAGTGTTTGAAAGACTTGGAATTCTTGGATGTGCTCCATGTCTATTTGACTATTTTTGTCATCCTGTCAGTTGCGATAGGAAATGGGGTTTGGACACATGTCACCTATCTGAATTTTGATTGGACGGAAACCAAAATAGTTATTATGGCAGTTGGTTTGTCAACCAAGGGTGGCGAGCTCAACCAGTTTTTTGGTGATGCATTGAATGTATTGGCGGCTAGTTGCAGGGAAATCTGTCAGGTCCGATCAGTTGTGTGATTTGAGGATTGACTTCATTGTTGTGCAGGACTGATTTGAGTCGACTAAATATGTTGGTGAGATACACTTTATCTCATAAGTTGTAGAACAGGTTGAAGTCGCGGGTTGAAGAGTAGAAGAAGAAAAAGGATGTGAGTTCTTGAAGAGAGGTGGTTAGAACTGTAGGTTGTGAAAACTTTGTAATAGTGAATCCGAATCTCACTGGGTGATTGTAAGTTATACAGAGAAGACTGTAAATTGTATGTATTTGTTTTCAATGCTGTAATACAATAGTCTTGACTTTGTGTGGTGGGTTTTTTACTTAAAAAGGTTTTCCCACGTAAAATCTCTTTATCAATCTGTGATTACTTTGTTCTTTTGTTATTTCTTTTATTGGTTGTATTTCATCTCAAGTAGTTTTAGAAGCTATTAGAAAAAAATTATGCTTCTCTCCCCTGTTGTATTGGCGTTAATGGAATGTATTTCGCACTGTTGGGTCTTTAGATCCACTTTCTATTCCCTTCAAAGTGGTATCAGAGCTTGGATGATTGTGTTATCCTTGTTAGGGTGAATTAGTTTTTTGCACTAATTCTGTTTCAGTGGGAGCCTTACATTGTTAAACCTATTTCTGTTTTGAGATGGCGAGTACATCTGGTAGAATAGATTTTGAGAAGTTTAATAGCAGCAACTTTGAGTTATGAAAACTCAAGATAGAAGACTTGCTTGTGGATAAAGACCTCTGGATTGCAGTGTCTGGAACTAAGCCACAAAGTATGACCCAAGAAGCTTGGGATCTTGTTGATAGAAAAGCAAGAGGATTGATAAGACTAAGTCTAGTCGATTATGTACTCCTGAATGTTCATGAGGAGACATTTGCAGCTTCATTGTGGAAGAAGCTTGGTGATATTTATTAGGAAAATTCTCTGGTAAACAAGTTATTCCTGAGGAAGAATTTGTACTCCTTGAAGATGGATGAAGGTGCATCTACTACAGACCATCTGAACTCATTTAATATGAGTGTTACTTAGCTGGAATCTGTAGGTGTAAAGATTGAGGAGGAGGATCATTGCATGCTCCTGTTGTGTTCATTACCTGACAGTTGGGATCATCTTATGATGGCGATTGGAAGCACTACTGCTGCTTTCAAGATGGAAGATGTTATTGCCTCATTGCTATCTGAAGAGATGTGGAGGAAATCTTCTGAGATGGCCAAAGAGGTAGCTCTTGCTGTTTGAGGTAGAACAAAGGAGAAAGGCAAAAAGAAAGACATTAAGTTGAAATCCAAGTCTAAAGGAAGATCAAAGTCTCTTGGTAAAACGTCCAAGGTGAAATGTTGGAATTGTGGGCAACCTGGCCATATCAGGAAGGATTGCAAGGAGAAGAAGAAGAAGAATGATTCTGACAATGAATCTTCTCAAAGTGATGCAGATGCCTTTATTGTAGCAACCTTGACAACACAGGCATCAGATGATGTCTGGTTGGTTGATTCAGGTGCTTCTTTTCACATGACATCCAATAGGGATTGGTTCTCAAAATATGAGAAGTATGATGGTGGAAAGGTATACTTGGCAAGTGATTCAACGTTGGAGATTGTTGGCAAAGGAAAAGTCAAAATTCAGTTTCCTGACAGGAGAGTCAAAGGAATTGGTGGTGTTCTACACATTCCATGTTTGGCTCGAAATCTTCTCTCTGTTAGTAAGTTAAATGATGTTGGTGTAGAAGTTTCTTTTTCTAATAAGGGATGTAAAATGGCTAGAGGTGCAATGGTGTTAGCTAAGGGTGTTCGTACTGGCACTTTGTACAAGCTGTATGCACACCCTGTTCTTTGTAATAGTGCCTCTGTAGAGTCATATAATTATGCACCTATAGAGAAAGATGACGCCTCTTCTCTGTCTACAAATGCTTTGGAGGTAAAAATCCTTGCAGAGAAGACCATGTTATGGTATCATAGACTTGGTCACATTGGTGAGAAAGGTTTAAAAACCTTCAAGAATAAATACCTTGTAGAAGGGCTCGATGATTGTAACCTTGAAGTCGATTTTTGTGAACATTGTATCTATGGAAAGCAACACCGTGTTTCTTTCTCCTCTAGTCCTCACAAATCTTCTGGTATACTGGATTATGTTCATTCTGATGTGTTTGGTCCAGTTAATGTTCCTTTGTTATTGAAGTCTAGATACTATGTTTCCTTTATTGATGACTGTTCGAGAAGGTCATTTGTATACTTACTTAAAAGTAAATCAGAAGTGTTCAGTCATTTTAAAGAGTTCAAATCTTTGGTAGAAAATCAGACTAGAAGAAAAATAAAGTGTTTTAAGGACAGAAAATTGAGGTGAATTTTGTTCTGCAGATTTTGAAAGGTACTACATTGATCATGGAATTAAAAGAGACAACACAACCCCTACACTCCACAACAAAATGGAGTTGCTGAAAGGTTGAATAGGACACTGATGGAAAAGGAAAGGAGTATGTTGAGTGGTGCTAGTTTGGACCAGAAGTTCTGGGATGAGGCTATTTCTATAGCATGTTATTTAATAAATAGATCTCCTTGTTCAACTATTGATGAGAAGACACCTTTGGAAGCATGGTTAGGCAAGAAACCTTCACTAAGGCATGTCCGAGTCTTTGGCTGTGAGGCATATGTTCATGCCAAATGAAAAGAGATCTAAATTGGATAACAAGGCTATGAAATGTGTTCTCATCGGCTATGGAGTTGGTGTGAAAGGATACAAGCTTTGGAACCCTGTTACTGAGAAGGTTTTGTATAGCAGAAGTGTGATATTTCATGAGCTGAAATCTCTAGTAAGTGATCAACAGCTTGAGACAAATCAAAGTGACAAGAAGAAGGATGCAGTTAAGATTCCCCAAACTCCAGAAAGGGAAGATCTACATGGTGTACCTGAGACTGAGGAGAGCTCAAGCAACTCTAGAAGTTCTAATGAAGAAGAACAACTTCAACCTCTAAGGAGATCTACACAAGAAAAGAGGCAACCAGAAAGGTATGGTTTCTCTATGTTAGATTCAAATTGTGCTTATGCTTTAATAACCAGCATTGATGAGCCTAGGACTATTAAAGAAGCAATCAACATGGCTGATTCAAAGTCATGGCTAGAAGCCATGAATGGGGAGATGGATTCCTTGAAAAAGAATGATACCTGGAAGTTGGTGCCACTTGCAAAAGGGAAAAATCCTATTGGCTGTAAGTGGATATTCAAAAAGAAGACAA
The DNA here is from genome assembly GCA_007115665.2 of Sequoiadendron giganteum. Lineage (NCBI taxonomy): Eukaryota > Viridiplantae > Streptophyta > Pinopsida > Cupressales > Cupressaceae > Sequoiadendron > Sequoiadendron giganteum. The sequence goes on along the minus strand of CM021108.1, from coordinate 58,942,983 downwards.
GCCTTGATGGAAGTGTGGAGAAGTATAGGGAAGGACTGGTTGCAAAGGGTTTTTCTCAAGTTGAGGGAATTGATTATGGAGATATCTTTTCCCTTGTAGAAAAGCTAACATCCATCAAATTTTTGTTGTCATTGGCAGCTGTGTATGGCTTTAAAATTGAGTAGATGGATGTGAAGACAACATTTCTCCATGGTGAGCTGGAATAAGATATTTACATGTCCCATGCTGAGCATTTTGTTGAAAGAGGCAAACAAAATCTGGTTTGTAAGTTAAATAAATCTCTCTATGGTCTAAAACAATCTCCTAGAATGTGGTACCAGAAATTTAACACATTTGTCTTGTCAATTGGGTTTGTGAGATCAAAATTTGATCATTGCATTTATTATAAATGTGAGAATGATCATATGCTTGTTATTACTCTGTATGTGGATGACATGTTATTCATTGGTAATAGCAAGACTATGATTTCTGACCTTAAAACTCAGTTGTATGCTAAGTTTGAAATGAAAGATCTTGGAGTAGCAAGGTAAATTCTTGGAATGGAGATAACCAGGGATAGAACAAGCAGAAAGCTTTGGCATAGTCAGAGTAAGTATGTGAAAACCGTTCTAGAGAGGTTTAGCATGAATGATTGCAAGCAACTAGTTGTTCCAATCATGTAAGGATTGAAACTATCTGCTGAAGACTATCCAAAGTCTACTACTGAGATGGAGGACATGACCAGTGTGCCTTATGGAAGTGCAGTAGGTAGTTTGACGTATGCTATGGTCTGCAAAAGACCAGACATTGCCCAAGCAGTGGGAGTTCTAAGCCAGTTCATGGAAAATCAAGGGAGATCACATTGGGATGCTGTGAAGTGAGTGTTCAGGTATTTGAAGGGTACTTCAGACTATTCTTTGTGTTGCCATGGCAGTATGGTTGCATCATAAAAGACTCTTAGCATTCAGGGATATGTTGATTCTGATAGGGCAGGGGACATTGACAACATAAGATCCACCAGTGGATACACTTTCATGCTCAATGGTGGAGCAATCAGTTGGATGAGAAAGCAAAAAGTTGTAGTTGCTTTATCCACAACAGAGGAAGAGTACATGGTGGCAAATCATGCTTGCAAGGAGGCAGTGTGGCTGAGGCGTTTGTGTTCAGACATTGGATTTAATGCTGTGTAGATTTCAATCTACTATGACAGTCAAAGTGCCATTTTTTTGGCAAAGAATCTGACCTTTCATGCCAGGACTAAGCACATATATGTGCAATATCACTTTGTGAGGGATATGGTTGAAGATGGCAAGGTCAGCTTGGAAAAGGTTGACACCTTGAAGAATGTTGCAGATGCCTTGACAAAGCCGATTAGCACAAACAAGTTCAGATGGTGCACATAATCAATGGGCCTTGGGAACTATGATAGATAGTAAGGTTTGATGTTTTCAGGGAGCTGGAAGTGTTCGCCAAGTGGGATCTTGTTGATAAAATTATGTCTCAACTTCCAGCTTAAAGTCCTCATTTTCTTGCCTTGGTGAAATTTTGTGTTGTTTGCAAGTTCTGTCGTAGTCAAAACCAGGATGGAACTTGGCATTGAACCTTTTGACTAGTTCTGAGTTTCTGTTCCTTTCTATCTCTGGGTCCGCTTCCTATCATTTGTTCTCTTCGCTTCACCTCGCATGTTTTGGCGGAGGCGGAGCTGGATTCGGAATCTGGCAATGTCTGTTTTCCATGTTCCCGTTTTTGTTTCCGTTCCGACTCCGAATCCGATTCCTACTTTTGTGATCTGGTCCTTTTGGCTGTTTGGTATTTTTCTCGAGATGGTTTCCTCCTCTTTGTTCCGGTCCAGGTTCATTGTGTAGTTGGCGGAGGCGGAATCGGAAAGGGATTGTTTCCTGATCTTGACCCCTTTTTTCTGGTGAAGTCGTATTTCTATTCTTTGTCTGATTCTGACTTTGACTTTGGTCGTTTGGTTTCCGATCTTGTTTTGACTTCGGGTTGACTTCCTCCGGTCAGATCTGTCTCTGACTTTGTTTTCCTTGCCATGGGCAGAAGTGGAACCGAATTAGTTCTTGAACCTGTAATTTCGGCAGAATCCTATTTTGTATCCCATTTCGGCTCCGGCTCTGGCAGTGTTTGAAAGACTTGGAAATCTTGGATGTGCTTGGCGTCTGTTTGACCATTTTGGTCATCCTATCAGTTGTGATAGGCAATGGGGTTTGGACATGTGTCACCTATCTGAATGGTGATTGGACGGAAACCAAAATAGTTATTGTGGTAGTTGCTTTGTCAACCAAGGGTGGCGAGCTCAACCAAATTTTTGGTGATGCATTGAATGCATTGGCGGCTCGTTGCAGGGAAATCTATCAGGTCCGATCAGTTGTGTGATTTGAGGATTGAATTCATTATTGTGTAGGACTGATTTGAGTTGATGACATATGTTGGTGAGATAGACTTTATCTCATAATTTGCAGAACAGGTTGAAGTCGCGGGTTGAAGAGCAGAAGAAGAAAAAGGACGTGAGTTCTTGAAGAGAGGTGGTTCGAACTGTAGGTTGTGAAAAATTTGTAACAATGAATCTGAATCTCTCTAGGTGATTATAAGTTATATAGAGAAGACTATAAATTGTATGTATTTGTTTTCAATACTATAATACAATAGTCTTGACTTTGTGTGGTGGGTTTTTTACCTAAAAAGGTTTTCCCACGTAAAATCTCTTTATCAATCTATGATTACTTTGTTCTTTTGTTATTTCTTTTATTGGTTGTATTTCATTTCAAGTAGTTTTAGAAGCTATTAGAAAAAAATTATGCTTCTCTCCCTTGTTGTATTGGCATTAAGGGAATGTATTCCACACTGTTGGGTTCTTTAGATCCGCTTTCTTTTCCCTTCAAAGTGGCATCAGAGCTTGGCTAGTTGTGTTATCCTTGTTAGGGTGAATTAGATTTTTGCACTAATACTGTTTCAGTGGGAGCCTTGCATTGTTAAACTTGTTTCTATTTTGAGATGGCGAGTACATCTGGTAGAATAGATTTTGAGAAGTTTAATGGCAGCAACTTTGAGTTATGGAAAATCAAGATAGAAGACTTGCTTGTGGATAGAGACCTCTGGATTGCAGTGTCTGGAACTAAGCCACAAAGTACGACCCAAGAAGCTTGGGATCTTGTTGATAGAAACACAAGAGGATTGATAAGACTAAGTCTAGTCGATTATGTACTCCTGAATGTTCATGAGGAGACGTTTGCAACTTCATTGTGGAAGAAGCTTGGTGATATTTATCAGGAAAATTCTCTGGTAAACAAGTTATTCCTGAGGAAGAATTTGTACTCCTTGAAGATGGATGAAGTTGCATCTGCTGCAGACCATCTGAACTCATTTAATATGAGTGTTACTCAACTAGAATCTGTAGGTGTAAAGATTGAGGAGGAGGATCGTTGCATGCTCCTGTTGTGTTCATTACCTGATAGTTGGGATCATCTTGTGATGGCCATTGGAAGCACTACTGCTGCTTTCAAGATGGAAGATGTTGCCTCATTTCTATCTGAAGAGATGTGAAGGAAATTTTCTGAGATGGTCAAAGAGGTGGCTCTTGCTGTTTGAGGTAGAACAAAGGAGAAAGGCAAAAAGAAAGATAATAAGTTTAAATCCAAGACTAAAGGAAGATCAAAGTCTCCTTGTAAAAAGTCCAACGTGAAATTCTAGAATTATGGGCAACCTGGCCATATCAGGAAGGACTGGAAGGAGAAGAAGAAGAAGAATGCTTCTGACAATGAATCTTCTCAAAGTGATGCAGATGCCTTCATTGCAGCAGGCTTGACAACACAAGCATCAGATGATGTCTGGTTGGTTGATTCAGGTGCTTCTTTTCACATGACATCCAATAGGGATCGGTTCTCAAAGTATGAGAAGTATGATGGTGGAAAGGTATAATTGGCAAGTGGTTCAACACTAGAGATTATTGGCAAAGGAAGAGTTAGAATTCAGTTTCTTGACAGGAGAGTCAAAGGAATTGGTTGTGTTGTACACATTCCAGGTTTGGCTCGAAATCTTCTATTTGTTAGTAAGTTAAATGATGCTGGTGTAGAAGTTTCTTTTTCTAGTAAGGGATGCAAAATGTCTAGAGGTGCAATGGTGTTAGCTAAGGGTGTTCGTACTGGCACTCTGTACAAGTTGGATGCACGCCCTGTTCTTTGTAATGGTGCCTCTATAGAGTCATGTAATTTTGCACCTATAAAGAAATATGAAGACTCTTCTCTGTCTGCAAATGCTTTGGAGGTAACACTCCCTGCAGAGAAGACCATGTTATGGCATCATAGACTTGGTCACATTGGTGAGAAAGGTTTAAAAACCTTGAATAATAAATACCTTGTAGAACGTATTGATGATTGTAACCTTGAAGTCGATTTCTGTGAACATTGTATCTATGGAAAGCAACACCATGTTTCTTTCTCCTCTAGTCCTCACAAATCTTCTGGTACACTGGATTATGTTCATTTTAATGTGTTTGGTCCAATTAATGTTCCTTCGTTATCGAAGTCTAGATACTATGTTTCATTTATTGATGACTGTTCGAGAAGGTCATTTGTATACTTTCTTAAAAGTAAATCAGAAGTGTTCAATTGTTTTAAAGAGTTCAAATCTTTGGTAGAAAATCAGACTAGAAGAAAAATAAAGTCTTTAAGGACAGACAATGGAGGTGAGTTTTGTTATGTAGATTTTGAAAGGTACTACACTGATCATGGAATTAAAAGACACAAGACAACCCCCTACACTCCACAACAAAATGGAGTTGCTGAAAGGTTAATCAAGACACTGATCGAAAAGGTAAGGAGTATGCTGAGTGGTGTTGGTCTAGATCAGAAGTTATGGGCTGAGGTTGTTGCTACAACGTGTTAGTTAATAAATAGATCTCCTTGTTTAGCTCTTGTTGACAAGACACCTTTGGAAGCATGGTCAGGCACGAAACCCTCACTAAGGCATGTCCAAGTCTTTGGCTGTGAGCCATATGTTCATGTGCCAAATGAAAAGAGAGGTAAATTGGATAACAAGGCTGTGAAATGTGTTCTCATCAGCTATGGAGCTGGTGTGAAAGGATACAAGCTTTGGAACCCTGTTACTGAGAAGGTTTTGTATAGAGGAAGTGTGATATTTCATGAGCTGAAACCTCTAGTAAGTGATCAACAACTTGAGACAAATCAGAGTGACAAGAAGAAGGATGTAGTTAAGATTCCCCAAACTCTAGAAAGGGAAGATCTGTATAGTGTACCTGATACTGAGAAGATCTCAAGCAGCTCTGGAAGTTCTGATGATGAAGAACAACCTCAACCTCTAAGGAGATCTACACAAGAAAAGAGGCAACCAGAAAGGTATGGTTTCTCTATATTAGATTCAAATTGTGCTTATGCTTTAATAACCAACATTGATGAGCCTAGGACTATGAAAGAAGCAATCAGCATGGCTGATTCAAATTCATGGCTGGAAGCCATGAATGAGGAGATGAATTACTTGAAAAATAATGATACCTGGAAGTTGGTGCCACTGCCAAAAGGGCGAAAGCCTGTTGGCTATAAGTGGATATTCAAAAGGAAGATAGGCCTTGATGGCAGTGTGGAGAAGTATAAGGCACGACTAATTGCAAAGGGTTTTTCCTAAGTTGAGGGAATTGATTATGGAGAGATCTTCCCTTGTAGCAAAGCTGACATCCATCAAATTTTGTTGTCATTGGCAGCTGTGTATGACTTTAAAATTGAGTAGATGGATGTGAAGACAACATTTCTCCATGGTGAGCTGGAAGAAGATATTTACATGTCCCAGCCTGAGCATTTTGTTGAAAGAGGCAAACAAAATCTGGTTTGCAAGTTAAATAAATCTCTCTACGGTCTAAAACAATCTCCTAGAATGTGGTACCAAAATTTTTCACATTTGTGTTGTCAATTGGGTTTGCAAGATCAAAAATCTGATCATTGCATTTATTATAAATGTGAGAATGATTGTATGCTTGTTATTAATCTGTATGTGGATTACATGTTATTCATTGGTAATAGCAAGACTATGACTTCTGACCTTAAAACTCAGTTGTCTGCTAAGTTTGAAATGAAAGATCCCAGAGCAGCAAGGTACATTCTTGGAATGGAGATAACTAGGGATAGAACAAGCAAAAAGCTTTGGCTCAGTCAGAGTAAGTATGTGAAAACTGTTCTAGAGAGGTTTAGCATGAATGATTGCAAGCAACTAGTTGTTTCAATCATGCAAGGATTGAAACTATCTGTTGAAGACTATCCAAATTCTGCTACTGAGATGGAGGACATGACCAGTGTGCCTTATGCAAGTGCAGTAGGTAGTTTGATGTATGCTATGGTCTGCACAAGACCAAACATTGCCCAAGCAATGGGATTTCTAAGCCGGTTCATGGAAAATCCAAGGAGATCACATTGGGATGCTGTGAAGAGAGTGTTCAGGTATTTGAAGGGTACTTTAGACTATGCTTTGTGTTACCATGGTAGTATGGTTGCATCACAAAGGACTCTTAGCATTCAGGGATATGTTGATTTTGATTGGGTAGGGGACATTGACAACAGAAGATCCACCAGTGGATACACTTTCATGCTTAATGTGGAGCAATCAGTTGGATGAGCAAGCAACAAGTTTTAGTTGCTTTATCCATGACAAAGGCAGAGTAGATGGAAGAAACTCATGTTTGCAAGGAGGTAGTGTGGCTGAGGCGTTTGTGTTTAGACATTGGATTTAATGCTGGGCAGATCTCATTTTGCTGTGACAGTCAAAGTGCCATTTGTCTGGCAAAGAATCTGACCTTTCATGCCAGGACCAAGCACATAGATGTGCAATATCACTTTGTGAGGGATATGGTTGAAGATGGAAAGTTCAGCTTGGAAAAGGTTGACACCTTGAGGAATGTTGCAGATGCCTTGACAAAACCGATTAGCACAAACAAGTTCAGATGGTGCACATAATCAATAGGCCTTGGGGCCTATGATAGATAGTAAGGTTTGATGTTTTGAGGGATCTAGAAGTGTTCACCAAGTGTGAGCTTGTTGAGAAATTATGTCTCAACTTCCAGCTTGAAGTCCTCATTTTCTTTCCTTGGTGAAATTTTGTGTTGTTTGCAAGTTTTGCCAGAGGCGGAACCGGGATGGAATTTGGCATTGAACCTTTTGACTAGTTTCAGGTTTCTATTCCTTTCCATCTCCGGCTCCGCTTCCTATCATTTGTTCTCTTTGCTTCGCTTCACAGGTTCTGGCGGAGGTGAAACCGGATTCAAAATCTAGCAATGTTTGTTTGCCATGTTCCCGTTTTTTTTTCCATTCCAACTCCGGATTCGATTCCTGCTTTTGCGATCTGGTCCTTCTGACTGTTTGGTTTTTTTCTCGGGATGGTTTCCTCCTCGTTGTTCTGGTCTAGATTCGCTGTGCACTTTGCGGAGGCGGAACCGGAACCTGATTGTTTCCTAATCCTAACCCCTTTTTCTGGTGAAGTCATATTTTTGTTCTCGGTCTGATTTTGACTCTGACTCCGACTCTGGTCGTTTGGTTTCTGATCTTGTTTTGACTTCGGGTTGACTTCATCCAGTTAGATCTGTCTCTGACTTTATTTTCCTTGTCATGGGCGGAAGCAGAACCGAATTTGTTGTTGAACCTGTAATTTTGGCGGAGTCCTATTTTGTCTCCTGTTCCGGCTCTAACTCCGGCTCCGACAGTGTTTGAAAGACTTGGATGTCTTGGATGTGCTCGACATCTGTTTGACCATTTTGGTCATCCTATTAGTTGCGATAAGCAATGGGGTTTAGACACATGTCACCTGTATGAATGGTGATTGGATGGAAACCAAAATATTTATTGTGTCAGTTGCTTTGTCAACCAAGGGTGGTGAGCTCAACCGGTTTTTTGGTGATTTATTGAATGCATTGGCGGTTCATTGTAGGGAAATCTGTTAGGTCTGATCAGTTGTGTGATTTAAGGATATAATTCATTGTTGTGTAGGACTGATTTGAGTCGACTACATATGTTGGTGAGATAGACTTTATCTCATAAGTTGCAGAACAGGTTGAAGTCGCGGGTTGAAGAGCAGAAGAAGAAAAAGGATGTGAGTTCTTGAAGAGAGGTGGTTCGAACTGTAGGTTGTGAAAACTTTCTAACACTGAATCTGAATCTCTCTGGGTGATTGTAAGTTATACAGAGAAGATTGTAAATTGTATGTATTTGTTTTCAATGCTATAATACAATAGTCTTGACTTTGTGTGGTGGGTTTTTTACCTGAAAAGTTTTTCCCACATAAAATCTCTTTGTCAATCTGTGATTACTTTGTTCTTCTGTTATTTCTTATATTGGTTGTATTTCATCTCAAGTAGTTTTAGAAGCTATTAGAAACATTTTATTCTTCTCTCCATTTTTGTATTGGCGTTAAGGGAATGTATTCCACACTGTTGGGTCTTTAGATCCGCTTTCTTTTCCCTTCACCAACTACGATTAGGTTTTATGGGAACAATGTCAAAGGTAAGAATGCTATCTTGTGTGGGTTATCTGATTTAGAACTTTTGAAGGTGATGAATTTTAGTTCTACTAAGGATTTCTTGGGAAAACATAGCAACATCTATGAAGGAGAGAATAAATTAAAGCAAGACAAGATACAAATTTTCAAAAATATATTTGATAGCTTTTGGATGACAAAGGACGAAGATATTGCTAATTATATGTTTTGGGTAGATGAAGTTGTTACTGGCATCATACATATTGGAAGAGAAGTGAAAGAAGATGAGATTGTAAAGAAGGTTTTGATAGCTCTCCATAAATCTTATAGTGATAAGGTGTCTACCACTGAAGAGTCTAAGGACTTGGATCAATATTCAGTAGATGAAATTTTTTGTGCTCTCACAACCTTTGAAATGAGAGAATTTGATAAAGATGTTCCAAAGAAGGATGCAACATTCAAAACCAATAAAAATATAGCTGATGAAGCAAGTGATCAGAATGCCAACTTTGATGAGGTAGAAGCAAAATTTTTAAGAAGATTGAAGAAAGGAATAGACAAATACAAATGTAAGTTACCTTTCAAGTGTTTTAATTTTGGAAGGATTGGTCATTTTGCATCTAAATATCCTTATAAAGAATCAGATGATAGTAACAAAAGAGATAAATTTAAAAGACATTTCTACTATAAGGAGAGCAGTTGTTCCTTAGAAGATGAGTACAATGATTCAAATGATGAAACCATATTCATGGCTTTGAAGGACAAAAAGGGTGATATTGAATAATGTAGAAGGTCAAATACTTTGCTGGCAGACAAAAATAATGAAATATATATGGATGTGTGGACTAAATTTAATACAAATGAAGAAGCAAATGCTTGGGTGATTGATAGTGGTTTCTCTAACCACATGATTGATGAAAAGGGAAGGTTCATCAATCTTAGGAAGTGTAATGGTGGAGCTATCAAGTTTAGTGGTGATGAGTCAACATAGATTTATGGAAAGGATGCTATAACAATTGATGAAAAGAACAAGAATACGTATGATCTCTATGTCAAAGTTCTGAAGCATAATATTTTTAGTAATAATTAGATGTGCATAAAAGGATATAACCTTACATTTTATGCCAATGGTTGTGAGATCAGGAAGGTAGGGTTTGGAAGACTAGTTGTTGAAGGTACAAGGATACATGGAAATGTCTATCATCTAAAGGAGGCAAATGGAAGAATATTCTTATTGGCTAAATCTAGTGAGTGTTGGATGTGGCACAAAAGAATAATATACATCAACTTTGACAATATGGTGAAGATCATTCTACTCATGCAGTAAGAGACATGCCTAAGATAACTAAGTTTGAAAACACATTATGCAAGGAGTGTTAAATGGGAAAGAAAACAAAGACAAGTTTTAGGAGAAAGGAGTGCTCTTCTACAATGCCATAAGAGTTGATTCACACTAACCTGTGTGGACCTACAAGAACAAGGATTAAACAAGGTGAAAGATATTTCATGTTAATTATTGATGATTGTACTAGAATGAATTGGGTTACATTTCTAAGAGATAAATTAGAAGCTTTTGATAAGTTTAAAATATTCAAAGAAAAATTTGAGAATGAAATGTATGCTAAGATTAAATGTTAAGGTTAGATAGAGGAGGTGAGTTTACTTCAAATTAATTTGAAAAGTTTGGTGAAGATCATGCTATTAGGATACATTTGTTTTCTCCTAGAAGCCCTCAACAAAATGGGGTAGTGGAGAGGAAGAATTGAACTATCCAAGAGATGGATAGGGCTATGTTAAAAGATGTTAATCTTCCTATTATGTATTAGAAGGAAGTAGTTCACATTGTTGTCTATTTTCTTAACAAAGTACAAGTGAGGGTCAATAGCACTAAGAACCCTTATTATTTGTGGTATGGAAGGCCTTCCATTGTTAGATAATTTAGGATCTTTAGCAATATATGCTAGATCAGAAGAGATGAAGATGACCTTGGAAAGTTTGATTCAAGGTGTGATGAAGGGATCTTCCTTGGTTACTCAACCAGAAGCAAGGCTTACAGATGCTACAAGAAGAGATTGGGAAAGATGATTGAAATCTTAAATTTTAAGGTAGATGGAGATTTTTATTAGATCTCACAAGAACTAGAGGTTTGTAGATCTGATATACCTCCTTGGATTGAAGAAGAAGAAGACGAAGAGAAAGAAGAGAAGCAACCAAAACCAGTGAAGGCTCCCAAGAATCGAACAAAGTATGTTCAAAAGAACCATTCTATAGATCAGATCATTAAAGATAAGAATGAATGTATTTTGACTAGGAGAATATTTTCAAAAGCATGTGAGAAAGTAAATTTGTGTTAACTGTCAAAAGTAGAGCCTAAGAACTTTTTTGATGCTAGCAAATATTATGGTTGGATAAAGGAAATGGAAGAAGAATTATATTAGATAGAAAATAATCAAACATGAGAGTTGGTTCCTACACCAACTGACAAGAATGTGATAGGAACAAAGTGGGTGTTTCAGAACAAGTTGAATGATGATGGTGAATTTGTGAGGACAATGATAGATTGGTATGTAAAATATATTCACAAGTTGAAGGTATTGATTTTATGGAGAATTTTTCTTTAGTAGCTATAATGGAGGTAATAAAGAAGTTTCTTTCTCTTTTTTCTCACAAGAATTTTAAAGTCTATCAAATGGATGTCAAGTCAGCCTTCTTGAATGGGGATCTAGAGGAAGAGGTATACATTGAGCAACTAGATGGTTTCTAGTTATCAGAAGATCCAGATATGGTGTGCATACTCAAGAAAGCTCTATATGAACTCAAGCAAGCTCCTAGAGCTTGGTATGATTGGTTGGATAAGTATTTACTTCAGCAAGGATTCAAGAAAGGTACTACAGATAGAAACCTTTATATTAAGGTGCAGGAAGACAAGATTTTGATTGTGGTTGTATATATTGATGGCATCATCTTTTGTGGAGATGATGATATGTGCAAGAGGTTTGCAAAAGAGATGAAAAAATAATGTGAGATGTCTATGATTGGTGAGTTGTTTTACTTCCTTGGGCTTCAAATTTTTTAGCTAGATGATGGTATCTTTATTTCTCATGCTAAGTATGTTAAAGAGATGTTGAAGAAGTTTGGCATGGAGGATTCCAAACCAGTCAGTACTCCTATGGATATTGGTTGTCATTTGAGCAAGACTAATGAGTCTCTGGAGGTTGAACAAACTCTTTATAGGTCTATGATTGGAGGCTTGTTGTACTTGATTGCTTCTAGACTTGATATTATGCATGCAGTATGTTTGGTTTCCAATTTCAAGCTAATCCTAAGAAAAATCATGAGAAGGCAGTGAAAATAATATTCGTATACTTGAAGGGAACTCCGGATTATGGTTTATGGTATAAGAATGATGATAATTTTTTTTTGAGTTCTTATATTGATGTTGATTGGGAAGGATGTGTGGATGACTGGAGAGGTACCATTGGAAGTTCATTTTTCTGAGGAGATAGATTGGTCTCTTGGTTTAGTAAGAAATAGGACTCAGTGTCCTTATCCATAGTAGAACTTGAATATATTGCTGCAACATCTTGTTGCACCTAGGTGCTTTGGATGAAGTAGACTTTGATGGATATAAATGTTGTATATGATGAACCCATTCCAATATTGTGTTATAATACCAATGTAATTAACATTTCCAAGAGTATAATGATGCATTCAAGAACCAAACACATTTCTATTTGGTATCACTTTCTAAGGGAGAAGGTTTCAGAGTAAGAAGTTAAATTGGAGTATGTGCCTACTAAGAATCAGATTGCAAATGTCTTCACTAAGGCACTATCAAAGGATACTTTTGAGTATCTCTGATAAAAGCTAGGGGTTATTTCCCTTCCACTTTTTAACTAGATGCAGAGATGGTGCATCTATCCAGGGAGAGAAATCCATGCCATATCCTTTTCTCTTGGATTGATGGGTGATACCTCTTAGGGGGAGTAGGTAGTTAGTTGGTTGTTTATGATAGGGAGAGCTAGTATGGTTTTCTGAAGAAGATGTGCAAGTGTTGAGCTTGTATAGTCATTTGAAAGAGAAGAGTTTTTTATCAAAAAGGGAGAATGTGTTGATGATTCAAATGCAAATCCTTTTTTCCCTTTATCCTTGATGTCAAAGGGGGAGAATGAGCATGTGCATGTTTCCATCAATTCCAAAAGGGGAGATTGTTGGAATTGGTTGCAATTGATGTCAACACTTGAGGAGAAGAATTATGTGATGTCAACACTTGGTGAGTTTTTTGGCATTGGTTGTTAGCACTTGGGGAGATTGTTTGAAATTGGTTGTCATTGATTCTTGTGTCTACACTAAGTTGGGGATATCATTGGTTCTTTTAGTTGTATGTTATTATATTCATGGTTGGATGTCATGCCTTTGATATTTTTTGATGTTCATGGTTGGATGTCATGCCTTGTTTGATGACAAGTAAAGATGTATTGAGTATGGTTGTTTTCAGAACAGATAATACCATGATGGTTTATTATGATGAGGATTAGAAGCATTAAGGTGAGGATTAGAAGTAATACTGATGGTGGAGAGATGTTGTTGATGGTCTCCAGTATGTTGTATTCTCTCTTTTATTATTCCTGAGGAAGTATGTGTTGGTGTAAGGAATTTTTAGTCTCCACAAGCTAGTGAAAGTTTCTATTTTTGAAAGATGCTTTGAAGGTTATTTGGGAGAATTCCTTGCATTCCTCTGTTATTGAAGATGTGGTCTAATGGTTTGGGATTTACTATTTATGTTTTTTGGATGTTGCACTCCTATCATTTTAGGCCACTGGTGTTGTCGAGGAGTTTTTTTTTGTTTACAGTGTTTTGATAGTTTTGTTGATTGTTTGGACTGGTCTAGAAAATGCTCCCTATTTCTTTGCATTGGTGTTTCTACTCTTGAAGCTTGGTGGATTTTCTCTTAGTGCTTGTTATGTGCCTCATTTCTATTTTCATGTGATGGTGTGTATCACAAGTTGATCTATTAATGTTCTAGATCATAGTTGTGTATTTTGTGCTTCTAAGATGAAGTATTATGTATCTGTTTAGTTTACAGTGGTTGTTTGTGGCATGATAGTGTGAAATAATTATTTGGAAGTTTTATTGGATGTTCATGGGACATCTCCCTATGATTTGCACATCAATAGTTGATCTCTTTGGTGCCACATATTGTGTTGAGTTGGTTTTCTGGGAAACTTTTGGATACTTGGATGATATGGCTTGTTCTCTTGCTTGCACTATGTGCTTGGGGGTTTGTGCCAACATATGAAGTTGTGTTAAGATGTATTTGGGTCATAACCTATCTTTTTGAGAACCACATTAAGTAAATTCAATTGCATGTGTGTTTTTGGGTCGACTGGTTATGTTCTACACATTTCATCCTCACGTTTCCTTGCTTTTGAATTGGGTTGATGTGTTTTTGCATGTGTGTGGTTTGGGATCACATTGGAAAATTTAGTAAGATTATTTTTGGTCCTCTCTATCTTCCAAATAAAATTGCATTATGTTTTTTTTCCAACTTGTTGAAATCATTGTTTATATATTTTTTTTGGCTGACCTAATTGATGTTTGAGATTTTGCAGAGGATATAAATGTAAGACAATTTCAGTTGCAAGATGTGAGAGAGTGTGAGATGTGTGAAGATGAATTGAATTAGTGAGTTGCGAAAATAAAAAGGAAATGAGCTTTAACACCTCAATCAATAAAGTGTATTGTTGAAAAATATTGTAATTCTTAAACCTTCATGCATCCTACTCTAAGTTAATGAATCTCATCCGGTCCTTATAATTTGTATCTTGCCCAAGGTTTGTGTGCCTTAGTACTACAAGTCTCTTATATCTTTCCCTAAGGTTGTGCACCTTAGCCTACAAGTCCATAGACAAATAACCTTAAAATTATAATTCAGTAAGCAACGAGCTTCTATATTGAGAGATTTCTCTCTATGGTTTTTCCCTTCTTGGGTTTTCCACGTAAATCTAGTGGTATCTTGTGTATGTGTGTTAATTGCCTTATCTTTCATTGTTTCTGATTAGATTAAGTGTTTCTGATTTGTGAATAAGTTTCTAATATTTCTAATATTCTAATTTTATATATTTCTAAAGGGTTTACAATTTGAAAGGGTTTAATTTTTTAATGATATTGATTCACCCCCCTCTCAATATCTGTGTGTGTTCAAAAATACTCGCTTGCCATGAAATCACTTAATTTTTATTTTTGATGTAGATGAACAAGTTATGATATTTAATAATTTTAGCCTTTGTACCTTTCAACCTTTCCCAAGAATTGCATGTTCATAAGATTTACCTACACTAAAGTAATTAGTTTTTGCATACTATATCATTTTAGTGCTCCAAGACAATAGTTTGTAAATACCTTTGGTACAAGGAAAAATATATTTGTCAATTTTTTAAATGGAAAAATATTGTTTATATATAGTGAGTTACATATGCAATTTTAAAATCTCTTTCATCTTGATGCATCATTAGAGAGTCGGATCTGAAATATCTCCTCCATAATTGTTTCAAAAAGGTTTTTTCTTATAAATTTCAAGCCTTGTTAAAAATTTATGTTCTTATTTTTGATACACTTTTAGCTCAACCTTCAATGTGTTTAAATGTTTCTACTTCTTGTGCTTGGTTATGGGGAGAAATTATTTGAGATTTCAACACTTCTTAGGGTTTATAGTCTTACCTTAAGATAATAGGCAATGTTTGACAAGGAAACATTGTGATGACATGCACAAAAGTGAACTATATTTTATTTACTAAAAATGTAAAGTGCGACATTCACAATCTTGAAAATATAGAATTAATCTTGTTAGATATTAGAAGAAGAATTCTTCTTAGATTTTCCCTTTCTCAAAAATATCTTTTAATACAAATTCATTCGAAAATAATTTCTAACATATTTATCTAGCATGTTGGAAGAAGGCTTATTGCCATATTTTCCCTTTCTCAACACTCTTTCTAGTTCAACTTTATTCCTAATTAATTTCTAAAATATTTGTCTTAGAATTTAATCTCCTCATATGTTCAAAGGATTAGAAATTAGTAGCTTGTGAACTGCATGTGATTCCTATATATTAAAATTTTGAGATGTTCTTGTAACAATCGCCCCTCGGTTGCTACTAATTTTTTCTTTCTTAAATCAATTTTAAAAAATTCTGACTTTATCGACAAAGCATCTTCCATGTAGATTAAAAGTGCAATATTAAAAAAATATTCTTCACCCCAGTCGCATCGACTCAACATCTTGAATTATATGCTTACACATAGGAGTGGTAAGCTTCCAAGGTTAAGGCCATTTCTATATGTAGACCTAGGCCTTGAGGGTTCATTCTTGATTACCTTGCCTACATATCCCTTCATAGGAAATCAAAGGCTTCATAGTTTTCCCACCAATATTAGAGAGATTTCATTCTCTCCTCTTGTATATGCGATCTTTAATCTCACCTTTAAACCATGACTGTTCATTAAGTGTAAGCTATCAACTTAGCCATTTATAATATAATGATATCAACTCACCATATAGTGTTAGTTCCATACCAAACATTACCAATCAGTAGTGTGCACACATATACAATACATAATGGTCATATCTTTCTATAATCCCTCAATTCCCATAAGGAGTGACTTGAGCATAATCACATATACATAAGGTGACTAGCTCATACACATCACATATACATAGTGATATATCTGACTCTAAGAGGAATATAAGGCACACAATGCACACAATGCAAAGAAAAACAACACAAAAATCGAAGATGAGACAAAGCAGAAGGCAATGAAGAAATGAAGGGTCAGGATCAATAACTCAAAAAGGACTTGGACAAAGTCCAAGTCCAATTTGGAGTTTTGATCCCAGAAAGAGAACAAGGGTCAGGATAAGGAACTCAAATAAGACTTGGACTAAGTCCAAATCTAATTCATAGTTTCAATTATGACAAGAGGACAAAGGTCAAGATCGATAACTCGAACAAGACTTGGACTAAGTCCAAGTTTGATTCAGAGTTCCGATCCCGACAAGAGGAATTGAAGACAGTCTTGGGAAACGAAACCCCCAACACCAAAACATAAACGAGCCAAGACCATGAACCAAAAATAAACTGGGACCTAGAGTACAAAGTTCAGAGTCCATTTCAAAATGCAAGTCCCGAACAAGACCACAAAGTGGGGTCGGGAAACCAAATTGGACCCAAAACTTCAAAAAAAAGTCCAAATTCTGAATCAAGACCCAAAAACTGACAAGGAAAAAGGTAAATGAAGCAAGGTCTCAGGGTTATGATCAACTTTGAGACAAGATCAAAAAACACAAATAGAAAACAAGAGATGAATATTGAAACAATGAAAACAAAGGAAGAGGGAAAAGATGAAAATGAGAATGAAAAAGCACAAACATAACGAAACAAAATATTGAAATATAGGGAAATGGAGGGGGTCCCCAACTTTTCCAAGAACAAAATTGGGGTGTGTATGCAGGGTAGGGCATACAATTTCCCTCCCATTTAGGGTATCAATTAAATATATAATTTTTACAATCAATAATATTATATTGAATACGTTTGCACTAGACTATGTAAACATGTTTCTTCAAAAATCTGATCACACAATGATTAATCATTAGAATGAGATAGAAATATAAGAGAAAACTAAGCTTCTCTATTTGTTTGGGTTTGTAGCATAATTCCCTCCCATGAAGGGTATCAATTGAAGACAAAAAAAATCATGATCAATAATATTAGCATGAATATTTATAAATTAGACTTTTTAAACTTTATTCTTCATCAATATTTTATATCACACTCCATGATCCATCATCAAGATGAGATAGAAAGAGAAAATAAAACTAATTTTCTCTATCTATTTATATTCATAACATAATCACCCTCACGAAGAATATAAATTAAAGATAAAATTTCCATAGACCATAATACTAACTTGAATATTTTTGGATTAGACTATGTAATTTTTTTTCTTCACCAACATTTTGGATCACTCTACATGATCCATCATTAGAATGAGATAGAAATAGAAGAGAAAACTAAGGTTCCAAAGTTTTTTGGATTTGTAACATAATTCCCTCCCATGAAGGTTATAAATTAAAGACATAAATTTCCACAATCCATAACATTAGCTTGAATATGTTTTAATTAGACTATGAAATTTTTTTTCTTCATCAATATTTTGGATCACACTCCATGATCTATCATCAAGATGAGATAAAAAGAGAAGATAAATTTTAGATTCTTTGGTCATTTGGATTTGTATTATAATTCCCTCTCACAAAGGGTATCAATTAAAGGCATAAAATCTACACAATCTATAATATTATCTTGAATATTTCTAAATTATACTATGTAGATTTTTTCTTCATCAACATTTCAAAAAACATTCCATGATCCATCATTAGGATGAGATAGAAAGATAAATTAAAATAACTATTATCTAGTTGTTTGGATTAGTAACACAGTTCCTTGCCACTTAGGGTATCAATTAAAGACATAAATTTTCACAATCCATAATATTATCTTGAATATTTTTGCATTAGAATATGTAAAAAAATTTCGTCATCAATGTTTTGAATCACAATCTATGATCCATAGTCATCATGAGATAGTAAGAGAAGACAAAACTATAATTATCTAGTTATTTTTTGTAGCATAATTCCCACCCATAAAGGGTATCAATTAAAGACATAAAATTTCCACAGTCAATAATATTAGTTTACATGTTTCTAGATTAGACTATGCAAAATTTATTATTCAACAATATTTCAAATCATACTCCATCATCCTTCATCAGGTTGAGATAACAAGATAAGATAAAAATAATATTCTTTATTTATTTACATTGATTACATAATTCCCTCATGAATGATATCAATTAAAGAAAAAAAATCCATAGTCCATAATATTAGATTGAATATTTTTGGATTAGACTATGCAAACTTTTTTCTTCATTAACATTTCAAATCACACTCCATGCTCCATCATTAGGATGAGATAGAAAGAGAAGAGAAATATAAACTTCTCTAGTTGTTTGGATTTATAACATAATTTTCTCACAAGGAGGGCATAAATTTTCAAAATCTATAATATTTACTTGAATAATTTTGGACTATAGTATGTATAAAAATTTCTTCATCAATATTTTGGGTCACAGTCCATGATCCATCATTAGGATAAGATAGCAAGAGAAGAGAAAACTAATCTTTTTTATTCATTTGGATTTTTAGCATAATTCTCTCCCATAAAGAGTATCAATTGAATGCATAAAATATATGCGCAATCCATTATATCAGATTGCATATTTCTAAATTATATCTTATAAAAAAAATTCTTCATAAAAATTTATAAAATATTCCATGATTCATCATTAGGATGAGATAGAAAGAGAAAATAAAATTTAAGCTTCTCGAGTTGTTTGGATGTGTGACATAATTCCCTCCCATTTAGGCTATCAATTAAAGACAAATTTTTCACAACCCATAACATTACTTTAAATATTTTTGCATTAGACTATGTAAAAGAAATCTTCATTAACATTTTAAATCATACTCTATGATCCATCATCAAAATGAGATAGAAAGAGAAGAGAAAACTAAGTTTCTCTAGTTTTTTGGGTTTGTAACATAATTCCCTCCCATGAAGGGTGTAGCAATTAAAGATAAAATTTCTATAATCAATAATATTGTCTTGAATATTTCTGTATTAAACTATGTAAAATTTATTCTTCATCAATATTTTAGATCACATGCCATGATCCATTGTCAGGATGAGATAGAAAGAGAGGAGAAAACTAATCTTCTCTTTCTATTTAGATTCTTAAGATAATTCCCCCATTAAGGATATCAATTAAATATAATTTCTATAGTTTGTATTATTAGCTTGAATATTTTTTTATTAGAATATGTAAAATTTTCTCTTCTCTAGATCAAGCTCCATGATAAATCATTAGGATGAGATAGAAAGAGAAGATAAAATTGAGATTCCCTTTGTTTGGATTTGTAACATAATCCCCCCCATGAAGGGTATAAATTAAAGACAAATTTCCACAATCTATTATATTAGCTTAAATGTTTTTGGATTAGACTATGTAAAAATAAAAATAAAAAATTAGGTCAAACTCCATTCATCCATCATTGTGATGAAATAAAAAAAAGAAGAGAAAATTGAGATTCTCTAGATGTTTGGATTTGTAAAATAGTTTCGTCCCATGTAGGGTATCAATTAAAGGTATAAAATTTACACAATCTATAATATTAGCTTGAATATTTCTAAGTTATACTATGCAAAAAAAAATCTTCATCAACATTAATAAAAATATTCTATGACCCATCATTAGGATGAGATAGAAAAATAAATAAAACAAACCTTCTCTAGTTATTTGGATTTGTAAATAATTCCCTCTATTTAGGGTATCAATTAAAGACATAAATTTTCACAATCCATAATATAATCTTGAGTATTTTTGCATTACACTAAGTAAACTTTTTTCTTCATCAACATTTTGAATCACACTCCATGATCCATTAAAAAATGAGATAAAAAGAAAAGAGGAAACTAATTGTTTGGATTTTTAATATAATTACCTCCCATAAAGGGCATCAATTAAAGACATAAAATTCCCACAATTAATAATATTATCTTGAATATTTTGTAAACATTATTCTTCATCAATGTTTCTTATCACACTACATGATCCATCATCAAGACGAGATAACAAGAGAAGATACAACTAGAATATTCTTTAGTTGTTTGGAATTGTAACATAATTCTCTCTCATGAAGGATATTAATTAAAGACATTAAATTTTCACAATCCATAATATTATCTTGAATATTTCTAGATTAGAATATGTAAAAAAATTCTTCATCAATATTTCAAATAACATTCTATGATCCATCATTAGGATGAGATAGCAAGAGAAGAGAAAATTAAGCTTCCCTAGTTGTTTGAATTTGTTACATAATTTCCTCCCATAAAGTATATTGAAATTAAAGACATCAAATTTTCACAATTCATAATATTAGATTGAATATTTATAAATTAGAGTATGTAAAAATATTTCTACATCAATGTTTTAGAACATACTCCATGCTCCATAATTGGAATAAGATAGCAAGAGAATAGAAAACTAAGGTTATCTAGTTGTTTGTATTTGTAACATACTTTCCTTCCATGAAATGTATTAGTTAAATACATATGATTTTCATAGTCCATAATTTTAGCTTGAATATTTCTAGATTAGATTATGTTAAAAAATTCTTCATCAACACTTCATGGTCTGTCATTAGTATGAGATGAAATGGAAGAGAAAACTAAGCTTCTCTATCTCTGATGGATGGTATTAATTAAAAACATTAAATTTCCATAGTTCCTAATATTAACTTGAATTTTCTAGATAAGACTACGCAAACTTGAAACTTATCTCCTCTCAAGGTTAAGTGGAAAGTGGAATTTTTTTCATATTTTATTTCACTCAATATAATCTCAATCATTATAAATTTATTACACTTGTGATTTCAAAGCATGTTTTTTGTTGAATAACACATGTAATTGAGTTTGTGTGATGATGAAGAGTCTCACATAAGATTTAAATTTGATGGTCACCTATGGTTGTCAAGAAATTTTTGAGTGACCCCCAATTTCGAAGATTGTCTATGATAATACATACTACTATAAAAATTCCAATATTTTAATAAAATTAAAGAGACAACCAACAATTAGTTCAACATATTTTGGCATATATTTAGACATATTTAAAAATATATAGAAGGTGTCATTTTTAAATCATCTAGGCTAATTAATCAACTAAGCAATCGACACACAATCAACCTAGATAAAGTAACCAAGTTTAGAAGTAATATTGAAATATGTTATGACATTTTATGTAGTGGAAAATGAAGGATAATGGTACTTAGTTCTATATTTGACAAGTGGAATGCCAATTTTAATGTATTTTCTATTATATAATTATGATTTCTATTATCAATCTTATGACTATGAAGCTCCTTTAGTCTAGGAAATGACCTCTACTCTATTATGGTTTAGTCTTATGTCTATGGTTCTAATCTACACACCTATAGCTTTGAGTTTTTATCTATAATTTTTAACCTTCTCTATGGTCTTGAACTTTGGACCTTTGGCCTTTAAAATCTAAGCTTAAAAGCACCATTAGAATTTATCATACTAGGGAAGGGAAGTCGAATAACTTCCCAACTTATGCCTTAATCAATTCCTTGGATAAATTCAACTATTTGAAACAAGTTAAAAAGAAAAGCGCTAAGGAGAATTGTTTGGTGGAGACAACTGAAGGGCAAGATGAGAATTATGTGCATGAAGATGATGTTATGGAAGAATAATTAGTTGGATTTTTGCAATAACCAATTTTGAGCTTTCAAGAAGGAATGTGGTGGAGCGGATTGTCATAGTCTATTGTTTTTTGCATATAATTACTTTTGTTTTATAGAAGGTTTCCTCGATAATGACCTCCTTTGTAATTTTTTGTAATTATGATTTGGAGAAGTCGCGGAGTTATCTCAGGATATATGTCATGAAGACAATAGCATAAGTTCGGTTTGTAAAAAGCATAGGTAGTGTCGCTCTGAGGAGCTGATAGTTTGGTATCATATGCTAGGTTGATGCTCTAGAATTATTCTGGCACTGTTAAAACTTTTCTGCACTTTTGTTTCTGATATTATACATGTAATTACAATCTTATATATAATATATGTAGGCCCTGGTGCCTTTTATGGAGAAAAAAAAAACTATTTTGAACAAGTTGGAAGGCATGCTAACCATAAATGTGAATTCTTATGTTCATCCATGTGATGTGTAGATATTAATATGACACTCTTATAGTGGTATGTGAATAATAATGATATATTTTTTATGAATTCAAAATGAGGTAGGGTTTTGTCATTTTATACAACACCCTAGCATGCAAGTTTAAATATTGCATTCTTGAGTCAACAGGTAATGACTAATTGGAAGTAAGTTGACTTAAGACATGATTAAATTTAAGTTTTGAAAATTGGGGTCAATCATACATATGGGGTACAACACCCTAGCATAATTATGATATCTTGTTGATGGATCAAAATGAAGTAGGTATTTGTCCTTTTATGCAACACCCTAATAGATAAGTTTAAGTATTTCATTCTTGAGTCAACATGTAATGATTAATTGGAAGTTGGCTTGGGTCATGAATAAATTTATTTTAAAAAAATTGGATTCAATCACAAGGGTTTTGAACTAGGTTGAAAGACACACCTAGAATTTTGAATTGGGGTTAGAAACATCAAATTTGAAAATTGAATTAAAACTACAGAAAAACAAAGACCAAAAATCAGATAAGACATATGCTAGATAACAACTCTTACATAGAAATATACCATTGAAATAGTAAACTACTAAATTACAAACAAAAAATCAAAATGAATCCAAAATAAACAAATACTAAAGAAATACACATTTTACCTTGAATATTTTAAAACTAAGAAAGACAAACAATCAAATCAAAAATATCAATTTTATACATGTTCTCACAAATTGAACATTAGCTTAGGATCAAAAGGCAAGTGGGTTTGTGAGAAACAAAATGTTATGTACCTTAAAAGGACCTTTGAATTCCTTTCTTGTGTGTTCATCACCACCAAAAGGGTTAAAAAAGGCACAAGTGAAGTAGTCACTTCACCAAAGGCACATGTGAACTTGCCTTATATTAAAAGGAATAAGTAGTAATTCAATGCACATGAGGTGAGTGCTTTTGAAAAGAAGAAACAACAAGAATTTACAAAATAACTTTAGAAGGCATGAAGCATGGCCATAATCTACGGAAAGATAATTGAAATCAAGTTTCATGATTCAAAAGATTGTTAAACCACATTAAATATATCATTACCATGTGCTAATCATAACATTATAAAATATAATTTTTGGGTAATTTCATATTTGTCCCAAGTAGTGGATAGCATGTTACGAGGATTATGATTCAAGGAATTAAATAAGTGATATGCCATGATTATGCTTCTTTTAAAATCACAATACCTTATTGTATCTAATTAATAAAATATTGTATATAGTTATAGAGATGAGATTTGTATAGTTCATATAAATAAAACTTAAATGTTTTATAAAAATGTGTGAAAGTTATTTTTTATCAAAATTAAACTTAACAATCTTTTGTTATAATAATGAAAATTTATAATGAAGAAATTATTATTTTTTAAACGATTAAGATTTGGTTTTTTAAATTAAGTTTATATACATAAATTTTTGAAATAAAAGTAATTATGTTGAGAGGTATTTTACAATGGTATTATAGAGTCTCATGTAATTCTTTAAATTACATGACTAGTATATTGTTTAAACAATACAACTTAAAAATTAATCTATAATTGACATACAAAAAATAAAATATAACACATACATATATTTTATTTTATTTTGGAACTATTTTGTTTACTACATAAATGTAGACATAAATTTTATGTGCTATTTATTTTAGAAATATTATGTTTATTATCAAATATTAATATTTTGATGTGTAAATGGCTATCAAATTTAAGGTAACAAGTAAGAGTTTTTGTTAACACACTCACCTCATTACACTTTGCCCCTTGTTGTCGTTGTAGAATGCCTCTTTCAATTAAAAATATGAGTGAAAGAATATAAAAAGATAGAAAGGAGAAAAAAAAAGATAAATTAAGAGAATGTTAAAATATTATTATTTTTTCTTATGATGAGCAAATACTTAAATAGTTTGATATTGTTTGTAAATTTATTAAATCATTATGAACATAAATTTACTTGAATCTATAATAATTCCACCATTTTGGGAAAACAATTAGAGGTGTTGAGTATTTTCTTATGTAAGTCATTGAATTTATACCTTACATGCTAGAAATTTCTACTTATAATGCACCTAACTCTAATTACCTTGGTAGTCCATTAGACCCGGTGCTTCTTCATTATAGGCTTGGCCAATAGGGTGTCTACATTTTTCGAGTGCAATTGTGATTATACATTTTGTTCATATATAAACACTATATTTTGTCAATAGAATTTATTACATAAGAGTGTTTTAGGTGAAGGCACTCTTTCCTTCAAAATCCATCATTTTTTTAGATATAAAAGTAGATTAGAAGATTATTATCATTTGAGTAATCTATCAAATATATAAATTATGTAAACTCAAAATTAAAAGAATTATGTAAGACAAGGTCTATGAACTTATCCAATAATATTTAAAATTTATATTCAATGTAAGGTGACACAATAGTCAAAATCATCAATCAAATACATTAAAATTTTATTTTATTTTCAAATAGAGGAATTCAAGATTATTTTATTTTATTTTAAAAATATTTTGTTTTATTTTCATTTTTTACTATATATTTATTCTAGATCACTTTATTCACAAAATTTGTAGCCTCAACCTCTTTCATTACCCTTCTTGGCATCCCAACCAAACTTCCTAGGTATTCTCCTTCTTGAACTCTTCAAATTTTCTTCTTTCCCTATCTATCTGCTCTTCTCTAGTTGGGGTGTTGGATTTTTTTCCTCAAAGTACACCGATAATATTTGAAAATTCCTCCCTAAATGAGGCGTTGGATTCCTCATACATGCATGTGTGAAATATGGTATTAAATTTTATCTCATGT
The DNA here is from genome assembly GCA_007115665.2 of Sequoiadendron giganteum. Taxonomy (NCBI): domain Eukaryota; kingdom Viridiplantae; phylum Streptophyta; class Pinopsida; order Cupressales; family Cupressaceae; genus Sequoiadendron; species Sequoiadendron giganteum. The sequence goes on along the minus strand of CM021108.1, from coordinate 58,917,819 downwards.
TGGAATTGAAGACCATAACTCCTCTTGTAACCTCTCGTCATAAACTTGGCTCTCCAATTGGCTCCTAATTGTGTATAGGTCTAAATATTCCTTTCCAAACCATTTCTAAACATTCCAAAACCTAATTTTCCCAACTTGGGCATTAGCTTTTCAAATTTGTATATTTTGGCATTTTCAACACATTAATGTGCACCAAATTACAATTCATCAAATTATAGTTTTTGGGCTAATAAATAAAATATGAGAAACATTAATATGGCCCCACGTTTCACCCAACAGATAAAATTAAAACATTAAAATACTCAACCACTTTAATAAATCATTTGAATTTTCTAAGCTAACCAAACTAAGTGTTGGAAAATAACCCGCAGCAAGAAACCACATAAGAAAAGAAAAATTTAAAAACAAATAATTTTGGGAATGTAAGATTTCCTAGTACCCCTGGATGCTCTTGCATTAAACACCTAGGGTAAGAGAAGTTTTCCTTGAGTTGGAACTCATGAACATTTGAAGATCCTATGTTTGTTCTTCATCCATTTTTCTTTTTTGTGAACTCGATTTTTCTTCCTTTTCACCTTACTCTAAAATTTCCTATCTCTTCCATTCTTCGTCTTTCTTCTCTTTCTTCCCCTCATGAAATTCATTTGGCTGCACCATGTTTCATATTTCCATTCCTTTATCATTCTCAACACTTGCATACAAATGAGCATTAACAATTTCATGGAAGTCAATAGATTATACCTGTACATCCTTCTCACCTATTTCTCCTTCATCCTCTTCTTCTTCTATGTCGACAAAATTCATCATGCATCATTGTGTTTCAGCTTGTAATCTTTTATTGCTACACATTACCAATTCTCCTACTTCACATTCTTTCAACATTTTATTCAAACAAAAATCAACATTATCACCATCTTTGCAAAATGTAGAAAATACCTTATTTCGTCTATTTTCTTCATCTTATCTATTGCTGTAATATATTTTTTAGTTTTCTTATCTTCATCCATTCCAACTACATTGATTACACATAAATCATCTTCATCAAAAAATTCACAAAATTTAGACTTAACCTCATCATCCACTGTAGTAAATTTTGCTCCAACTTCTATCAATGTGAACCACTCCTTCTTAACTATTGTGACCTGGATTAGTAAGTTATCTTCTTCTTTATTTGTTGTTGCTCCTTCAATTTTCTCATTTTTCTTCGTTTCTATGTTTTCTTATTCAAACTGTTGTCCCAAAATTTTCAGTGTTTCCATGTCCTTCAATGGACCAAGCTTTTCTACAACTTCACTTCTTTTTACCTTTGCAACTTCATTGTTACTCACTACAACAATACTATCCTTTTCATTCATTTTCACATGTACAAATTTATATATCTCTTGAACATCAAATTTTCTTTCACAAATATCATAAAAATGACTATTTACCTGTGCTTTTTCTTGCTTCTCTATTGCTACCCCAGAAATTTCCTCTTGAATCTCTACTGCAATCTTGTTGTTCTCTTCTTCTACCTCCTCCCTTACACTAAAATTTGGCATTTTATTCATTATATCTATATCCTTCTGAAGACCAATCACTGCCCCAACTTCACAATAACCTTCTTCAACATATTCCTTTATCTTTTCTACATGCAAATCAATATTTTCTTTGAAAAACTCACAAAAATGAGATAATACCTCTATTTTTGTTGTTGCAAATTCCTTTACTATGCATGCAATTTTATTTTCCTCCACCTTTATGCCTTTATCAAGACATATATGAGTTGCTAATTCTTCATTTTTCTCACCATTTTCTTTGTCTTTGCCAAATCTTGTAAACAAAACATCTTCAGATAAAACAAAATCTTTAAAATTACCATTAATTTTATGACCCATAGAGACCATTTTATCCTCTTTCTTCCTCCATTCTTTCTTTATTCTTTTCTTTCTTTCTTTCAAATAAAACTATGTGGGCTACTCCCACATGTTCTTTCTTCCACAATCTTCCCATCATAGGGTTCTAATGATGCATATTTTCATTTTTCATCTCGCTGCCCTCTTTGCACATTATCTCTATTTCATAAGAGATTTCTAGCTCTTATCCTTCTATTGGATAGCATTCCACCTTCTCTTCAATCTTTTCAACCTTACACCTTTCATTAGCCATCATACCCTTTTCATGTAATCTTTGTTCATGATTTCTTTTAGCCTCTTCAAGTTCTTTTATCTACTCCATCTCTATCACGTCTAATCTAGCCTTAATCTTCTGTAATTCTCCAATAAGCCATTTTGTAAACCTCTTTTCTTTCCTCTCTTCCACAATTAAAATCCTCACAGGCCTTCTCATGATCCATCTTGTCTTCTTCTTCAAAGACATATTTAGAGACTCACAAGTCCCTCTATAGCTACAAGTCCTCCTTGCAACAATCTCTCTCTTGTTTATCGTCTACCCAACATATGGTTTCTAGAAGAAACACATCTCTCTTGTGCACCTTCTAGCCAGCCTTAACCTCTTCTAGAGGATAAAAATTGCAAATCACTTATACTCTTCCTACCAATCTTCCTACTCTAATTTCATTTGATGTATCTCAACAATTGAGAATCGTATTGGATTGCCAGTTGTTACAGGTCCCACACTCATCAATAGGAAATTATAGCTTCTTAATAATTAAATGAAATATTTTTTAATCTCCAATTCAAGAAATCCAACACAAGAATTGGAAACAATTTCAAGAACAATGTGTTGATTTCATTAATCAATCTACAAGGTTACAATAACAGCTTCAAAATCAAAATTTAACATTCTCAAACATAGCTATAGGAAAAAATTCACCAAATATGATTCAAGAAATCTCCAATTCAGTCTTCTACAACAATATTTGTAGCCTCAACATCTATCATTGCCCTCTTGACATTGTAGAAAAACTTCCCAGGCATTCTCCTTTCTGAACTCTTCAAATTTTCTTCTTTCCCTCTTTGTCTCCTCTTCTCCAGTTGTGGCATTGGATTTCTTTTCCTTGTCTCTACTTAGGAAGCCAAAATAGCCCTTTGATGGGGCATACAGAAGAACTTGTTTGATATTGATAATAAAAAGAAGATTATTAAACAAAACACCTCTTGGCCTTCACCTCCTTTTGGATGGGAAAATTTTAATTTTGATGGTGCTACCAAAGGTAACCCAAGTGCAGCTAGTGTTAGAGGATTTGTTAGGTGCAACTCTAGGGATCTAAATGGAAATTACATGAGGAGCATTGGAGTCAAAAGTAATAATGAAGCAAAGGCCTTGGCTATTTTTTTGGGTATCAAGTTGGCATATTCTTTTGGGATAATTGATTTACTGATTGAAGGTGACTCAAAAGTTGTTATTGATGCTATTAGAAATCGTACTACTACTTAGAAAATTAGAGACACAATCTTTTGTGTTCATGGTCTACTTAATTATTTTTAATGTCCAAAATATGCATATCTACAAGGAGGGTAGTCGAGTTGCAGATGCCCAAACTAATGATGTAATAAAGCTCACAAGTTGGAGGTGTTCATATAAGGTGGGATATAGATTCATTATCATATTATCAATATTTTTAACAATGAGAAAATTAAAACTATTGTCTAAGGGGTCCTTGGGGAAGCGTATTGAATTTTACCACAAGGTTAATTGTTGGGGTCTTGATATCACCTTGATTTGGTTTAGGAGGGGTTACATTATCCTTGGAAATTATATTTGGGTTGGAAAATTTGAGATAAATGATTTTACCCTTAATAATTACATTGTTTTTAAATGGCCCTATTATGCATTATTGTGTTTATTTGAGTTTTCAGCCAGCTACTATGCTTCAAACCATCTTTACTGGTTTAATATTCTCTACAAAGGTGCCAAGATTATGGGGGGAGAGGTGCTGAATTGAACCTACTTCCCTTTAGGAGGTGAAAACAATGTCATGCTATGGCACATCTTTAAGGATAGTGGTATTAATACTATTATTTCAAAAAAAATTGCTACTTCTTGGAGATAATATTCATGGTGGGGTTGTCAACTTTACAATCTCAAATGACACCATTGTTTCTATTGGTTTAAACATTGATGGTATGAAGGTCACTAACAGTGGAAAAATGAGAAAGAAGGAAAGCATCAACCAATTCTTGAAATAAGGAGAAGAAATTATCTAATTCTAAAATGGTTTCAAATGAGAAGGCCTCCCATTTCCTTGGGATGAGGTTAGTAAAATGTTAATTAAATATTTCACACTAGAGGGTAGGTTTAAGTGTGTTTTTATTATCATTTCCCACTCCTAAACCACATTGGGCACAAGAATATTGTTAGTTTTACTTTGTCCTGAGTTCTTTGAAGAATTATATTAAGGATGTTTTATTGGACAAAGTGGTGATGCCCCTGCACTAGGGTTTAATATTCAAAATCTACAAATTCCACCTTGCTATGTGCCCCCAAAAGCTTATCAACAATCTCTTTTCAAAGCCTAATATTCTTCTACCCCTATCCTAATCAAACCTAAAGATGGGATTGATCTCTCTTCCTCCAAGGGAAAGAGAAAATCTATCAAGCTTTCTTCCTTCCATCACCAAAGAATAAATTGAACTTTGAGGATGTGCTAGGTAAGGTGGTGATGGGTAATGTTGAGTTTGAGGATGTGCCTTGTAAAGTAGAGATTGCTAATGTTAATCTTGTGTTGGAAGGTAATGTCATGGTTGATCATGATGTCTCTAGTTGTCTAATTTTTTTGGCCATTCATACCCTTCTAAAAGTGGCCTCACAAATCCCCAAGGACAACCCTAATAGTGCTAGTGTTTCTAAGACAAAGAGTTAAAAACCTAAATGCTAATCCTTACCTATCAAGAATAAAATATCTTAAGTCCCCATTGTTGTTACTCTAGATTCTAGGACTACTATGGATAAACCTTTTAAAGGGAAGACAATGAAAAGGTCTAATAGGTTAGTGATCAAGATGTCTAATCCTACCAAAGCTTCTAGGGTCAAGATGGATGTTTCTAGTGATAAAGACCTTGATAGTGTGGAGGATAGGTGATTATATAATCAAAGGGAATGAGGATTCTAGTCATTTTCAAGATTATATGGATGAAGAAGATGTTTCCCTCTCTAAGGAATCTGACCCTAACTACTTTCTAGAAATGAATTCTCCTTATGACTTCGAGCCTTTTGACCCTAGGGATGATCCTAATGTTGACAAAGAAGTGACTATTAGCTTTGATGATGATTTGGTGACTAGCAATGTTGTTGAAGGTAAATAAATTCAAGAGAACAATATGACTACCCTAGTGCATCTTTGTTCTCATTATGCTCGTAACATCGACTCTCTCAAGCCTCTACAACAAAGAATGTGCACCCTAGAAGAAAAAATCAACAATATCTTGAATTTCAATCTTAAGGTGATACACAAACAAGACACCTCTCTACACCTCAAGAATGTTGTTTAGGAGTTCCAAAAGAGAAGGTTTGAGGGTAGTCTTGAAGGTCCTATTATGAAAAGTGCACAAAGAAAGACCTTAAGAATTATTTTTCTTTATATTTGATGATTGGGGAATGTGTCTCCCCCAAAAGATATGATGTAATTGGCAGTTTTTTCTATTGTTCATTTGCCATTTTTGTGCTACTTTTCTCTATTATATTGTTAGTCTTTGGTTAGTTGTCTTTTGGTTTTCCTCCTTGTAGCCTTCGAGTTTTCTTTTTTTGGTTGTGACCTTGGTTTCCCATTTTAATATACCCAGAAAAAAAATGTATCCTAGATCACCTCATAATGGTTAGTAAGATTTATTTTGAATTTGAATTTCAAAAGTTCAAATTTTTGATTTGCAACTATAGAAATGACCTAAGTCAAACCTACACCCATGAATCTAATCTAGGGTGATGAATGAGAGGCTTAGAAATTGAAATTACCCTCTAAAAATAAATAGGGATATAATTAAGATATAGAAATGTCATGATCAAAATTCACACAAAATTATACTACTTATATACAATAATTACAATTAAAGACATTCTAATTAAAGTGAGCCCAAAACATTAAAGAAAAGAATATAAATATACAATGTTCACCTTACAATTAAAAAATAATTCATTTTGTCTCCATAAAATATACCAAAAATCCACCTCTACCTCTTTTTCAATTAAAAAATATTACAAGCCCACTAAAAATATCTTACCATGATTGAAGGAGTTGATGAGATCTCTCTCACAATCATATCGTAATTAGACATCTGATGGTTAGAAAAAAGACGTCCCTTTTGTCTTTGTCTAACAAAAATACGTCGCTTGTCTGCTTACATCAATTATTGTCTAAAGGAAAGAAAAAACAAAAACATTTTATCATCACCAATATATATTAATAAAAAAATTCCAAATAAGAAAACTATATATATCTCCACTAAAGTGGTCATGCTGATGAATTATGGAGAACAAGAACCTGTAGACTTTGTTGTGTGAGGCTTGACCTGCTTGACCTCCTTGTATGTGTATATGTTTGCAATATACACATAACAGCACAGATTGATAGCACCAAGCACAGCCAAAAGCCAATAGAAATACTCCAACTTACATCTATTAAGATTGTTTTGAAACCAACCATGATCATGACCTCCTCTAGTAGTGATTTTATCAATAATGGTGATCACAAGACTGCTGAGGAAACTAGCAACTCCTATGACAGATAGATAGAAAGCAATCCCCAAGCTTCTCATACTGTCAGGCACTTGATCATAAAAGTATTCCTGCAGTCCTACTAGAGTAAAAACATCTGCCATTCCAATCAAAACAAACTGTGGAACCAACCAAAATATGCTGAGAGGAATTATAGTTTTAGGGCTGTCAAGCAAGCCATGGGCTTTTGCACTTTGGATCCTTTTCTTTTCTGTCAAAGCTGCACTTACCATGCATAGAATGGAAAACAACATGCCGATGCCAATTCTTTGTAGAATACTGATCCCTCTTTCATTGCCTGTGATTCTTTTGGTAATGGGGACAAGCCAAGTGTCATATATACTAATGAAAATAAGTATGGGTATGGTGGAAAAGGCTAGAAGGGAAGCTGATGGGATCTGAAAGTGGGGCCCCATGCTCCTGTCCATGGTGCTGCCCTGTTTTATGAAGAATGTTGTGGTCTGTGCTACTATGATTCCGAAGATTACGCAACATAACCAGATGGGAACCATCCTGAACATAAGCTTGGTTTCCTCTACTTGAGTTACTGTGCAGAGCTTCCATGGGTTTGGCTGCTTGTTTCCCTCTGTATGGTTGTTAGGCTCAGAGGCTTTCACCACTATGGCAGCTTTGTCCAAACACCTGAATAGCACCATTATAAAAAGAAAAAATGCAATCAATTTTACTGCAGGACTAGATCATCAGGGTGAGTTCACATACAACACAAAAAAATTGACTTCAATTACACTATAGCCCTACATCATGATGTAAAAGGGCTAAGGTGGTTGTTTTGCTTACCACCAAGACAAGACACACTTTTTATTTATGACAACTCTTCTTGTGGAACACACAGTAAACCCAACATCACCAATCTATATTATACCAACAATGCTTCTTGCTCATCTTTGTGAGATTTACATACAACATGGAAATTTCGGGTTCCAGTATATGTAGCTCCAGTTCATCTCAGGGAGTTAAAATACAACACAGAATTTTTGTTGGCTAAATTAAATAGCAGTTCATTGCAGGGAGTTCACATATTACATAAGAATTTGAGGGTGAATTAAATAGCAGTTCTAGTTCATCAGAGTGAGTTCACAACTTCACATACAACATAAACGATGTTTCATACAGATTTTGGCAGGTAATAAATTGATAAGATTGAAATCTAGGTAACATCAGTAAGGAGTTCTCTACTTGACATTCAGACACAAGTCTGTGGAGATTTTTGTGTTTCCCAGAAAAATCACAAATATGATTGTCGGTAGAGTAATTCCATAAAGAAGAAGGGTAAGAAATGGCTTACTGAATACTATCCGTGTGTGATAGTAGCCTCTGCCCTGATTTCATTGACTTTGCATACCAATTCTCATAAAGCAAGTCCATGTCTGCAGGAAGGTTTTTCTTTCTGTTCCTTACAGCAGCAACAATCACCTGCAAAATCGAAGTTATAGGGCTACCTCCAGGAAGTTTGTTTCTGTAAAATGGTGTTCCATACAAAAACAGGCCAATCGCTATAGTCATGGCAATTGTAGGGATCCCAAACCCAATTCCCCAGCTTATGTTGTCCTGAACATATACAACAACTGTGACGGCTAGTAGAGTGCCACTGCAGAGCCCAAAATACCACCAATTGAAGAACGATGTCTTCTTAAGCTTTTCGTTTTGATCCTCCTCATTGAACTGGTCTGCACCAAATGCTTGCAAAGAAGGCTTGTGCCCACCAGTGCCAATTGCTATCAAATACAAAGCCAGGAAGAAAACAGCTTTCTCCCCTGTTGTTGCCTTATTGCAGACTTCTACACACTTTTCAGGCCTCAGAGCTGAGAGGGATACTGACAGTGTCAATAAAATCAATCCCTGAAACATGAATATCATGCAAACAATTTGATCAGACAGGTCTAAAATTCAGAATATTTTTGTTTTCAAAGGTAATCTAGAAAGAATTCAGACATGGGTAGACAGTATACAATACACATATTTAATCCGTCAAAATCTCACCACGAGATATATTGCTGAGGAGAACAGGACCATCCAGTATCTGCCACTGTATGCATCTGCTACAAAGCCTCCTAGAAGAGGCATAATAGTTGTGACCCCAACCCAATAGTTCACGTTTTTGGCAGAAGTTTCAATCCCTTCATGCATAGAAGTTGTTAGATAGATGATCAAATTGGAGGCAATTCCATAGTAAGTCAGTCTCTCACTGACTTCGACTCCTGCACAATTCAACAATCTTTTTAGATTCTTCTATCGATCAGATGGCCCATCCAATGGGGCAGAACTGACTACTGACTAGATTGATTGTTAAAAAATACTCCTGAAAGATAACTTAAAGTTCATTTCAAAATGCATGGTATATCCAAGTTCAACAATTTCCATGCTGCGGGATTTAATATAAGTCTATTAGGTCTCCACATAAAACAACAGACCAAGTTGTAATTGAATCAGGTGTCAACAGAACCCTTATCTTCTTGTACAAGAATCCATGATTTAAGACTTACCGATGATAAAAAGAGCAGCCTTCCATCCACCACTTTTTGTTTTAAGAACAGGCCTCCCCTTGAGATCCACAGATCCATCCATGACCCTCTCTAGCTGAACATCACTTTCCTTTGTCTGTACTGATGATTTCCAAAACTCTACCCATTCATTCCAATATAAGAATCTCATGACTGCAAATTCAATCAAAATATAGGAGAGAAATATGATTTCCAAGCAGAGAACTAGAACTTGAAAGCTTGGAAGTCTTTCTAAGATTTTCAGGAAATTTATATGACAAAAATCAGGATCACAGACACAAACTAATCATTATCATGGACCAAAATATAATTTATACTAAAACCTCTCAAAAATCAACAAGAATAAGGAGCTAGAGTTCCAATTGTTATATATTGGAGCAGAGATCTTGAATAATGAAGAGAATATGGAGTATTTGTCACCGATTCCGAGGAACCTTGTGATGACACACCTTATTTGAACCGAGCCAAACCGCACTAAACAGCGACCAATCAAGTTAAGGTTTCTCAACTCACTCAGCACTACTCAGACCAACACAATGTAGAGGCGCCAGGCCACTTATAGAGGCACAATCGAACATGTATAAACGCTGCAAAGACTCAGCCTTATTCATTCAGAACAGCAACACACATTAGAAGGCGATGAGAAAAGAGAAACAAAACTGGAGAATGCCGATCTTCTAATTTATGAATGCCAAATACAGATGGCAAGCAGTTTCAACGATAAACAACCTGAAGCACTTGAATTGATGGATAAACACAATGACAGCCAGCCACGAATGGAGAGAAATTTAACATCAACTACAGACAAACATCTAAATGGAATAACCGCAGCCAATCCTCTATTATGGAAATTAAACAATATTCACCAGTGCACAAACTTTAGCATTCGATTCATTTCTCAGCAAAGATTAGTAACAATTCAACAATAGACAACCGATCCACCACTCTTGAACAGCGACGTGCTTCTCTCACGAGTCTTCACGGGTCAGGTTACAAACAATCGACCCCACTGCCATCGACAGACATTACATGATGAAGAAAATAGCAATAGTTTGGCTTCAAAAACAACTTTCAATTGATGAGGAGCAGCGCATTATTTCTTCCCCAAGTTCTGCCGCTTCAACTCCCCCAAACTCCAAACCCAGATTGGGCGCTTTGTTTCTTCCAGGCTGAATCGAATTCTTCTATCTCTCAATCTGAATCGAATCCTTCTTTTTCACTAACAATCGGTCTCCCATTTCTCAATCAAAACGAAATCCATCCTGCCTTCCACGCTACAGTCTTCCATACAATCTTTTTCCTCACTGCCAAGAACCATTCTCTCTGTTTCAAAAACTACTCGGCCTCTCTTCTCCTGCCGCGTCCTTCCTTCCTTCCCATTCTATCCCCATCGAGCCTTCCTCTTTGGTCCAGAACAGTACGCTTCCTCTCCAACTGCAGGATCGGCTTCCCCTTCCTTCAGAAAACCGTCAGCCTCCCCTCTTCTTTTCTTGGCCGCCAACTTCTTCTCTAACATAGGCGAATCAATAGTCTTTCTTCTCCAACGGCTGTAACTTCTCAAATATGCCCGACCAACTGAAAGGATGATTCCGCATCTTGTTGCCAATGAAGAATGGCCACCTATCAACAAGCATGAAGGCAAGAACAACCAACATAAACTCAAACCAAAATTGAAAACAATGTCAATGGGTCCTTGGTCTACTCGTGAAGTTGAAAGGTTCTAAATGAGTCCACCAGGGATCAAGTCTTGCTGAGTGCAAAAGGCTCCGACATCGAAAAAAGAGATGAGGCCGGGATCCTGGGTGAATTTGGCGGAATGGATACCCCTCAGTCCTTGGCTCTTAGCCGAAGAGGTTCAGCCCAAGAAGGCTTGTGCTCGTATCAGGTAGCAAAAAAGAATTTGTGGATGACCTCCATCAAAAATAAATAAAAAATTGTAAACAAGATTGCAAACAAAATTGATTCCATGCCCCTGCATCACCTTGATTTGATGTCAGGTATCTATTTGGTAACTGATAGTCCTATTGAATATTCAAAGAAGCCAAGTGGTTGGAAATGAAAGACACAGAACTTCCAATGGGTAGTTTGAGAATTCATAGATGAATGGATGTAAGGGACAATGGAATGTCTCCTTTCAATTTCAGTTCCTTGCCTTTCTCATGGTTGTGGATTATTTTGTTTCCTCCTCCTTTTTTCAGAATGAGATTGTTGTTCATATGTTCATTAATGTGATTTTTTGTTAATATTAGTGGGTTCTGGATCATCTTTTTGTCTTACGTGTCTTTGTGAAATGAAATGTTCAACTTCCAATTGTTCTATTGTTACTTTTGATTTTTTTCTTGCATATCTTTTTGTGCATACTTCATTGCGTCGTCTTCTTTGCTCATCCCTTTTTACATGTACCACTTGTTCCTTTTGTTGACGTTTTTGATATTCTCTTTGGTATTGTTTTCTTTGCTCCTCGGATTCAAAAATATTTTTTGCTCGACCCTAAAATATAAATGGCATACAATAATTTAATCAATGCAAGATTTAAATGTAAAATAGATATATGTATTATGTATGTCATAATATAGTTGTACACATATGGAGTTGATGAAGAAATATTTGAAACATGACAATATCAAAATGAAGTTATGTGCTACTTATATATGTTAGAATAATAGGATTATGGTTATATATTAGAGGTACTTATTTTTTTTAGTTAGGGTTAGTGTTTATAGAGGGTTAGGATTTGGGTTAAATAAGGTCTAGGAATAGTGGCAAGGTTAAAATATGGTTAGGGTTAGTGCTCAATTAATTTAAAAAGGGAAAGGGTTAGGATACATTTCATGTTCAACTACGGTTAAGGTTCTACAAAAATGCTTAGGGTAGGTTATTGGCATGGTTGGGGTTAAGATTATGATTATGGTTATTGTTAGTTTTAGAGTTAGGGTGAGGGTTATGAGGAATACGATTGGTGTTATAGTTATGATTTTGGATTAGGGTTAGGGGTAGGGTTAGAGTCGAGGTTAGTATTAAGGTCACGGTTAGGGTTGGGGCTTGGGTTAGGGTCGTAGTTACAGTCGGGGTTGGTGTTAGGGTTAGGATAATGGGCTAGGATTAGTGGTAGAAGAAATAAGGTTAAGGTTAGGGTTAGGGTTAGGGTTGGGGTCAAAGTTAGGATTAGGGTTGGAATTATTATTAGGGATATAAATGGATTAAGGTTAGGGTTAGTGTTAGGGTTAGGGTTAGGGTTGGGGTAAGGAATATATTTAGTGTTGGCAATGGAATTGGGATAAGGATTACAGTTTGGGGTTACATTTAGGATTATGGTTAGGGTTAGGGTTAAAGTTAGGGCTAGGGTTAGGGTTTTAGGTTATGAGATATAAGATTAAGGTTAGGGCTAGGGTTAAGGTTTTGAGAAACAAGATTATGGTTAGGGTTAGATTTAGGGTTACACTTATGATTTGAGCTAATGTAGGGTTAGGATTATGGTTTAGAGTTTAGTGTTAGGGTTAGGGTTAGGGTTAGGTTTAGAGTTAGGGTTAGGATTATTAGGAACAAGGTTAGAATTAGGTTTAGGTAAGGGTTAGGATTATAGCTTTTTATTAGGGTTAGTGTTAAGTTAGGGCTATGATTAGGGTTTAGGGTTAGGTTTGTGTTATAGTTATGGTTGGAATTAGAGTTGCCATTAGGTTTAAGGTTAAATTTTAGGTTCTAGGGTTAGGGTTATGGTTATGATTAGGGTTAGGTCAAGGTTAGGGTTACGATTATGGTTTATGGTTTAGGATTTAAGGTTAGAGTTCATGTTGATAGTTATAGATTTGGATAGGGTTAGGGTTAGGGTTAGGGTTAGAGTTAGAGTTAGGGTTAGGATTATGGTTGAGGGTTTAGTTTTAGGATTAGGGTTAAGGAAAGGGTTAGGGTTAGGTTGGTTGAATTAATGATATTATGGTTTAGGGTTTATGATTAGGGTTAGATATAGGTTTAGATTTTAGGGTTATAGTTAGGGTTAGGGTTAGGGTTAGGTTAGGGTTATTATTAGGGTTTGATTCTAGGTCACGATTAGGGTTAGGGCCAAGATTAGGATTAGGGTTAGTGTTGGGAATAGAATTGGGATTAAAGGTTGTGATTTAAGGTTATGATTAGGATTATGGTTAGGGTTAAATTTACGATTAGAGATAGGATTATGAGAAATAGGCTTAGGGATATGTTTAATGTTAAGGTTAAGATTATGGTTTAAGGTTTAATGTTCAAGTTAGGGTTAGGGTTAGGTTTAGAGTTAGGGTTAGGGTTATGAGAAATAGGGTTAGGTTAAGGTTATGATTATGGCATTTGAAATAGAATAAATTAAACAATCCAAATAAAATAAAATAAAAGAAGTGTTATGTATTAGAAAGTACTTGCATTTGTAGTATTGAATATATTATTGTTGGGTAGTCTAGATATCAGTTATGATGCATACTAATTCAAGTGTAGAACAAATAATAGTTTGAGATAAATAGATTCTTGCAAGCCAAATGTATTCAAATCTTATTGGATTAATGTTTAAATTATAGTTGTTAGGGTTGATGTTGGTGTCAAATTTGATTCATACTAGAAACACTATGACCATTATCATTGGAGTTGAGTTTGTTTCATAAAATAAATATTTGTTAAATATTAATGAGAAAATGATTAGTTAGTGTGTGCAAGGAAATTGTGCTACAAATGAACAATTTAAATGGGAAATCATCAACCAATTCTTGAAAGAAGGCTCGAATAACTTATCAAATTCTAAAAGTTTCAAATAGGAAGACCTCCCACTTATTTGGGATGATGTAGTAAAACATTATTTAAATATTTAACACTAGAAGGTTGGTTTAAGTGTATTTTTCATTATAATTTCCCACTCCTAAACCATGTCAGACACAAGAAGACTATTAGTTTTCCTTTGTCTCAAGTTCTCTCAAGAATTCTATTAAGGATAGTTTGTTGGACAAAGTGGTGATTCTCCTGTAGTAGGATTTAATATTCATACTCTAGAAATTCTACCTTGTTATATGTCCCCAAAACCTTGTCAACACTCTCAATTTTAAGCCAATTTTATTCCTACCCCTGGGCGGGTGCATGGAAATGGGTAGCAATTCTGTGGACACCCTAAAAAAAAAAGTTGAAAAGCATAACGCGAGCGCGTTATAACGTGCTTGCGTTATGGCTTCTGTTAAACCTAGGCAAGTTCCCTTCGGCCACAACTACAAAGCCATAACACGAGCGCGTTATAACGCGCTCACGTTATCTTCTTTTAAAAGCAAAAAAACAAATGCAAATCTCTCATTTGTATTTTGACTGGTTTTTTTGCTCCACCCGTGGCCAAAAACCCCAAAATATTGTGCTCGCGTTCTAGGAGAAGAATTTCTTCACCAAGAATATGAATTTCTTCGCAACGATGGCGCCACGACGATGACAAGCTGTAAGAGGTAAGGCTTCTATGCTTTTTGTTTTGAATTTGTTAGTTTTAGGTTGAATTTGTTAGTTTTAGGTTGAATTTGATATCTATTTGTTTGAAATTTTAGGAGATGCAAATCAACCTGCAAACCCATAAAATCCTCAACAGGAGGACCAAGCAAATCCTCAAGATCAAAATCAACCACAATATCAACCCCCTCCTAGCACTCAACAAAATTTAATGAGTGGAATTAAGAACAACATAAAACAAATTGAGGATTTGATCAATAGGTTGAGTGATCCAAATGGTTCAACCACAGAAAGAATGACCCTAGCAAATTCATTGAAAGATATGTTAACAAATGTAGATTTAATTAGCAAACAAATAACTAGATGGGAAGATAGGAGGCAGGAAGCTAGGGAGTATTATGAAAATAAACTATCATACAAGGAAGTGAAAGATTTAAAAATAACAAAAGGTGATTTGTGTTCATTATTCACCGACCCACGCACAAATCAAAATCTTACCCTCAATGCGAAGAGGTTTCTTATCCATTGGTGCCACCACCAACAAATGAAGGAGTGGTTTTATGATAGGTGGTACATGGTCTTCGATTACCCACCGTGCAACAATTGCGAGGTCCTGCAATATTTCCTTAGGAAACTATACAGTGAGTTCATATTGAACAAAATCCCAAATTATTTTGATATGATGGATTTCTAGGGGAGAGGTGGGGGGTCAGCTCAGGATAGACCTAGTGCACAGCCGGATCCTACGCGACAAGGTAGAAGAGCTCTCGCTAGGCCACCTCATGAGCACATTGTTATGCCTTCCGTTGTGAAGGAAAGTGCTGACGTAGAGACATTGCAGGAAATCAACACTTTGACCCAGAGTTTCATCCATCATACTAGCCCTATTCTATAGTGCCATCCAGAGGAGTCTTCTAGTGGTGGTCTTTGAACACATGTGTGTCAATCTTGTGGGGCTACTTGTTCACATGACCCCACCGACCCTCAAGAGACTGGTACATAGAATCCATCTACAGCTATGGAGATGGAGAGGGCAGCTAACATTTTGCATGAGGCATATGGCATTTATAGTCAGGTAAAAGTTAGTGCATGTGTTCATTGAATTTAATTTATTAAATTTTGATTTTGAAATGCAAGATTAACTAAAAATGTTTTATGATTTTAATAAAATTGCAGGGTCACAGTGTTGAGACTAGATACACTGCCCCCCCACCAGCCTATTTTTGCAGTACACCTATCGCTAGGGTATGTAACTAGTAAACAGTTATAAGTTTATTGCATATTAATGGCATTGTTTTATGAATGGTAATTTAATATGCAATTTTGGATGTTAAATAGACTAATATTGGAGGTTTTGATGGAACACTTCCCAGTGGCGGTGGATTTACTCAAACCTTCATGCAAGTAATAGAATAAAGAGTTTAACTAATGAATCAAGTACTTAATAGATTTGTGTAGTTTATACATGCACATCGTTGATTACGTTGAATAATTTTTTGTTTTATTTTCAGTTGTTGCGAGACGATACACCTCCGAATGTGACAAGGGCAATGGATATTGGTGTGACATCTGCTATACAATCCTTGATGGCTCTGATAGAAGAGGTATGAGGCAAATTAGTAAATTTTAATTTACACTTGTTGTTATAAATGTTAGTTAGTGAGAAATCAAACCATTATTGATTCACGTAGTTTTTGTCTATTTGCATGGTTTATACAAGGCTTGAGCACGCCTGAGCATGGGCATGAGGATATTTCCCTCATGGATAGAGATTGTGAGATGGATGTAAGTGATTATTTTTTCAAATATATCATTTTTAATAATGTAATTTCTATATATTCATGTCTTTACTTCTTATTGTAACAGTTAAAACTTCACCATGAACTAAACCCTAGGAGGAGTAGCAAGAGCACTCCACGAGCATAGCAAAAACGAGTGATAGACATATCGCTATCCAAGTGAAAAGGAAAGGGAAAGATTTTATTTCCTGGGCATGGAGAGCAATGAATTTTGATTCCAGAGTCCTTTATTGTATGCCTGCATGGAGGTTTTGTACATATTTTTTATTGGACATATTTGACAGTGTATGCCTAGATGGCATTCTTGTAAGCCTACATGGCTATTTTGTACATATATTTCATACTTATATCGACATATATTTATGTATGCCTACATGGCTATTTGGTTAATACAAATATCTTTTTTCGATGCCTGTCCATATTTGCATTCTAAATTGATGGTTCAATAGATATGAGTTACATATATTCAAGTGTATACTTTGTGACTTACGTGCATTCAAGTGTATACTTTGAGGCTTACATGTTTTCATGCATATACCTTGTATTCCTGCATATACTTTGTTTTAATTTGTGTATACTATGTATTCGTGTGTATACTTTTTGAGGCTTACGTGTTTATGAGTACTTATAGTTCCCTTATTGACATGTACATGTTTGACTTATTCATGTGTATAATTATTAATTGGTTATCCCTAGCATTGATCTATGTCATCCTCAATGCATGATCCTTGAGATGGAGTAAGTACACCCTCAAGGTCAAAAGGAGTTTCACATGCATTCTTCATAGGCTCATTTTGGTAGTGAAACCAAAAACCTCTTGCATCATTGAAATGAAAAAAAAAATTCCTTTATAGCAGGTCTGAAGCCATTATCATTCTCCATTAGTTCTTCATGTATCCACTCCCCATTAATGGTTGTCTCATGACCTTCATGAAACCAAGCACTTATCTCATTTGTGATAGAAGAAATGTATGAATATTTATCTTCCTCCTTATGAACCATTCATTATCATGAGAGATGGGTTCTTGTGAACCACTACTGATGAATCATGGCTCAATAAGTTTGACTTGTAAAACTACATGATTGAATCCTGACAGCAATATCACAATATTTATATATCTAAATGTGTTATTTCCTTCAGCTAAAATTTGTGCTAATACTTATGTGATTGATGTATGTTTGTGTATGGGATCATAGTAATTTCTATTTGATGATGCTATTGTGTCTTTAAGGTTTATTTATTAAAGGGTGCATGAAACAAGTTTTAAATCCTTAAAAATCTTTGAATTTCTTAGGGTTTTCTATTTGTCAAGTCTGCGCTTTGAGCCCGAGTCCAAGTCAAAATATGGCTTGTCAAGTCTGAGGTGATTCCTAGTCTTGTAACACTGGTATGAGCACATCGAGGAATAATGTATATGCTGATGAAGAGAGAACCCATCCTTGTTTCCAAACAAACCATGGTATAGATATGGTTGGTCGAGATAAAACATCACTCTCCTGGATAGTTCGAACCATAATCTTTCATGGCTACAAACACACCTTCATTATGTGTGTTCTTGATCCTACTGAAGAAATGGTGGAACATGTTGTAGATCAAATATTGCAACCCTAAGTCCACAAGAAGGTTACTTGTCCTGATTTCCGCAAATGTCTTTAAGATGTTCATCCTTCTTGAGTAATGTGAACTATTGATGTTATCTAGATCTTTGAAACTATCTGCAATCATGTGCAATACTGTAGAAGCTAGAGCTATATCTAATACTACAAATGACTGCTCAATGGAATCATGATAGCAATATCACAATTTGACACATTGTAGAGAATACCTCCTACTTATCAATTGATGAGCTAAAGTGATGGGGAGTTCTATCCCTCAAGAGCACTCTTGCTCTTCCCAAGACCTATTATCTGGTCTTCCTAGGGTATTCCTCTCTACCCTACTCAGGGATCACTCCTAAGCCCCTCTCACCACGTAAGACTCTCCACCAATTTTAAATTCTTCTCCATCATTCCCAATCCACCACTAAGCTTCCTTGGGCTCCACACTGACCCAAAGTGTCCTAACCACTCCAAGGCTAGGGAAGGGTATCATAGTTGTCCCTTTGTTGATTTTTCTCCTCACTGATCCATCTTATTGGATTCTTTCACCTTTTACCCATCACTTTCTTGATTGGAACAAACCAATCCCATGTGCCTACACTCCCATAATCTTGATTGGCACAAACCGATCCAGTTAGAAACTCTCCTTGTTGTTGTCCTCTCCAAGCTACTAGCCAGAATGCACTTGCACTCGCCTAGTGCTTGATGATTTCATCACCTTCCATGCAAAACAAGACCCCAAAACCTATATGTACATTATTTACACGGTCCCCAACTTGATTCCAAGTGGCCATGAGAGGAAATCCATGGGAAGTCAAGTGGGACAAATTATTCACAAAACTAGCTTGAACCGGCAATGAGACCAAGAACACCAAAAACTTGCAAAAAGATAACTAGTTGTTCTAGATGACTAATCTAATGCTACACAAGGTAAGTAAGTGACACAAATGGAAGACTCAAAGCATTAGATAAGTCCTTTCAATCCATTCTTGACTAGATGAAGGCTCAAACACAAAAATTCAATGAAAACTTGCTCTCTTCCAATCACAAAAATGTACTCTCCAAGTCTCAATTTGTGAAAAAAATCCTCCAACCCAGGTATTAGGGTTTTTATGACCTTATATACCTTTCTCCCATGTGCTAGGACCCTTGGTTTAGGCTTAGAGCATCATTAATGCCATTTTCCAACTTTTAGGACAAATAGCCAAGGCAACATTGCTCAAAATGCTCACAATGTCCAAGACTTACCCAAACCGCAAGCCCCTAACAAACCTATTTCCAATTCACTCATCAAAAACACTCTTGGGACTTTACATCACAATCCTTATTCCCTTGGTGGTTGGCTAGAACCACCTACAAGCGAAAATTTCAAAGATCTCTCCAAAAGACCTTAAGGTGCTGCTGCACCATTCTCCCCCCTGCAACAAAGAAGTTAAGGAACCTGTGGTGTAAAGAGCTCCTCACTAATTCCATGCTTCTTAAAGTCACTTTGTCCTATCCAAGTAGCCTTTGACTCTGGTTGATGTCTCCACTTCACTAGGTGCTCCATGTATGTCTTGTGCCTGGTCTTCTTCTTCACACTCGAGTCTAGAATCTTGTCCACTTGTGGTCTAATCTGATCAGGTACCTTGAGTTCATCCACATCCTTACTCACCTCAACACTATAATGTTCCTCATCCATTTCTGGTCCTTTATACTTCACCAAGTCCTTCACATTGAAGATAGGCAAAATGGACATCTTCTTAGGTAACTCCACCTTATATGCATTGGATCCATACTTAGCCAACACTTTACATGGCCCTATCCTTTTCATCTAGAGCATTACTTACCACTCATATAACCCCTCTGTGGTTTTAAAAGCTGATTTCCATTCATCTCCCTCTTTCATCCTAATCTGATAGTAGCCACTTTTCAAATCAATCTTGGAGTAGTACTTAGCACCCCCTAAATAGTCCATTAAGTCTTCTATCCTAGGAATAGGAAACCTATATCTAATGGTTATCCTATTTATGGCCCTAGAATTAGTATGTACATTCTCCATGGTGTAAGAGGGGTTGGATGGAACACTCACTATTCCATGCTCCAGGTCTCACCTTAGCAATTCCCTTTGGTGGCTCTCTCCACCAACTCAAACTATAGGTCCTAGCTCAAATGTAGGTACCCCTGGTTCTACTGGCCATCCCCACTTCCATCCATGTCACACATCACAACCAAAACTTGGTGCTTAATCTTTATTTCTCCCTTGACCCTTAATCATCCCTAAAGGCCAAACACACACAACACTCAACTAGATACTTGCAAGGGTGTAGAGATATGATATCATGCTTCCTAGCATCCTATTAGGTTTGTTGAACAACCATTAGACTCCATTTCTCCATCGCTCCCTCCAAACCCTCACTTAGGGTTACAAAGGCTACAAGCCTAGAGCCCCTTTTAGCCCTCCTAACCCGAGAAAGGTGGATGTTTCTCAAAACTTTCCCAAAGAACCCCAAACCTACCCTATGTTTTCATGGTCCTGATACCAACCTCTTCAATATTTCCAAGGTCTTATGCCTGGTCTTGCCGTACACAGGTGTCTTCACCAATTTAGAAAATGTAGGGTTTCTCTTGTCATTTCTTGGATACCCGATTGGACTGTCAAAGAGTTCTTCCACCAAATCGATTGATGTAGCCTCCTACTAGATGCCAGACCTCTATAGGGCCTTCCTCCACCTTTCTACCATGGGAATTGTCATGGAGAGGTCTCCCCTGCAAGTTAGGTGATTTTCACCTCTAGACTTTCCTAGCCGAGCACTGTTTAGCTCGCCTAGGAAAGGTCTTCTTTCATGCTTGTTTGACTCCTACTGACTCCTAACACTACTAAAAGTATAGGAATGGAGCCTATCCATTGTTTCCAAGATCCCATACACCAGGTACAGGGGAAAGGTGGTCTAGGTCTCCATTTATTGCAGCTTGCCAGGCAGAATAACCAAAAACAAGAACTTAGAGAACAAGAAACAACAACTTGAACGATGAAACAACTAGCTATTGACCAACCAACACTTTGATAATAGATACACTACATTCCACACGTATGCCAAGGCCTGGTTAAGCCATTAATACACTACTAAGAACACAAACACAGAAAATTAACCAATTACTCCTACTATTCTTATTTCTCCTTCATGAAAATTTCAAATTTACAAAACTTCAAATGCCTTCCAACCTTTCACATAGGTCGAGGCAATCCTTAAATAGGTTTCCCAAGGTGGTTACCCTTCCCTTGGTCAGACATAACCACCACATTTGGCCAAAATTGCTCCAAGCAACATTTTGGGCTTTATTTCCAATTATTCAAACTTCCCAACCATGAGTGTCTAAACTCACAACTCTTCCACTCCTGATAGCTCCTGACCAAGATACTTTTAAATCTCTCCCACAAGTTCAATGGTCAACATGACCTTATCACATTAAAACAAAATTTCACAAACCTTACCTATTCCTAGTGTTTCCTAGGTGTTCTTCTAGGTGTTTCTCCTAGGTGCTCCTATACCACTCCACTTATCTCCCTTCTTAGGTGCCAACACCACTGGAATGACACATGGGATTATGCTTTTATTGATGAACCCTTGGTCCAAAAGTTCTTGAACTTGCCTTTCTATCTCCTTGTTCTGCTCCGGTGTCATTTTGTATGCAGCCTTGTTAGGCAATGTTGCTCCTAGTACAAAGTCAATTTGATGACTAATTGCCCTCTTACATGGTAGTGTAGCTGGTGTGCCTTCACAAATGATATCCCTGAACTGATCCAATAGTTGCTTCACCTTTGCTATCATAGGTAGCCGACTAGGTGACTCCTCCTCCTTTGGCTTCATCATGATTGCATAGACAACCCCTTCTTCCTCCTTCATGTCTCTTAGGAATTCCTTTCCACTCATCAAAAGTACAGTGGATTCTGCCTTTTCCACTGTGTCTTCTTGGGGAAAAAAATTTGTGGTTAAGTGCTTGAGCTGGAGTATACTAGAATGGGTGACCTCCCAGGAAGGCCTAGTGCCTCACCTCTATGAGCATCACTTAGATGTAATGAATGATAAGTGGGCCATTCAATATCATTTTAAATTTGTTGCTTTAAGCAACTTACAAATTTGCAACTTAAGACTCCTCCAACCTAAGGGATTGATCCATTGGAACATAGCTCAGAGCGATTGCACGTGTTTTAGTGCAAAAGAGGACCATGCCTAGCATAAAAATACCTATTTCGATGTGTTGGAACAGTCCACTGGGTCACACAAGTCGCAAAACGAAAGTTGCACCACTCTGCAACTTTGCACTGCTTGCATTTTATGCTTTTTCCATCAAGTGAAAATCTGCCACCACTGGAAAACCACTCCGAGATAGCCAAAACCAAGAGAGGTTTTTGTAGACAGGCTCAATGCAATCCTATAGGATTAGACGAGAAGTTTCTAAGCATCACGAAATTTGAGTAATAGCATGCTAAAGTTTGCAGCCATTTTGCACTTTGGACCCTTAAGAGATCGATCTGGTGGAACATAGCTCAAAATGATTCCACGTGTTTCAGTGCAAAAGAGGACCATGCCTAGAGTAAAAATACCTATTTGGACATGTTGGAATAGTCTGCTTGGTCACACAAGTTGCAGAACAAAATTTGCACCATTCTGCAACTTTACACTGCTTGCATTTGATGCTTTTTCCATCAAGCGAAAATCCGCCACCATTGGAAAACCACTCCAAGATAGCCAAAACTGAGAGAGGTTTTTGTAGAAAGGCTCAACGCAATCCTATAGGATTAGATGAGAAGTTTCTAAGCATCACAGCATCTAAGTAATAGCATGTTGAAGTTTGCAGCCATTTTGCACTTTGGACCCTTAAGGGATTGATCCGGTGGAACATAGCTCAGAGTGATTCCACGTGTTTCGGTGTGAAAGAGGACCATGCCTAGCATAAAAAAACCTATTCGGATGTGTTGGAATATTTCACTTGGTCACACGAGTTGCAGAGCGAAAGTTGCACCACTTTGCAACTTTGCATTGTTTGAATTTGACACTTTTTGCATTAAGTGAAAATCCACCGCCATTAGAAAACCACTCCAAGATAGCCAAAATCGAGAGAGGTTTTTCTAGAGGAGTCCAACACCTTTTTGTAGGATCAGACGAGAAGTTTCCAAGTATCACAGTATCCGAGTACTAAAATGTTGAAGTTTGTAGCCATTTTGCACTTTGGACCCTTAAGGGATTGATCCGGTGGAACATTGCTCGGAGCGATTCCATGTGTTTTGGTGCGAAAGAGGATCGTGCCTAGTGTAAAAATACCTATTCAGACGTGTTGGAACAGTCCGCTTGGTCACACGAGCTGTAGAGTAAAAGTTGCACCACTTTGCAACTTTACACAACTTGAATTTGACACCTTTTCCATCAAGTGAAAATCCACTACCATGAAAAAACCACTCCAAGATAGCCAAAATCGAGAGAGGTTTTTCTAGAGGGGCCCAACACCTTTTTGTAGGATTAGACTAGAAGTTTCTAAGTGTCACGGTATCCGAGTACTAGCATGCTGAAGTTTGCAACCATTTTGCACTTCAGACCCTTAAGGGATCTATCCGGTGGAACATAGCTCGGAGCGATTCCACGTGTTTCGGTGCAAAAGAGGACCATGCATAGTGTAAAAATACCTATTTAGACGTGTTGGAACAGTCCGCTTTGTCACACAAGTTGCAGAGCAAAAGTTGCACCACTTTGCAACTTGGCACTACTTGAATTTGACACCTTTTCCATCAAGTGAAAATCTGCCGCCATGAGAAAAGCACTCCAAGATAGCCAAAACCGAGAGAGGTTTTTCTAGAGGGGCCCAATGCCTTTCTGTAGGATTGGACGAGAATTTTCTAAGTGTCACAGTATCCAAGTACTAGCATGCTGAAGTTTGCATCCATTTTGCACTTTGGACCCTTAAGGGATCGATCTGGTGGAACATAGCTCAGAGCGATTCCACATGTTTCGGTGCGAAAGAGGACCGTGTCTAGTGTAAAAATACCTATTCAGACATGTTGGAACAGTCTGCTTGGTCACACAAGTTACAAAGTGAAAGTTGCTCACTTTGCAACTTTACACAACTTGAATTTGACACCTTTTCCATCAAGTAAAAATCCGCTGCCATGAGAAAACCACTCCAAGATAGCCAAAACCGAGAGAGGTTTTTCTAGAGGGGCCCAACAAATTTCTGTTGGATTAGATGAGAAGTTTCTAAGTGTCACGGTATCCGAGTACTAGCATGCTGAAGTTTGCACCCATTTTGCACTTTCGACCCTTAAGGGATCGATCCGGTGGAACATAGCTCAGAGCGATTCTACGTGTTTCGGTGCGAAAAGAGACCATTCCTAGCTTAAACATACCTATTCGGACGTGTTGGAACAATCTTCTTTGTCACATGAGTTGCAAAAAAATGTGTACAAATTGTTTACATGACCTTTATATGACCTTTTTCACATTGTTTACATTTCAAAATTCAAAGTTTGCAAATTTTCCTACTCAAGGCATTTACAGAACAAGGTGGTACTACACCAAACATGGACTTCAACCTTACAATATTTGAGTATATCTCATTATGTAATTAAATCTTATTACAATGCCTCTTGCACTTTGTTCTCTCAGATCTTTTACAATGTCACTCATACATTCAAGATTCTCTTTAAATGTCTACATCATAGGTGCTCATCACGAGGTTAACTTCAAATGAGTAACTTGAGATTCCCTCGCTAAGCTTCACATGCTCTCTTACAATGGCTTGAAATCAAAATTGAGATTTGTCAAAATCATCAAAATAAGTATGTTGAATTGCTTTTTTGGCTGAGATTTTCTTTGATGGCTCTTAAATCAGCATTTTCTGCAACGAAAGATCAATCAACCCTTAGTAGTTTACTTACAAATATGCAAAATAAAAGAGAAAAATAAAGAGCATCCAAAATGGAAATGAAATCAAAATAGATGGAAGGCACTTATAGATGTTGCATGCAGGCATCAAAATAAGGATGTTGCATTGCTTTTCTGGTTGACATTCTCTTGAATGGCTCATATATCTGCATTTTTTGCAAGGGGACACCAATCACTGTAAAAGAAGATGATAGCATTGGTATCAAACAAATTAATGTGCATACAAGTATAAATTAATAAGAACCAATGTGCATATACTTAAAAATTAATCCAATGAACCATCCAAGTCTGCTCTACTCTTTATTGTGTCAAGTATTGCATCATGGTCAGACTCACGGACCTTCCATGATGTCTTGTTCAAAGGTCTACCCCCATATTTGGTCAAATGAACATTGGATGCCACGACAAGGTTCGAGTAATGAAGAATCTTACAATGCATGTCAAAGTCTTGAAATGGCCAATGTTTAACACTTGAATGTGGGTACCTTCTAAGCCATGTTCCAGTAACCACAACTGACCCAGTAGGGTATTCAATGTTTTCTCCATCTATAACTGGGGCCTCCAATTTATTTTTTGTCTCAACACAATGACACAATTAATAGTATGTTCCCTCTTCATTGTCTTCATCTGCAATAACTGCATAAACATGCCCTGCATTGATATGTGCAAAAAATCTCTTGAAATTTGTCAACATTACGAATACAGTACAAAGTAAGATCTAACGATATGAAATTTCAACAACTAAGAAAGTAGATATATCACCTCATTGAACTAGATCTGATATGTGGTCAAAGTCGACCGATGATTCTATATGTGTTAGTTCCAATGCCGTCGGAGGGCGATACGTGTGTAGAGGGCTAAGATAACTTGTGAACCATTTGTCAACCCACTCCCCTGACTCACAATCATTCCAGTCTTGCATTGTAAATGAAGAACAAAAGCATGCCATCTTTTGTGTATTGATACTCCATGAACCTATATTTGAGCTAGGGAAAGAGTGTACCTCACTCGATCCGATTAGTATACAACAATCTTCATATGGTGCAATGTTAGTATCATCCATCAACCAAAAAAATCTACGAACTGAAGACGTACCTTCATTACTTGAACCCATCAAAGCATTACACCACTCGATGATTGATTTTGCATCTGTCAAATTTGCACTATCTTTATACTTTAACTCTTCACATGCTAATGCTCTTTTCACGCATGCTCCTGCACCATCATGCTCCCCCTTTCCATGTCCAGCCTCACAAAAGTTTCACATATGTTGAACACCTGTAATGACATGCATCCTGTACAACCAGTAGAACATGTGCAAGTTCTTGAACTATGCTGCACAATTATCAGACCATATTATATGTTGATCGTATTCTATGCCCCTCTAAGCCAAACCACTGTAGAACATCTAGAAGCAACCTTGCACGAACTCTGGAGAATGTGTTTGATCATCACTAATGTAAAAGTGGTACTCCCTCAATACCTTCCTTTGCTCATATGTACTATCAGATGCATGCTATGTGCACAAATATCGCAACTTGTGTGGGGTTGTAATACTATGACTACACCTCATGTTGTGGCTGTAGAGTGTAGTTCTCTACAAATTCAACCACGGATACTATGCTTCCAACTGGAAAGGTGTCCTTTCATAGTTTGAACTACGTGTCCAACCATCGGGCTCTATGGGTATGCATTGCATACTCAGACAGTATACTGTCACGAAATGTGGTCATAAATTTGTACACTGGAATCTTCTCAATAACCAAATCACACCTTTTTGCTTGAGACCCATCTTTTGTAGCATATGCCACTATTTTATACTTCCCGAACTCTACTAGTTTTTGTCCCACCTCATTTGTGCTTTCCATATGTTGACATACTAGCATATGCTAGAAGCCACTGCAACGCTCGCATGAACCATCCAAGCATGTTGTCCTATAGAATATTTGGCCATCCTCTATTTCACATAATTTTTTTGATAAGAACTCTCTTGAAGATTTTGGTGGGGCTTCTATGCCTCAATCCTGCAAAACATCATTAGTATGCAAATCTAAACATATAGAACGATAAACATCGTAATGGTTAGAAAATTCAATATGTAGTCTACAACAACAAGTAGTGCATGTGTGATTTATCTTGACATAAAAAGGTTTAATCAGTTCAAAAAATCTGTGAGAAATAATAATTTGAGGATAATTATTTGAAAATTTCCGAAAAAATTGGGTTTGAGTCATATTCAAAAAATGCTTTGGATGTGGCTCACGATTCTGACTACCGATTCTCCTTCTTACCACATCCCTTTGATTCAGAGATGGCTTTGTGTTATTATTCCAATACTCTTCAATTAGTGTTCTCAAGGCTTCGACAACTTCTTTATCTTTTCGTGATAGTCTCCCCGAGAATGCCCATAATTCATTTGTATCATTGCCCTCAATTCTTTGCCGCCTTTGAATGGCTCTTGATAAAGTCTTTCTACTAATTCCCATTTTTTCACTAGTCTTTTTAATTAGGCGAGCTCTCTTTGTTTGACAACTTACCAAAGTCGATGTAATGACATGTCGGGTGACATTACTATCCTTTGAGCATGAGGTCTTACCCACACTCTCATAAGCATCCATTAGATTCTTCACAATAGTGTCTTCACTCGATGCATTCGATATTCTCAACCCAAGAGTCTTCATGATGTTCCTATACTTTACACCCCGCATCATTTCAACAAATTGTTGACATCTTGCAGTCTCATTTAGCCTTTCAAAGAATCGTTCCCAAATCTCAGCAGCATATCTTCTACAAGTGCGTGTTGAAACCTTACCTTCCATGTGCTGCAAAATATCATCATCAATATTAATCAAATACTTTGGATTTCTATGCAAAATTATTGGTGGTGTTCTCCTAGGTACATACATCTCAACATTATGAATTTCATCAATATTTAATTGAGGTGGGCTAGATTGTATTCGTTTGATCGATGGTGGAGAAGAAGGCATACCTTAAGGTTCACATGGGAATGATGGCATACCTTCTTCGTCAATTTCGAGTGATTATGTGTGATCAAATTGAGATGTGTTGGATGGTGTCCAAAACTATTCACTTGTGGTAAATGGTGTCCCTCCATATTCACTTGCAATAGATGGTGTCCATCCATATTCACTTGTGCTAGATGGTGTCCCTGCATATTCACTTGTGCTTAATGGTGTCCCTTCATATTCACTTATCGTAGAGGGTGTGTCTCCAACTATGGTATCTGAATCTGTCTTACGACGATGCTTTTTCATTTGTGCCTTTTGTGCTGCCAATTCTCATTCTCTTTTTTATGGTTGAGGTTCCTCTACAATCGGGTTGTTTTCATCAATCGTTTCCAATTTCTTCTTTTCACGATATGTTGCAACCTGAACTCTTTCATTTTCTTTCAAGGTTTCGTTCTCTTCGTCTGTTAGTTTCCTCTTTGACTTTTTCTTTGGCATGGCGGATAATTTTATCTATACCTTGGTAATGAGACAAATATTAGTTCCTAATAAATGTATCCATTCAAGATAATTGAAAAATATATGTCATTGAAGGCTTCATTTAAATAATACTTACAATCATCGTGTACAAAAGTAGGGTCTTTTATTATTGAACATGCCTTGGAATGAAACTAATGACAATAGTATCTATGGTTCTTAGCTCAAACAAGAACTTTTCCATGAGAATTTGAGGAACCAAGGAGTGATTTTGAAAAATTGTTGGTGTAGGAGCACCTTAAAGGTCTTTTGGAAGATCTTGGCAATTTTGGCTTGTAGGTGGTTCTAGCCAGCCACCAAGGAAATAAGCACTATTATGTAAAGTCCCAATAGTGTTTTTGATGTGTGAGTTAAGGAAAACTTAGGGTAGTCTAGAGCCTTGAAGTTTGGAGAAGCCTGAATGATGAAATTAGGCGAATTAGTCCATGTAGACTTGGCAATTTGTCCTAAAAGTGGGAAAAGGGCATTAATGATGCTCTAAGTCCGACCCAAGGGTCATATCACGTGGGAGAAAGGTATATAAGGTCATAAAAACCCTAATTGAGCATGTGGGAAAGCTATTGTACGATTTAAATTTTTGGAAGGGGAATTTTTGAGTTGGAAGAGTGCAAATTTCATTGAATTTCTATTTTTGTGCCTTCATCCAGTCAAGAATGGATTGAAAGGACATGTCTAATGCTTTGAGTCTTTCAATTGTGTCACTTAATTACTATTTGAAGAATTATATTAGCCATTTGGTTCAATTTCTTTCTGTTTTGCATATTTTTAGAGTTTTTGGTCTCATAGTCGGTTCAGGCCAATTTTTGGAAATAATGATCCCCACTTGAATTCCCATGGAAAGGATACCATGGCCACTTGGAATAAATTATGGGACTATTTTTACAGTATACATATGGTGTGTGGTGTCTTGGTTTGCAGGGGAGATGGTGAATTCATCAAGAACTAGGCGAGTGCAAGTGCATTGTGGCTAGTGGCTTGGAGAGGAAAGCAGTAAAGAAAGTTGCTAAATTGATTGGTTTGTGCTAGTGAAAAGAAAGAGAGTGTGGTAAAATTTATTCCAGACATGTGTGTGCAAGGAGGAGAGTTGAGGAGGTCATTGAAGCCCTCAAAGTTGGAAAAAGGAGCCAAAACCTTATAAAACCTTAAAAATAGGGGGTATGAGGACAGTCCTATGTACAGACGCCAAAGGGACTAAACACCTGGTAAATATTGAAGCCTAGGGTACCACTAGAAATAATATATAAAAATATTTTTTGGTTGTTAAGACTGTTTTTGAGAAAAGCCAAGAAAACGGGTTCTAGGAGGCTTAATTGGGCAAAAGGCTACAAGGCCTAAAATTGGGTTTTTCAAGAAAGCGATGGGTACAAGGTGAAAGAATCCTATGAGATGGATTAGTGAGGAGTAAAATCAACAAGGGGATAGTGATAATACCTAGCCCCTGGAGTGGTTAGGACACTTTGGGTCAGTGTGGAGCCCACATAAGCTTAGTGGTGAATTGAGAGCAATGATGAAGAATTTGAAATTGGTGGAGAGTCTTATGAGGTGAGAGGGATTTAGGAGGGATCTCTAAGTAGGATAGAGAGGAATAACCTAGGAAGACCAGAGAATAGGTCTTGGGAAGAGCAATATTGCTCTTGAAAGATAAGACTCCGCATCAATTGTTGAAGGAGTGGTCTATGTAATGAACTTTTGACCTTGTGCAAGGTATCTTGAAGATCTTTGATGCTTTGGAATGGTCTGGGAAGGCCCAAGTATAGGAGTCTCTATAAAACCTCCCTGTTTGCTTTGAAAAATGGGGGGTTTTGTATTGGAAGCCTAGTTGAGCAGAGGTATTGGAAGGTGTTTGGACCCTGCAGAGGAATGGGAGAGGCTTGGAATTGTCTTAAAGGATGAATTTTGGTGAATGGTTCTGAATTTCTATAATTGGCAAGAGTAAAATGGTAATTGGAAAGTGTAAATAATCGTGTATATAATTTGGTAATTTAAAATGTGAATTCACAACCTAAGGTTATAATGACAAACAAAAATGAAAGCAAGCCATAATAGAATGAAAGAAAATTTGTAAAGACTTCACATACCTTAAAAACCAGACTTTCAAATGGAGGAGTTCAACCCAATTATGTAGCCTTAGATTCTTCTTTCTTCAAACTCCACAACAATTTGACTTGTTCAAAAGCTTGTTTCCTTCCACACTTCAATTGTATATCAGTTTTTAATGGAATTCAAACTTCAATTGATATTATATGTCTTTCAACGTGGAAAATTTGCTATTTCATGCAAAGGTGGTAAAAAGATCATGGAAAAGGTGATGGAATGTGAAAAATATGCTTGCACACTTCACAACATCATCAAAAAGATATTTTTTGTTGAGGCACGCGCAGAATCAAGGGAATATGCAGACTGTGGGCCATCAAATCACGGGTATATAGATTTTTTTACTGTTTTAGTGGACTACAAAATGCGCTCGCGTTATAACGCGAGTGCGTTATGTGAAATTTAGTTTTCTTAGTGTTTTTTTTAGAGTATAGGAGTTTCTAAGAGAGTGGGAGGGAGAGAGGGGGAGAGTGGAAGATAGAGAGGGAGGGAGAAGGAGAGAGTGGCAGAAAGAGAGAGGGAGAGAGTTGGAGATAGAGTGGGAGGGAGAGAGGGGAGAGTGGGAGATAGAGAGAGAGGGAGAGAGGGGGAGAGTGGGAGAGAGTGGTAGAAGGGGGGAAGTGGGGAGTGGGAGATAGAGACCTAAACCCTAGACACTCAACCCTTAAACCCTAATCCCTCAACCCCTATACCCTCTTAATCCCTCAACCCTCAAACCCTATACCCTCTTAATCCCTTAACCCTTAAACCCTAATCCCTCAACCCTCAACCCTTATACCCTCTTAATCCCTTAACCCTTAAACCCTAATCCCTCAACCCTTAACCCCTACACCCTCTTAATCCCTTAACCCTTAAACCCTAATCCCTCAACCCCTAAACCCTCTTAATCTATCAACCCTAAACCCTAAACCCTAATTCCTCTTGATCCTCAACCCTAAACCCTCAACCCTTAAACCCTAATCCCTCAACCCTTAAACCCTAATCCCTCTCGATTCCTCAACCCTAGACCCTCAACCCTAAACCCTAATCCTCAATCCCTATAACCTTTTAATCCCTCTCAACCCTTAAACCCTAATCCCTCAACCCTTAACCCCTATACCCTCTTAATCCCTTAACCCTTAAACCCTAATCCCTCAACACCTATACCCTCATAATCTATCAACCCTGAACCCTTAAACCCTAATCCCTCAACCTCTATACCCTCTTAATCCCTCAACCCTCAAACCGTAATCCCTCAACCCTCAACCCTTAAACCCTAATCCCTCAATCTCTATACCCTCTTAATCC